>CM060948.1:245437142-245459642 GCA_030765055.1 Mantis religiosa
ATGCCACGGCCGGGATTTGAACGACGGATCTCCTGGTTTCTGTCCAGTCGCTCTAAGCGTGAGATCGGTGGTTCAAATCCCGACCGTGGCACTGAATTTTTCATGTTGACTATATGTGAACTGTTTTAGCCTCAGTGAGATGGTCCCGATTTTCTGCGAAACCATAATTTTTCCATACCTGTAGTTGCAGTTCATCTAGTTGCAGAATAATCCATTTTTCCAGTCCTGATAACTTATCGTCAACAGCGTTTAGAAAATTGTCATTCTCACATTTGTGTTTTGGAGATACGTCTAATGAAGTTATAAGCTGTTGCAAGTATTTAGGGTGAGGCAAAGACAAGATTCTGTTTTCTCTAAGTGTTTAAAAACATGTTTTTATTACATGTAAATAATGAAGGCTATCAAAATCATGCGAGATGAACACACTTTTTTATATTAAAGCAAAGGAGAACTGTTCCAAGAAAAATTCCACTTGATCAGCTAAACTATCATTACTACTTATTAATGGTTGTTTCACATTTCTCGATTAGATATTGTATGCTCTAAAAGTCTGGCCACACAAGGCGAAGAATTCGTGTTAATGAATTTAACTAACTCCTGTAAACAGCTCTACCTTTTCAATATAAATGCGATCCAAGAATGTCACTGAGGTCTTGTTAACAGATTGGATTGTAATTCAAATAAGCAGAGACTTTAAGATTTCTTTCTACATTCATATGGAATTCTATTGACATAGATTCGAAGTTAATATTATACACAATAAGTTTATCACTGTCAATCTTAAAATTGGTTATCTTGTTTTGTAATTGTGTAACAGGCAATTTCTTCTCAATTCCCATTATAAACTCAAACTTTGTTATTTTGTCATCTTCAGCAGCATCTTTACAAACCTGAAGTTCAGCAATTAATTTTCTGGCTTTAATGCCGGCAGCTGTTTCTTCGAGTTTCTTTCTTTTCGCCGGCGGCTTTTTAGAAAGATATGCTGGCAAGCCTTCAAAAATTGTAGAAAGCTTAGGCTTTTCATACACACTGTTTTTATCCCTTTTGAATCCAGGTATATTTCACGTTGAATACAATCTGGTTCAAAATGTTTGATGTAGACGACATCGGTATCTGAAGGAATCCAGTCTTTTCTTGGGATATTTACTTACCCACTTTTCACGCAATATTTTGTCTCTAGGAATAATACAAGCCATCACATATTCACAACACCCTTTAATGTATAATTTGCTTTTGCAATGAGGGACACAGCACTTGTACGGCATTTTGAGAATGGAATTCTGCCTGATACTGACTTGAATCCAGCTATGCATGCTTGACCAGACGGCCCAGTTACGTCACGCTCTTAGCGAAGAGAGAGGGAAGCCTTCCTGCCTGTATAGAGTCCGCCGAGGTAGGGGTAACGAGGTGGCAACGCTGAGTGCGCTAACGCATCAGATTTGCTACAGGTCAGAACTCTTCCCATTTGAAACATATGTGTGCACATGTAGCGTCTAAACATGGCGATTGGAATCAGCTCCGACTTGTTGTTTACGGATTGAATCAGGCTGATAAAGATTGTAGCTGGTGTCACTAATTCTACATATCGCAAAACCTGAAACTTTTATAAATACAGTTTCAAAAAGTAGTAACTGTTCCGTTTGCTCCTGACTTTATAGCTCATGTGGTAGCGATCTGCCTCACATTCAAGAGGTCCCGAGTTCGAATCTCGGTCAGAGTACTGCCTAGATATGGATTTTTCCTTATCCTGAAAGAAATGGCTGCTCTTTCGAGCATCATTTCATTCAGCATCCGATATGACTTAATGCAGGAGGACGTTGATTACAAAGAATAAAAGCGCCCTCGCCTGAGGGATGGTGAAAGTTTTACCTTAAAGTACTGTCCCACGCGAATTCTGTGGTGTACACATACTTTTGTATGCGTCCAATGATACGGTCAATGCTCTCGAGTACAGGAGGCTTCTCTAACACTGGATGGAATATGTTCTGTAAGCCAAACACACTGGCAGTGTCGCTCTTGGCAATCTCAGGCCGAGGAATCATCGGCGGTGCAGCATCCAGGGGCTTTCCTGGCCAGCTTAACAGCACGTCCTGAAAAAATATACACATCAAACATGTCAATTTATCTTATGTTTTATACTTAATTTAAAAAATAAATTATTCAGAACTACACGGCACAGCATGTTCCATAAAAACGTTTATCAATTAATTTATGATAAATATTAAAAAACTATATTTTGAACCAAAATGTCTAAGTATAGAAAACTCTTAAATTGAATGCAAAGCAACATATATTCTCCATATGTTGTTAAATCATACAACTGTCCGCTTAAAAGAGCTTTCCCTGTACATTATCTACATATAAAAGCTCATTTAGAACAAACATAGGAGGATAGGATAGGTCCTTACGGACTAGTAAAACTGCGACCAGTGTTGATCTATTATGCCTATGCTCCAAGAGGGACGTCCCAGGGAGGAAGGATGAGGTGAGATGAGACAGCCAAGGAATCACGACAATGCAGAGGGCAGGGACCCAACTATTGACCAGTTAGAGACTTCCCGTCAGGCCGATATGGCATCCCACCCACGTGGCCTGTAACAGCCTAATAGGCCTGCCCGGATACCGGAGACCGTCCTACCGGAGAACGTGTTTACCAGGTGCATAACATCCTGCCATGCAGCGCCGAGACTCCTGACACCATCTACCCCGAAAGAGACCACCAGATGAGAGATGATGTGAAATGATAATAGATATGAAATGGAAGGACATGAAATTAGGGGGATGCAATTAACCTACCCAGCATTCACCTGGCGACGGAAAACCCCCGAAAAAACGCGTGAATCAGGTAGGTTGGTCACGGGAATCGAACCCGGGCCTCCAGAATGCGGGTCATAGATGAGCGGTCAAGTAGAAGATACTCTGGAGAATCACAGATATTGACATCTATACGATGAATACAGAAGAATCAGGCGACGAGATGATTCCAAATGCTCAATAGAACCCATGCTTCAGAAAAGTTCATCTTCTTAAAGTTTCAAATCAATTCTTCAAAGCCCTATAGCTTTAGGAATAAAAAATCATTTATAGCCATACTTTTCGGAAGTCTAATAAATATTTCCTATTGTTTACTGATGGTTCATAGAGAATGCCAGAGGACGCTGATGTATGTCCCGAAAATTTGAACTAATCTATTCTAAGTAAATCGAAAGATAAATTAGTCTATTTTTTTCAGCTGTCTAGAAGGCAGTACTAAGATTCACAAGAAACACTGTAATTAAATGTAGTATTTGCTGAATAATGCGAGGAAATGTTAACATAAGGAAGAATTCAAGCCTTTTGGAAATCGAAATGAACTTCTTAAACTTTCTTAAACTTAATCGGAGAAATTAGCAATTGAGTGCAGTTGGATACCAGTGCATAAAAATATGTCAGGAGGAAATTGTTAATCGCTTAAAAGCAACAAGATTTAAGGCTCACCCTCTGTCAGAACTCTGTCCTAACAAGAATAAAATAAATTATATTTTAAAATCATGGTAAAATAATTAGAATCATTTTCATGTTGTGCACGAATTAAATAAGCGTTTATAACAATAATTCTACATACACGTGCTCTGCATATATCTAGTAATAGAATACGTGGTTCTATAATATAAATGTCAAGAAGGAAGACTTTAGATTATATCACAAATACCCTTAAAAACAGCTTAATTCCAGACGTCCAATGTGTTTAATGTAATAAGCAACAAATGCGTATTTTAAGTGAACTTCCAATACTGAATTGTTTTTCACAATATAAACCTTTCTCTGCCTAAAGTAAGTAGTCGAAGCGAGATTATTTCATAAGGAGAAAGAAGAGGGCAAATATTACAGCAATAAAGAGAAATTGAGAAAGTAAAATAAGAGAAGAAATGGGAATACCTCTATGAGACATTCCAGCTGACTCTGTGACATTGAACGACGTGCTTGCTCCAGCCCGGCTACGAACCCCAGATAGTTGATGGTATAAGCATTCTTCTGCCATTTCTTCACTATGATGTTGAAGTCTTCATGCGAAAGCAATATTCCCAAGTAACTCAGCACATTGGAGAAGTGTTTGATGGTAACAGTGCCGGCGTTCTTGGCGAGCTATTTCAAAACAAATCAAACAATATTTCACTTAAATATCGTATAATTCCACTAGAAATTGCCTTTCAGACGCATTACGCAAGAAATTAACTTCAAAGTAGCTCATATGGAATGGATATTATATATATAGATTGAATATATTCATTATACTAAATAGCTATGTTTTGTGTGTGTGTGTGTGTGTGTGTGTGTGTGTGTGTGTGTGTGTGTGTGTGTGTGTGTGTGTGTGTGTGTGTGTGTGTCACCCAAAGCTCTTATATGGAAATGTTTTCGATATTTTTGGTTTTCTCAACAACAAAAAAGGCTCTAATGATATTAATTAAAATATATTTAAGATATTTAACATAAAATGATATGTATCATCCTCAATTTTCTAAGTAATAATCTGTGAAGTTCTCTTTATTCTGGATCACTTTTGTATATTTGACAAGCTCTAAGAGATTAAAAGAAATCTTAATACAAATTCTAAACTCTATGGACCCTGCGCTCATGTGAGCATTACTCACCCATTTCATTCATCGCCCGATATGACAACGTTGGAGGACTTATATTTTTAAAAAAACAGAACACAATAAATCTCGTTAAATCATACAATCTGTGTTGAATAAGCATTAATCATTTTCGAGATATTCTTAGTTATTAGTATGAATTTTCCAATATTATACTTTTCTCAACTGGAAGTTCCAGGCTATCACTTATAGCCTGGGTTTTGAAAAGCTTTGACTGTTGCTTTTTGTGCTGTATACTTTAATCTGCAACAAGATGTGCAATAGCTAATGAAATGTGTTTGTATTAACAAGAAGTAAACAGAAATGAGCTTTTGTAAGGATAGTTTTAGAAGAGTGAGTCATGTGGTGCAACAATCAAGTTTTTTTTTTCCTGATAATGGAAAGATAACGGGATTAAAAAGGCTCCCACTCAGCGACCTACTCTTAGCATATCTGATTATCTGTATTGCCTTGTAACTATAATGAAATCGTAATGAGAGCATTTCGCAATCGTTTATCTGAATTAATTTGAATCAGCTAGAAAAATAAAGATTGTGAGGATATTTAGTAGAAGTGTGGTTAGAGAAAATTATGTAAATGTAATACATTATATTTTATTATTCCTGCCACAGCTCAGTTTTCTTAAAGTTCTATAGACCTTGACCGTATCAAGAGAAAAATTGTGACAAAAGAGCGGTTAGAGAGGGTAACTTTCACTAGCAGGTAGAAATCCTGGAATTCCCTTAAAAGGCAGGTAAACTTTTTCCTTCTTTACTGGTCATAAAGTCATTTTCCGTTTTATATTCAATACCAAACATTATGAAGACAAGGTCAGATAATGGATGTTACTTTTTACAGCAAAGCTAAGAATTTCCTAAGAATAGTTTACATTATCTCCACTTTTGAAAAATAATTTAATGTGAATTTACTGCAAGTGCAGCTTCGATCTTATTCATCACATGATGAACAGAAATAGTTTTCTAGAGATGACTTAATCGTTCTTAATCAACGGTGAGTTATTAAAAAAGGAACCTGTTAATGAAATTGTCATTTTAATCTTTTCAAAGTTAATCTGATGTAGAAATTAGGAGTAAGTGAGTTTATGAGTTATTTATAATCAATGGAAAGGAATAAACAATTATATAATTAACAAATTAAATTTAAATATAGATGGAAAACAAAATACAATTGGATACAAAAAATAATTTCAGTTATTTAAGGGGGAAGGTCTAATTTGTGTAACACGCGATATCATTACGTGTTTTTTTTTTTTTAATTTGTTAGGAACTATCTCTGCGTCACTATAAAATTTCCCGGAATTTTGATGCTAAATCTTGACTCACACTTACAGTACTTGAATAAACTATGAGAAATGAGTGTCAAATTTAAAGGAATAAATGTGGCATGCAAGTTTGCCAAAGATACGACACAGAAATTTTCCATAAAATATGCCCATCCCGAAATACTACTGGGAATATTTTTCGAAAACCTTGACTTTTTTCAAAAATGGCTCTAACAATTTGATTAAATACTATATATTAAAGATATTTACATGAGAAATAGAACGCATATTTTGAATTTTGTGAGAATAGCTTGTGAAATTTGTTATTCGGAAGAAAATTTATACTATCATGCATAACTGTTAAATGTTAAGTGATGACGAAAACGTACTTTACAAAACATGCAGGTAAATCTCTTTAATTTCGACATATTTCGACATGTGTCATACATATTTTGAGAATTTGAAGCAATATGTCTTCCAGAAAGTGTAAAAATAGCCCTGAGATATTTTGCCATATCTGTGGCAATTTTGTTGCTCGAAAGAGAAGACAAAATGTTACACATTTTGTTAAAAAGGCCTACTAAGCCTGTTTTCATATGAAGCTTGGAGATTTTGACGAAAAAATGGGCTACAAAAAGTATGTCATACCTGTGTAGAACAACTAAGGAAGTGCAGTAAAGGAAAATAAAGCTAGTATGCCCTTTGCTATTCCTATGATCTGGCATGAACCTCGAAACCATGTGGATGATTGCTATTTTTGTGTATGTGATGTTACAGGCTACAACACAAAAAAATTTGAAAGAAATCACTTATCCAAATTTATTGTTAGCAAAAAGACCCATATTACATGGTCCTGGTCTTCCTGTGCCTTCTCCAATAGAAGCATTTGGAAATGAATCATCATCAGATTCTGAAAAACGTTCTCAAGACATCAGCAGTGATTTAGACATAGAACAAGAACAGGAATTTCAGCAACCTCAACAATTCATACAGGCAGAACTCAATGATTTGGTTAGAGACTTAAATCTTCCTACGGATTCCGATGAATAATTGGGATCCAGACTAAAAGAAAAACATCTCCTCTCTCCAGGAACACCATCTTCTTGGTACAGACACCATGAAGAGGAATTTGTTCCATATTTCTGCCAGGAAGAAAATCGTACATATTGTCACGATATTCCTGGTTTAGTGATTGTCTTGGGAGCTGCTGAATATATTCCTGGTAAATGGTGACCTTTTAGAGCTTCCTCTAAATTTAGTCTGAAAGGTGTACTCTTGTATAATCGAGATAAATATGCATCAGTTCCAGTAGCCCATTCAGTTCACCTCAAGGGAACATATCATAACTTAAAATTACTTCTAGAAAAAGTAAAATATGCAGAACATGAGTGGCAGTGATGTGGAGATATAAAAGTTACTGGCATTCTACTAGGCCAGCAATCAGACTATACTAAAATGCCATATTTTATTTGTGAATGGGATAGTAGAGCTCGATCCAATCACTGGACAAGAAAAAATTGGAAGTAGAGAGACAGTCTCGTGCCAAGAATGAAAAATGTAATTCATGAGTGTCTTGTGAACCCCAAAATGTAATTTTACCACCTTTGCACATAAAAATTGGGCTTAATAAAGTAATTTGTGAAAGTTTTGAATAAGAATAGCAACTGCTACAAATAAATCTGCAAGAAGTTCCCTGGAATATCTGATGCTAAAGTTAAAGAGGGAGTATTTGTTGGTGCACAAATTAGAGAGTTGATTTCTGATACCTTATTTGAAGATACAATGACAGATACTGAAAACAGGCACGGATTGGTTCTAAGAGTGTCATCAAAAACGTTCTAGGAAATTACAAGGATCCAAATTACAAAAATATTGTAGAAAATATGCTTGAGAACTTTCGAAAGCTGGGCTGCAATATGAGTGTGAAAGTACATTTCCTACACTCTCACTTGGACTTTTTTTTTCAGAAAATCTCGGTTGTGTCATTGAGGAGCAGGGTGAAAGATTTCACCAGGACATAAAGGAAATGGAAAGACTCTATCAGGGAAAATGGAATGTGAATAGGATAGCTGATTATTGCTGGTCGCTGGAAAGAGATGTATCAAATTGTTTCCATAGTAGGAATTCTACAAAACATTCATTTCATTTCAAGGCAGTATGTAAAAATCTGGTTAAATATTCAAATTTAAGTGGTGATGTGAAACATTAGTTAATTCTGAAAAGTGTTGTGTTCACAGTTATGGATTTATTAACTTACATTTAATAATATAACATAAATTCGATAGAAACTAGTATAAAAATGCATATTTTACTATTTCCTGTATTGTGAAAAATTGGCATGTGATGGAGAAAAACTAAGTTCCTATTCTGATTCAGCACACTCAAATTAGGGTTAATGGCATTATTAAAATAAAGGCCCCGCACAAAAATTTAAATTCTGTATATCAGATAATTTGTTACATTCCTTCGCAAGAAGTCGTTTACTGTTATTTCTGAAATTATTCCTCCGTGCTTCCGATAAACATTTGAACATTTATTTCATTTACCGTATATAACAAAGTATACTAAATAACTCACTCAAAAGTTGGATGTGTAGATTTTGCCGGAAATATATCCAAGTTTTGAGGCCTCCTCATTCCTACTCCACCTCCCCAAAAAAGCATTTAAAAAAAGATCCTTGTACGCAAGTGCGAGGGCGCGCTCTCTACTGTTTTGTGTCTGTCAATACACATAATAGAAAAGTCCGTTATACAGGAAACTTGGTATTTAAATTAAGGACTTTCCATGAATGTCACCATCTTTAAGAAACTGTTACTTTATGTAATAGAAGCGGCTAACGATTTGTATTAATATACATACGTTTTCTTTATGTGTTCCATTTATACCTCGCCTTTAACTCCAATGGTTATATCGGCGGCCGTTTTTCTTTGGAACATATCGGTGTTAACTCGTATTCGTTGGGTTTTAATCATTAGATCACGCACACATTCGCATTCGCATTCTCATACTTCCAGACTCTGAGGAAGATGATGCATACGTTTTGTTTTCATGCTAAATAATATTTGTATGGGAATTGCTTATCTTTATTCTATATAACTTTTGCATAACTGGTAAACTGAAAGAGATGGGGCATCTTACTACACCAACAAATGCGCATCTATTAAGGTATTCATAACTTTCTATAGCGCTAAGCATGTACGATATATCTTTCATTATAAGTTAGAATTTTCAAATACTTTATATTTTTTCTCGGCTACAAATATTCTTCCTCCCTTCCACCCTTCCTTCCTCCCTTCCTTCTTCCTTCCTTCCTTCCTTCCTTCCTTCCTTCCTTCCTTCCTTCCTTCCTTCCTTCCTTCCTTCCTTCCTTCCTTCCTTCCTTCCTTCTTTCCTTCCTTCATATCTTTCTCTCTGTCTGTTTCTTTATTTCTCTCTTTCTTTCTGCAAATACAAGAGATATTCAAAGCCATCACAATACGACTGCTTTGGAAAATAATTGATAATAAATTTTTGTGGCATTAAGCATTTCCGATATATTTTTGTTATGCTTGAGTTTTCATATTCTTTATATTTTTATGAAGTACATATAGCTATTTTTCTTTCATTCTTTCTTGTTCTTGTTTTTGCAAGAAGAGACACTCAAGGCCATTTCAACAGGACCGGTTTGGAAAATAGCTGAAAATTGCTTTAGCGTCTGGTGTTTTTATAACTACAACGAAATGTGTATGGATTGAGTAATGAAAGTTTGTCAGAAGTAGGCTTTGTAAGAATCGTTTGTAGAAAAATGAGTAGGAAAATTCATGTGAGTGCAACACATATTCATGTATAAAGCATGGCTAATAAATTGTAACGGGTAAGGAAAATGATGTGACTGTGACATGGTACTGGTTGTTGAATGTTTCCAGTGCTCCATTTGTCCTAACGATAACTCTGCATTTACTATTGAACTATAAGCCCATTAACTTTGCCATCTATTTACAGTCCTTACCTCATCCATCTGACATTTGAAGCAATCCAGGAAATAAAAGTTAACGAGCTACCTGATCTGTGGCACCATCACGAGTTCTTGAAATTTATCAGTCATTTGTTTACCGAGAAAAACACGTTTGGACTTTGTCCACTGTACTTGAACTGCAATCCAACACCCAGATTAGATATTTCTATGGAAGTTGTGTCTGTGCGGTATCACTCATACTTGAGTAAAACACATTGATTTAAACTGAAAAACTTAATGCTCTAAGGGGGTGATAGAAATTATGGTCTTATACAAAAACGAAGGCCTAAAAATCATGTGCCTTTCCGTACTTATTCTTCTAGGAAGCATCTTTACAAAAACTTTTTATAACTACTGACGTAAATCCAAATACATTTTCAATTCACATTTACACATTCCATTGTACGATAGTGCAGGTAGAATAAGAGAGACGTTTAGAAACCGTGTCGCTACGTGATGGTTTGAAAATAAAAGGCGGAATGATTTTGTTGAACATATTCGTGTGGCAGTTTTGGAAGATGCCTCACTTAAATACGACGTATAGTGTTTATCTGATGTAAAATTTTTAATTATGCTGTCGCTTTTTTTTTTAACTCGTAAGATTTCTGTTGAACTTGGTCATTTCTAGGGGGATGCAAAACTGTCAGTTAAAAGAAGGCGCTAGAGAAACTTATACATTTTACAATATATCGAATTATTCATTAGTTTTAGAAATCAACCAACTAAAAAGTAATGTTAATTAATCTTTACCGCTTTTCCCTTAGATCTGAACCTTAAAGTCTGTCTGATGTGGTGGCGGAGGAGTAAAACCGTTTTAAAATAGGAAATAAAATATTCTTCTAAGAGCAAAAGTAGACAAATAACAATAAATAAATAATAGTGACAAGCTTAACTGATTTCATAAATTTCTCATTTGTACCTTCTGCTAATTTATTTAAGTTGTGAATTACATTTATTTCACTGTCTATAGCTTAAGTTTAATTCTCTACAGCACTAATAATTACGTAAAAATTGAAGCTAGCTACAGTGAAGCAATAAATATTACACAAATACAACTATTTGCTCCTGATAAACAAATAAATGATGCTTTAAAAATTACTACATTTACGAGATAAAGCTATAAAATTCACATTACGAGTTCTTGAAATTTATCAGTCATTTGTTTACCGAGAAAAACACGTTTGGACTTTGTCCACTGTACTTGAACTGCAATCCAACACCCAGATTAGATATTTCTATGGAAGTTGTGTCTGTGCGGTATCACTCATACTTGAGTAAAACACATTGATTTAAACTGAAAAACTTAATGCTCTAAGGGGGTGATAGAAATTATGGTCTTATACAAAAACGAAGGCCTAAAAATCATGTGCCTTTCCGTACTTATTCTTCTAGGAAGCATCTTTACAAAAACTTTTTATAACTACTGACGTAAATCCAAATACATTTTCAATTCACATTTACACATTCCATTGTACGATAGTGCAGGTAGAATAAGAGAGACGTTTAGAAACCGTGTCGCTACGTGATGGTTTGAAAATAAAAGGCGGAATGATTTTGTTGAACATATTCGTGTGGCAGTTTTGGAAGATGCCTCACTTAAATACGACGTATAGTGTTTATCTGATGTAAAATTTTTAATTATGCTGTCGCTTTTTTTTTTAACTCGTAAGATTTCTGTTGAACTTGGTCATTTCTAGGGGGATGCAAAACTGTCAGTTAAAAGAAGGCGCTAGAGAAACTTATACATTTTACAATATATCGAATTATTCATTAGTTTTAGAAATCAACCAACTAAAAAGTAATGTTAATTAATCTTTACCGCTTTTCCCTTAGATCTGAACCTTAAAGTCTGTCTGATGTGGTGGCGGAGGAGTAAAACCGTTTTAAAATAGGAAATAAAATATTCTTCTAAGAGCAAAAGTAGACAAATAACAATAAATAAATAATAGTGACAAGCTTAACTGATTTCATAAATTTCTCATTTGTACCTTCTGCTAATTTATTTAAGTTGTGAATTACATTTATTTCACTGTCTATAGCTTAAGTTTAATTCTCTACAGCACTAATAATTACGTAAAAATTGAAGCTAGCTACAGTGAAGCAATAAATATTACACAAATACAACTATTTGCTCCTGATAAACAAATAAATGATGCTTTAAAAATTACTACATTTACGAGATAAAGCTATAAAATTCACATTAAAAACTGAAATTAATGGTTTTCTTCCTTTTCTAGATTTAAAGATAATAATAAATAATAATAAATTAAACTTTGGTATTTATAGGAAGTCTACTCATATCGTTAATTACATAAAAAGTAAAAGTTTCAACCCTTTTCACATAAATTTGCTGTTTTTAATAGTTTGATTTATAGATTAATAAAAATGCCTCTGAATAAAGAGGAATTTAATAAAGAATACAAACATATTATTAATACTGTTTTAATTAATAATTTTAATAAAGACTTTATACAACAAAAAGATTTAAAAATTTAAATATCAAAAAACTGTTACTGACACTTCTACCCTTAAAAAATAAAAGACGATTATAATTTAAAAAAAATTATTTACCTTGGGTTAATAAACATTTTCAAAAAACTTTTAAAAAGTTTGGTATAAATATAGCATTAAAATGTACTATATTTCTCTAAAAAAAGATAAAATTCCTAATAATAAAAAATCTGGTATTTATAAATTTAATTGTTTAGATTGTGATCAGGTTTAATATTGGAAAGACGAACGTATTTTGGAAATCAGAACAAAAGAACATTTTCGTAGCATTAAGTATAAACAAACTGATAAATCGGCTGCAACAGATTATTTTTAGTCATTTAAGCATGAAATAAATCCTGAAGTTAAATTATTAAAACAATTAAATGGTCCGATAAATTTAATGGTTTGGGGGAAAATATTTATTTTAAAAAATAAACATCGCGTAATGAATTTTGAATTACCAGCAGTTGATTATGTTTTTAGGTTTATTTTCGTTTTCAAATTTTGGTAATACTGGAAACAACATAGTTACCTCTGATAATATCGTTGATGACGAATTTGTTTGATGACTGAGGATGTAGACGAATGTTTACGAAATCGATCTCATCAATTAATGAGAAAAATGTACATCATTTTCTAAGATTAGTGAAGTTTTTGTTGCAAATAGTTGTATTAGTGTAATAACTCTACAGCACATTTGTTCCATTTTTTTATATTTTTAACATTAATACTTTAAGTATTACATGGTGCTTTGTGAGAAAAACTATACAATATTTTCAATTAATATCTTTATAAGACACAAAAAGTTATAAAAGATGAAGTATGTATGCTATAGGTATAATTCCTCCCATACTTCTCAAGTATGACATGTACAACCCACATATAAGGTTTCATAAAGATAGCACTTATAATTTTAAAAAATGGTACATGAAGAGGCCTACATATTTATTAACTACATAGTTTTTTATATTTTGAATTTCACAACCTCTAATCATGAAAATTTACACCTACATTTCTTAAGATATGTACTATGTGAAGGAAAAAATCCATTTAGATGCATTTAGAACTTCAGGAGGTATAGCAATTTATATTCTAGGACACTTATATTTAGGACACAACCACGTGTGTCCTGCCCGGTCCTCTTCAACCTTAACATGGCAGTCACTGAAATACATACTATTCTAATTTAAAGTGATTAAAATTGTAACAGTAACATGACTTTCTCTACTACTCCTCTTTAAACTATTATTCTATTGTTACAAAAGGCAATCCTTCTAAATGACTCACAGACTTCGTCTATCTTACCCTCTTGTGTAACAATACAGTAAGCGAACGGGATAGTCACCATGTGATGACGTTGAGCTTCTGTTGTAATTTGCGTCCTCCAACGTTAAGTCATATCGGACGATGAATGAAATGAGTGAAATGATGCTCAAATGAGTCCGGGGTCCATGGAAAAAATCTTATCCAGATAACTCACCCTAACTGAGATTCGAACTCGGAACCTATTGAACGTGAGGCAGACGCGTTACCATCTACGCAACCGAAGCGAGCGTTGAGCTTCTGTGTATAAACACTAAAAAGGGCATACAAATAAATAAAAAAATCGAGAAAAAACGAACAGTGATTTGCATTTGGGAAAAGTATATAGTACATATTTTGAAAATTGAAACCTATAACAAAGAATCTCTCGGAAATGGTTAATGCCAAAATATGTTATTTGACATAAATTGTGTGCTTTCGCAAGCTGTACTCTACACTGTAGTACACAATTTTGTTTCTCTCTCTTACGGTTACCCAATTGTACATGTGATGCTCACACACACCCACGCATAGACTTTTCTATATAAATTGTATTTTAATTCAGGAAGTATCAAAACGTGTATTTTCAGTAAAATCTCAATGTGGAATTTTTTGATATAGTGCAATACTTCCCCTTCTTACTATTTAAATGCATTATGTTATTTAAGTTTTAGATTAAGTTGCAATCGCCAAATAGCCTTACATTTTTTGGGGACAGTAAAAATTAATATTTAAGACCATATATAAACAGTTAACTGAAGTTCTTAGGTCACTATTAAGAAAGAAAAAAGAAGTAAATGAATAAAAGCACAGATAAAACATTACCCAAAAGCTCTTTGGCACTACTTCAAGCAAGCGTCAACTAATTTTAATAGTAACTATCTATAGACATACTAAATAAGGTAGGTGAGAGAAGTTGTGTTGTGAAGTCATGTCGGACGATGACTAAAATTGGTGAAATTATGCTCAAATGAGCCCAGAATCTATAGAACTTAGAGTTTCCCTTTTCTTTCAGGATAAGAGAAACCCCCGGAAAAACCTTATCCAGATAACACACTCTAACCGAAATTCGAACTCGGGACCTGTTTGAATGTGAGGCGGACACGCCACAGGGGCGGGAGTGAAGCTTTGGGTTCGGATAGTTGTTACAATAAAAAGTTAATGTAATCATATATATATATATATAAAATTTTATTTGTCACCCGAGAATAGCGCTCCACTGTTTTAAAACCGCTCAAGACTTGCACCGCGAGGTTTACTTTAAAACACAAGCTCTGCCAACTTGCACTTATGTGAGAGACGAGACTGTCATATTTAAAAAAAAAAAAAAAAAACTGTATAATAAAATTCATTATGAAAAAAATGCAAATGCTTAACTTGAAGAGAGGTTTGCGGTGTCGTGGCCGGGTGTTTAAACCGCTTGTCCCTCACCAGGGTTCGATCCCTAGAAACCCTACGTGAGATTTTTGGTGAACAAAGCGGATCTGGGCAAATTCCTTATAAATTTTATATATCACTGAGTTTTTCCCTGCTTATAGAAGCATCCTAAATTCCCAAAGAACAAGAAATCCAGTGTTTACAAAACGAGAAGCTACAAATATTCGAACATCCGAGTAAGATCACAGAATATTAACTTCCACTTCATTATTACTGTTATGTTAGCAATGTTTGAGCAGCGTAGAGGGTGTTGTAGCCCGTGTGATTATATTGAATCACAATCTTACGATTAACTAACATAGATTTTAAATATGTAGGAAGCTATTCCAATATACTTCTTAGTCAAAAAGTTTGCAGGGTAATTTTAATCACTGAGCTCTTCCAAAACGCCTTACTTCATATATGCCAAAAGCAAGGCATAGAAGTTATTGGTTGACTCTTATTACCTTTCAGTGGATGAATAATAATAATAATAATAATAATAATAATAATAATAATAATAATAATAATAATAATAATAATAATAATAATAATAATAATAATAATAATAATAATAATAATAATAATAATAATAATAATAATAATAATAATAATAATAATAATAATAATAATAATAATAATAATAATAATAATAATAATAATAATAATAATAATAATAATAATAATAATAATAATAATAATAATAATAATAATAATAATAATAATAATAATAATAATAATAATAATAATAATAATAATAATAATAATAATAATAATAATAATAATAATAATAATAATAATAATAATAATAATAATAATAATAATAATAATAATAATAATAATAATAATAATAATAATAATAATAATAATAATAATAATAATAATAATAATAATAATAATAATAATAATAATAATAATAATAATAATAATAATAATAATAATAATAATAATAATAATAATAATAATAATAATAATAATAATAATAATAATAATAATAATACAGTGCGATCCATATAAACCTGAACCATTTCAATAGACCATAACTTTTGAACCAATAATAGGACACACGTGCAACTTTGGGAGAATATAATACACAACTGGGAGATTACATTATATTATTTACATCTCACAGAAAATGTTGAAAGTGTCCTCCACCAGCATCTATACATGATACGACTGTAGATACTGAAGTTTATATGGGTATCTTCAAGACATTATTTTGTGGAGCAACTGGATGATATCGAATTGAGATAAGATTACTTCCATCAAGGTGGAGTAACGTGCCTTACATCTGGACAACTTGTAACCAGTTTCTTTGATAATCGAATAATCTCAAAAAGTCTGTGGCCCCCAAGTCCCCTGGTCTAACCTCACCGGATTGTTTCTTGCGGAGGTATCCAAAAAAATGCAGTATACAAGAATAGGCCTCGGACAATTGATGTTCTCAAGGAATTCATTCGAACTGAAATAAGTAACATTGGCGAGGATACTCTCCGTAAAACTTCAGAGAATATGGTGAGACGAGTGCAAACATGTATTGAAATGGTTCAGGTTTATATGGATCGCACTATAATAAAAGATAGTGGTGATTGTGATACTGTAAGTCAAGCGACAATAAAGATACTTTTAAAATATTGAAAGTAATTACAACATCATAATCCTTGAAGTAGGGAAGGACGACCATTTCCCTAGCCTCCAGCAGTGCCGCTATTTTTGACATGATGACCTGGTAGCGTCCATCCTCTGCCAAGCTCAGAGGGTTCTGATGATAAGGATCTTCCCATTCGAGTCCCGATATCAACGGAGAGTTTTTGGAAAATGTAGGATCTGAAACACATTCCGGGAATGCTTAATATCTTTAATCAAATATAACTAATTTAATATAATCAGGATGCTCAATGCCAAACTCCTGGAGACTAATGACAATCATAATTAACTTTTATAAATATACAGTATTGGTTCCAGGGGAAGAAATTCCCTATATACTTTCCAAGGCTATCATTATTGGACCCCAGACACCAAGCAAGGGTTAACATACTGCAATTTATTTAAGCTTAGTTAAAAATTAGCTTAAAACATGTTATGGCTTAAAAATCTTAATATTTCGAATTATTTCAACTCCAGAGATGACAAATTTTAGTTTAATCAACTTTAAAGAATCTGTCTTGTATTCACATGAATTTCTCTACTCCTACAAAAATAATTCCTACAAATGCTTATTCCTCTATCTACTTGATGTTAAACGGGATATATTGTTTAAAATCCTTCAACATCAAGTCATATCGGATGATCAATGAAATGGATAAAGTGATGCTCAAATGAGCCCAGAGTCCATAGTACTTAGAGTTACCCGCCATTCGTCTTTAAGGATAAGGGAGTAAATCGAAAGAAAGCCTTATCCAGATAACTCGCCCTGACCGAGATTCGAACTCGGGATCTCTTGAACGTGAAGCAAACGATAACATCTGTGCTACCGTTAGCTTATTGTTGATTTTCTTGTAGATGTAAGGGGAATTGTGGAATACAGAAGGCTTTAAGCGATAGTCAAACTTTTAAGAGCTGTTTGCAATGCGATGGCTTGAAAACAAATAATGATTTCGTATTTGAGAAAAGTATAATATTGGAACATTCAAACAAATAACAAAAAGTACCCCCAAAATGCTTCACTCTACAAAATATGCGCCTAATACAAATTGTGTTTTTTCGAACTCTGTATTTTTTGAGTAGTAAGATTTTGTCTATCTCTTACGGTTCCCGAGTTATGCAAGTCATGCATAATGAAATGAACTTCTTAGTATATTTCCAGTTCAAATTATAGTTCAAGATATAAATTTCATTTTTCTTAAAAATATTTTTAAACCATGGTCTTTTAATCAAAATATTAGACCGTTTTCGACATTTTCGAAGAATATTCAATGTAAAGAGCAGTCAGGGATGGGAGAATTTTTTTTATTTATTGCTGTCGGTTCCTTGGAAGATACATAACTTAAATACCAAGTTTGGTATTTGACCGAATTTACGTTATTGAGTTATGCTGATCAGCCACACACGCCTCGGTAGCGTAGATGGTAGCGTGTCTGTGGTCAGGGTGAGTTACCTGGATAAGGCTTTTCCGGGGTTTTCCCTTAATCTGAATGATGAATGTAACTCTAAGCTCTATGGACCCTGGGCTCATTTGAACATCATTTCACCATTCCATTCATCGTCCGATTTGACTTAACGTTGGAGGACATAAATTAAAAAACACACACACACACACACACACACACACACACACACACACACACACACACACACACACACACACACAATGTACATTTGCAATGAATCTTGGTAATGGATTTTTGAGTAGAATGTAAAATGTTCTCTACCTACGTACAAGGAAGAGAAAGTAAAAATTTATGCTCAGATTTGGATACCACTTTTTCCTCGGAAATGATTCTGTCTGGAGTTTTAAAGTTTGGTGCAATTAATTAGGAAGCTACTGTAATATTTTCTAAGAATGTCATTAAATGTGGCCAAACTGAAAACATGTTTGAGTTATATGTCGATAAAATCCAGGTAAAGTCGTTTTGTCCTGGCTTCCTTCTGGATACTCATTATGGGCCATCTAATGTTTGTGCAGGTCAATTCTTAGAGTAGAAAGGATTCATGAAGCAGGTAAAAACACATTTCCTCAGGGATGACCAAAGTGTTTTCTGACCTCCAAAGAACTTGGTGATGAAACACAATGCTGCAGTAACTTCTGGCCAATACTGGACTTTTAATCTTATCAAATCTCTCAGCTATTCTAACGTTACCTTTTTATTTGCTGAAGAATTTATTTTCCGATCTCCACCATCTACAAATTCGATACGTTCACATCACTTTCCCTGCCAGTCAAATTCACATATATTCATTATATAGCATATTATTCATATAAAAACGTCTCTACCAGCCTCTCAATATTATTCACAATATATTTATTTTCTATGTTATTTACCTAAAGTAACCTTCTACTCAAAAATTCCACATCGAAATTCCACCGAAAATACGTTCTGAGAGACATTGAATTAAAAATATGTACTTCAGAATAATGTGTGCGCACGCGCGGGTCGCGTCGTTTATTAGCTGGAGTAGATTTCGTTGCTATCCTTCTTCCATCAAGTAGGAATCGATTTTGTCTAACGTTAGCCAGTCAGGTAAAACACATCAGAATATCTTCCCCAAGTAATAGCTGGTTCCTCTTTACTGCTGTGGACACTTAGTTGCAATATCAGCTAAATTATAAACTGGATTATATGTGCAAACGTTTAAAATGATTTAATTTTAAGATCTTTGCATCAACTATCTCTAATTCTGTTCAAATGTGTGCAACATATATGCAGCAGTTTCTGAGTAGTTGCGTTGGTAAGACACCGCGTAAATATGTCCTCCATTTTACAAACAGTAAAAGGAACGCTCGGTTACTTTATTCAAATACGAAAAGCTACAAAGATATTAATTGTGACTGTGGAAGTTAGGGTGTGTGTGGTGTGCAGAGCTGCTTCACTTGAGAGGAGATCTCTCCTGCCTGTGCAGCTACAGAATTCAATCGATTTTTCAACCCCTTGTCTGTAGCCTGTGTCTGTAGCAGAGGGAGGAGGAACTCTTGATAGGATGACAGCTGATTCATGAGTCACGCTTCATTAAAAACGGGTTTCGTTATAGAACTGCAGGATGTGCTTGTAAGACGACCCAAGCTTTTATGTTTTACCAACTAGTGGTAGCAAAAGTCGCCAAATCCTAAATTAAAATATCAAAACTGTAATTAAAAGGTGTTTGTATAATATTTAATAATTTTAAAACAAAACAACTCATTCCAGCTGCTCCTCCACTGCAAATGACATAGAAGGATGCATTGGTTGTGCCTATACTTATATTGCACTAATTTTACGTACAACTTTTAGTAGAATTTTGAAGGAATTCTGTAATTCAGCATACCCAGCTGCCACTGACAAAGCTTTCTTTAATAGTGCTCAACTAAAAAAATTATTTCTACCTCCGCATTCGAATGAGGAAGGGAGAGAATTGCAATTACAAAATAGGCCTTTTGCTGGGCTTTGATCTCGTCGAATCTTTGTAGCAATCCACTTGTATCAAGTTCACTGGGTTGGAAATGTTTTGTCACTGAATCGCTATTTCGTTTATTTCAGAAGTCGCTAACTTTAAAATTGTGTTCCTATGCGGCCTCAAAAAACTCCAGATCTAGCGCCAAGTAGCTACAGTTGGCAATACCAGTTGGTGCTTTACACCGCGTAGCATGCAGCCATATATCACCAACGCCTACCACTCAATATTTCAGTAACTATATGAAACATTGTGAAATTGTCACAATCTACAAACACAAACAGGCTATTTTCTAATTTACAATACCCTTACTACATAAAAGAAGTTATAATATATGCATTAAATGTGTTCATTGATTAATGTGAGTAAATTCATTTTATAACCTATTCTTAAAAAACATTTTTCGATATACTTTATGTTGTCGAGATAAATGTTTCAATTTAATTTTAAAGCACCTACAATATGTATACTAAACCAACTTCTAATTATTGTGAATAGATATTAACTTCTGACGTAGAAAAACTGAATATTCCCAAAATAAATTTTTTTTCAGTAATTGGAGCTATTAAAACTACCCAAAACCTGCTCTATAAATTTTATCAAATAATTCAACACTTAGTCTTGATATTGAAAATAAAAGCCACACACTCACGTCAGTTTCTCTCTTGTGAAACTTCTAATGGAAGCTAATTCCTTATATACTTCATAGCAATCGAGATAAACGTTATCGAATTGCCTGTGATAGTCATCTTTCAGAGCTGGTCGCTATGTGATATCTTTCAAATTCCGATCTCTTTGGACGACCAAGAATTAACAATTAAATAACAGCTTCCCATTTAAGAAATGTAAAATTATTGGAAAAGTGAGACAAAAATCAAGGCATATATAAAACAAAACATCAGAACATAAGTTGTGTATTTTAACATCTACATTGTTTCTGTGTTAAGATTTTATTCATCTCTTACAGTTTACCAGTTACATAAAAGTTATGCAGAATGTAGAAAATTGCTGAGCACAGTTCCAGAATATTCAAGATATACATTTCATGTGTCAGGAGAATATCTTAAACACATATTTTAATCAATATCTTCACAGTCATTTTTGAGAAAATCAACATTTTAGAAAAGTGTTCTATCTAAAGGATAGTCCACCATGGTGGATGTGCATGAAAAACTTTGTATCGCATCTTTGGAAAATGCTGAAATTGCAAGTTTGGTATTTAACCAACTATTCGTTTTTCAGTTTGCTATACACGTACACCTTTTTAAAAAAATACTTTCAGGGGACCTCAAAACGAGTATTTACATTTAAATCTTGAGAACTATTTTTTTTATACTTTCCCTACTTAGGCAAGCGTGTAATAGAGAAAGGAACAAGTATTTTGGAAATATTCTATAAAAAGTTATTTAACATATTCGTAAACTGTGCTCTCTATTTTTATCTGGTAAGATTTTGTCTGCTATTATTGTTTACAAGTTATAAAAGTTACAAAATGTTAATTAGAATAATTTTCGAGATTGCTTTGAGCAATCTCATATCTTAAACAAAAATGTACTTTCTTTATAGTATGAGTATAGACTATAATAAATGATGTTCACACTAGAACGTTGTACCAAACAGTAACCATTAACGATTGCTACGCCCTGTACTGCCCAAGCAGTGTTACGTACCCTCGTTGTGGACCACTTCACAGAACTGAGTGTAGAGGATTCGTCCATCTTGAATGCGAAAATAGTCAGCCAACTCCGTTATCTCGTCATCTGCCAGACCAATCACGTTCTTCAGTGGTCCAGATAAAACGGTCTTAAACTGTGATTCTGTAAACATTTCATTGCATTAATAATTACCTAATCTTCTCTCAGTAAACAATAGCCCATACCGAAATTAATAATTTGTACACATGAAGATAAAGTACATAGTTTAACTGAATATGTATGTTAAAAATGTTGTTATTACATCAATAAATAAATACTACTACTACTGCTGCTGCTGCTGCTACTACTACTACTGCTACTCTACTACTACTCTACTACTCTACTACTACTGCTCTACTACTACTACTACTCTACTACTACTCTACTACTACTCTACTACTACTCTACTACTACTCTACTACTACTCTACTACTCTACTCCTACTACTCTACTACTACTCTACTACTCTACCACTACTCTACTACTCTACTACTACTCTACTACTACTCTACTACTACTACTACTCTACTACTAATAATATTTATTTATTTATTTGTTTCTTTATTTGATTTTTCTTTATTAATTAATTAATTAATTAATTAATTAATTAATTTATTT
>CM060948.1:245462142-245547266 GCA_030765055.1 Mantis religiosa
CTATCTATCTATCTATCTATCTATCTATCTATCTATCTATCTATCTATCTATCTATCTATCTATCTATCTATCTATCTATCTATCTATCTATCTATCTATCTATCTATCTATCTATCTATCTATCTATCTATCTATCTATCTATCTATCTATCTATCTATCTATCTATCTATCTATCTATCTATCTATCTATCTATCTATCTATCTATCTATCTATCTATCTATCTATCTATCTATCTATCTATCTATCTATCTATCTATCTATCTATCTATCTATCTATCTCTTCCCCACCAATGCTGGTGTTAGAAGTCGCTTGAGTTCTCTCAGAGCGAGGGAGCCGAAGCATATTGACCTGGTAGATGAGATCAAGGTTGGGGGTCAGCCCAACGCCTGTGATGAATGAATGATGAAGCAATTGGTGGAATGGTGGTGGGGGAAACCGGAGGACCTGGAGAAAGCCCACCCCAGTGCCAATTCGTCCACCATAAATTCCACTTTGCGGTCGCCTGGGATCGAACACGGGCCGTCTAGGCGAGAGTCAAGCGCTCTAACCACTCAGCCATGGCGACAACAATTTCGCCCTTTCAGCCTAACAAGATAACTCTCACTATGCTCATACCTGTACTCGCTTGAGAGTTTGATGCCATCATCTCAGCTGTATGTGGGGCCTGTGTGCCAAAACGTTGCTGCGGAGTATAGCTAGAAGTACCCGAAAATGAGTCCAGAATATGTAGGAATATAATAAACATAATAACACAGCATTGTACAGGAGGGATTGTTTACCCCTGATGGGTAGCGGTCTGCACATGGCATACGTAAGGAGCGCCGGCACAGAGCGGACGAGGGATGTCCCGCAGCTACTTGCAAGTGATCGCATGCTGCACTTTTCAGCCTTCAGTTTTGGATGTTGCCGCTCTACTCCGCAGAAAATTTTTGGTGCATATGGTTTATTTACAGGGGGTTTTATACCATCAAATTTTCAGGTGCGTAGCGGTATGAGTACAGCAATAGTTCCCTTGTAGGTAACAAACTTGGAAGTCATTTCTAAGAGATGTATACTGATCTTATTTGAACACCGTCAAGCAATGGCGTATTTTTAATAATATTATAATTGAAAAGTTGGTAGCCATAACTTCTTGTGGATACACATATATGATAAGCTAACTTGGGAAGCTCATATAGACTCTGTATGTAAATAATAAGTTCTAACATACAAGTATATGCTTTAAGGCAACTATCATGGTACAGACAAAAATATGTTACAAACTTTATGCTTTGGACTTATCTATCCTTTGGCAGAGAATTATGGGGAAGCAAACTAAATACCTATTAGTGTTCCAAAAAGTGTCTTCCTTGTATTTATAGGCTAGTAAATACTGATTCATTTAGAAATGTGTTTAGAGATAGTACAATTCTTACTGTAGCTGGATTATAAGGATTATATAAGGTAATTGTAGTTACAACTGAGAAGGAAAATAATGGCTGAACTATCCGTACACTTTACGATTACCAACACCAGAGGTAAGATAATATATTTATGTAAATCTTAAATCAGCTTATAAGGATACATTAATCAAAGGACATATATTATATAGCAAACTGACAAGGACTATTAAACTATATAATGAAACAGGTAGTTAAAAGTGAACTGAAAACATACTTAACTCATAAAGTTTAGTTGAATTATAACATGTAAATGTGTGAATAGTCTTATATGTTGTAAATAGAAATTTACCTTTTTACAGCATAACAAGGATTTGATAGCAATACCATATTATGTAGCATATGTGTATATTTATTTTCTTTTACTTTTGTTCTTAAATATTAATGTAACCTTTATAAAAGTTGATGTATAATAATTGTTAATATAGAATTTGACATGTCTGAAATTTGTATGAAGCCTATAGACAATAAACATTATTATTATTATTATTATTATTATTATTATTATTATTATTATTATTATTATTATTATCATCATCATCATCATCATCATCATCATCATCATCATCATCATCATCATCATCATCATCATCATCATCATCATCATCATCATCATCATCATCATCATCATCATCATCATCATCATCATCATCATCATCATCATCATCATCATCATCATCATCATCATCATCATCATCATCATCATCATCATCATCATCATCATTATCATTATTATTATTATTATTATTATTATTATTATTATTATTATTATTATTATTATTATTATTATTATTATTATTAACATCATCTAACGTTAAGTCGTATCGGACGATAAATGGGTGAAATGATGCCCAAATGAGCCCAGGGTCCATAGAGCTTAGAGGTACCCAACATAAGGGAAAACTTCTTCACTCCAAGGGCTAGGCAATGCTGCCTGTTCCGGCTTTAAACATGTCTGACCATCGTTTTCGTGGTCTTCCTTTATCCATATAACTCACCCTGACCGAAATTCGTTAGCTTGGGACCGTCTTGATCGTGTGGTAGACACGCTCCCACCATTACAGAGACGAGTGTTTTATTACATTTTTATTTATTTTCTATGATTTTCCCAATTTTAAAAATTTACGCAAAATTCAGGAGCAGTTACAGTTTAGTATTCATATAATCTTTTAAGCATGTGGCATTTTAATGAAGATGGATACAGTCATTTTTGAGAAATACAAATTTAGGAACAGTTTTCTGGGTAAAGAATGGTTTGGGGTAGCGTAATTTTCTTGAAAATCTTTGTGTTACATCCTTTGAAGATAATACCTAACTTAAATACTAAGTTTTATATTTATCTAATTTATTGATTAATTCTTTTAAGCTATGCTGTTCCAGGACACAGATATCTATTTTTTTTTTCTGATTCAGATGAAATTAAAAGGTGTACTTCTGGTGAAACCCTTATTGAATTCTTTGGTGGAAATATATGTGTTATCTATGTGATAGAGAAAATGATGGACTTTATCCAGGTCCAATCAAAAGGTGAGTATCGAGCAACTCTGAGCTCTATTGATCCCATGTTCATTCTTTCATTCAGCTACATAGGACCATAATCAGAAATAAATAAACACCAAAAGGACTCTTCTTTGGAAAATTAACCAAAATACTTGTTACAGTACCTGATAAAACAGCATTCCTTCCAGGATCCAGAGGCAGGTAATAATCCCAGAGGTTTATTCCTACACGGAAGATAGCAGAACGAATTTTGTTGCATGTTCGCCAAATATTGGTAAGCACTAACGACTGAAAATATAAAAAGAACAGATTAACAGGCGACGTGCACAGAAAGGTATATTATAACATTATTTGTTTCACGAAGTGTTTTGAACCAAGTACACTGAAAACTGTTTCTTAATGCATGCTAAGGATTACTATACCGGTGTCTCCTTCATTTCTCCGGCTCTAAAAGTTACATTACAATTTCAATGCAAGAGTTTTAATGTTCTTCGGGAAATCAATTTCACGGTATATAAATGGTATCCAAGGAAGCAGGTTTTGCTTTTGTTCCCTTTGTTTCGTAATATGGAGAAAAGATGATCCTTGGTTTTATTTTACCAAAAATATCCATATTACGTTTCTTCCATTCTATGTGGGAAACGATTGATTTATATTAGTTAATGTGGGTATTATCAAAAATAAAAACGTTGATAGAGTTGAAACAGAAGCTGTCTGCCAAGAAATCGAGGCACGTATCTGTTAGGATATGTTCAAGCAATTGTAATATTTTTAATCTACATTAAAAGCGAGTAATTCCAAGGGACATTATGTCCACAAAGGAATATGTGTGCTGATTCTAAGCTCTAAAACATTTACCATTGGCCTAAAAAATACTTCTGTGTCCAAATTAATAACCTCTAACCAACCTTTATAATTTTCTAATTGGTCGATCGTTTACATAAGTTTTCATCAGTGATATAATCATGTTCCTAAAGATAAAATAATATTTTAGTTTATAAAACTGACGGGGAAATAAGCACATATTTGTAAAATAAAACAGTGTTTCTAACGCTACATATGCCCACATCTTTGGTTGGGGGCAGGGGGTAGCTTGTCTCCATCACATTCAAGAGGTCCCGAGTTTGAATCTCAGTCAGGGTGAGTTATCCGGATAAGGTTGTTTTTTTTTCGGGATTTTTTTTATTCTGAAAGACGAATGTTGGGTAACTTTTAAGTTCTATAGACCCCGGCCTCATTTGAACATGATTTTACCTATTTCAGTTATGGCCCGATATGATTGAACGTTGAAGGACGCAAATTAAAGAACATTAATATATGTAGGTCGGTCCAGCTTTGTCATAATGTCAAGACCTAAGATAATTGGTATCTTAATAGCTGTAGCAAGAAAAACAAACGGGCAAAAGTGTGTGGTTTAGTGATTGTATCACTAAAATACTTCTCCTTTTCCCTTGTGTTAGTGATACTGTGGATGCATTGAGTTCTTAAGAAAAATTATTTTGTTTGTTAACGATTCTATCGATTGCCGAGATCATATCAACGCCGCCGATGTGTTGGTATTTCGTCCCACAGAAGTTATTTTACATGCTCTTACTGACATTTTACAGGCTGTCACTTTTAAACATAATTAAAAACCGTTCATCTGGGCCAGGTTTTATCGCTTAGTAACTTCTGTTTGTTATAAGGCAGAAGCACATGTTTTACTGCTTCTAATTCGTGGATATAACTAATTATTAGAGCTCGGATATCAAAGCGAAATGCTTATAAATGCTTTTTTCGCTGACATATGGAATTTGCTTATTTATTTTATACCTTTTTAAAATTAAAATAACTTATTTTATCCAGTTCATGTAAATTTGAATGTAAATTTTCACTCCTAGCCATGATTTTATCATTCAGATGGTTTACATCGTCTCGCTGAAACAGCAGCCAATATAAAGATGTGGATCTTCTTGTCTTCAGCGTAAAGAATGTGTTTGTACTAATTAGAGTTCAAAAAATTTATGAAGTCCTTCCAAATTTGTCTTTACTTCCTCAGCCAGTTTTAACTCGATGGGGTTCTTGGTTAAAGGCTGCGTCATACTAAGTAGAACATTTCAATGAAGTAAAAACAGTGTTGTACTACTCCTTAGATGCAGAAGATACAAGAAGCATTGCCACTGCACAGGAATGTTTTGCTAATATTGGTATCCAAAGATAAGATAGAGTACATCATAACCGTTTCTCCAAGATACCTGCTATATAAATACACAGTAGAAAGCTCGAAATAATGTCTTGGAACATGCACTTTCTTTGATAGATGAAGTTTCAGTAACGTTGTCTTCGTCTTCAGAGACTCGCGGTATTGTTAAAACTGCCTTTGAGAAACTCAGTAAGGTATTAAAGAAAAACCCTGGTTACGAAACACGGTGTAAAATAGCTTTCTGGTACAGAAAGAAGACTGTGGTGGCTGGCCCTGTAGCTCAGTCTGCCTGCCTGCCGTGCGAGGGGTCCCGGATTCGATTTCCGGCTGGGGATGGGGATTTTTCTCCAACCAAGATGATTCCCCGCCTTCCCCAGAGTCTGGAAGTATGAATGAGAGTGCGAATGTGTGCGTGATCTAATTAAAACCCAACGAATACGAACACCGAAATGTTCCAAAGAGAACGGCCGTCGATATGACCAATGCAGTTAAAGGCGTGGTATAAATGGGGGGGGGGGGAGGAACTGTGGTGCTTTTCACATGTTCCAATAACGTCATGCAACGTTGAGAAATCCTTTTCACTATATAAAAATTGTTCACTGAAAAACGCAAAGAGCTCCACGCAAGAAAATCTCAGATTACGTCCCTCGTGTACCGTAACAAGCTTACGTAAGGTAAGAGGTCTACAAAACAATATGTTTATGATTAAATGTTTATTTCTATTTGTTTCACTTCCGGTGCCTATGTGCTTGCTTATTTCACCATTTGATTGTGCTTACAAATCCGGGTTCTATTAATTATCATCACAATCTCGATAACTGAAGAAGGGTTGTGTTTCACATCACGATGCATAAATCAAATTTAATTCCGCTGCAGTTATTTTGTAGTCTTCTGCAGAAAGTTGTTTTGGCGAGAATTTAGAAAGAGATTGATTTTTCTTTGTGCAATAATATTCACTTTGTGGCTTTCTGACTGTAATCTTTTATTCACGAACTTAACATTCTCATATTCAATAGTAAATATTCTGCACCTACTATTCCATGGCAGAGCGTTGAGGCGTATTGACCTTCAGTGGCAAAGCGCTTCATCGCTACTTATATTGTTTACTAGAAGAGCAAAATATTATTTTTTTAGTAATCTCGACAGAGCTTCAGGCGTATTGACTTTCAGGTGACCAGCACTGTGATCGTTCCTTATCGGGTCTTATCTGAGCGATTAGAAGAGTGAAATATTAGTAACTTGAGGTATAGTAAGTTACGAAACACAAATAGAGCGATTGGAAGCTGCGTATGTCTATATGATATGTTTTCTCGCGCCTGCTGATGTATGACACATTGCTGCCCAAAAGACATGGCTATATCTGAACAGAGTATACATACACTGGACTCGCCGTGTATGTGCGATAAGCTGAGGTAAATATCTCTGTGTTGCGAGGGCCGCGCCGTGGCTCAGTGGTTAGACCGCTTGGCTCTCACCAA
Organism: Mantis religiosa; assembly: GCA_030765055.1. NCBI lineage: Eukaryota > Metazoa > Arthropoda > Insecta > Mantodea > Mantidae > Mantis > Mantis religiosa. The sequence continues at coordinate 245,468,746 of CM060948.1, forward strand.
GGCGGCCCGGGCTCGATCCCAGGCGACCGCAAAGTGAGATTCGTGGTGGACAACACGGCGCTGGGGCGGGTTTTCTCCAGGATCTCCGGTTTCCCCGCCATCTCATTCCACCTGTGCCCCATCTTCATTTCATGTATCATCAGTATCATCGCCTGCGGTGCCGCATGTAGTAAAAGCGGGCGTTAAACACTACACATTTCTGTGTTGCGAATTTTTCCCGATACGCTTTCTCGCTTTGTTCGCGTAAGTGACGAAATATACTTGGGAGCTGGATGTCTGACATAAAGGGTTAACCAATTAATTCTTATATACCGAGAGGGATGGCTCAGGTCATGGTATAAAATTACGTTTTGAGCATCAGGATAATACCATGGCTTTATTCTTGTTAATACAAACATCTCAGATAACGCACTGAAACATCTTAGATAACTCTTCGAAAAAGTGAGAGGGAGGGTCATGCTTACAGCCGACGTTTTCTATCCGTAAATGTTTGCTGCAAGGTCATATCAAAAGCATTGTTATCAATTGGGGGGGGGGATTCGGTACGTAGGCCCCCATGCTGGGCCCATTGTTCCTATGCCCCCAAGTGGGAGCTCCCCCGGGAGGAAGGATGAGGCGAAGGAGACAGAGGGCGGCCGACCCAACGGTAGGGTCCTTACAGGCAGGCGATCCGAGCCCCAAAGGCTTGCGGTCCCGAAATGGTCCGAGCAGAGGAGTGGAGACCGGCAACCGACCTACCAGGGGAGGAAGTGGTTTTTCTCAGAGCATATCATCCTGCCATGCACCGTCGAGACAGCCGCCGACACTTCTACCCCGAAAGAGACCACCAGATGAGAGATGATATGAAATGATAATGGAGATGAAATGGAGGGACAGGAAATTCAGGGGATGTAATTAACCTACCCAGCATTCACCTAGCGACCCGGAAAACCCCCAGAAAACCCCCATGGATCAGGTAGGTCGGCCACGGGAATCGAACCCGGGCCTCCCGAATGCGGGCCACAGACGAAACCGCCTGAGCCATCCCACTCGGTATTGTTATCAATACTATGACTTTTATTCATTTATTTTACTTAGAGGCATGTAAATGCGTAACTATAATAGTGTCCAGAGTTTGAAAACCACACGCCTAAGAGCTAGGGTAGGTTTAATAAACTCCAGCCAAGTCTTCAGAAAGTTAGAACAGTAACTATGTAGTTTTTCTATTTATGGCTAACACACTACGAAGTAATGTTCTCTTCATGCATCACAGCTGTATCTGTACTAATTTATTTCCTTCTCCTGGACCAAGACAATTCTGAAGGAAAACATTTCGTAAGGAAATGGACGCAGCCAAGCAGGTGACGGTTGATAAGGACATTGATATGCTTACGTGTACTACGGGCGGACAGTGGGAGGGCCGGTGTGACCCAGTTTTGCCTTGAACTGCGTGTAACCTTGACACCAGTGGCGTACGTCATCAAAAAAACCTAAAACAAAGAAACTTAAATATTGTTTAACGTTGCTTTTAAATTCTTTGTTTCAAAGTAATGCATGACACATTTCGGAGTAAATAAACTCTCGCACAACGGGGATGTTATTTTAGTTATTTCTGTGTACAACAGAGTTGCATGAATGTAAGTTACATATTTTCAAGATTCCGTTTTATAAACTGACTAATTTTTAGATATTCAGTATGTCCAAAATATTTTAATTTTAATATGAGAATTAATCAAATTTAATTTATTCGTTGCTGGTGACATTCACGTAATAAACTCTGTGCAGTATTATATAATTGCTTAATAATTGCGATGTGTATTAATGGATTACCAAGCAAAATACACCAGCACATTTTAAAAAGTTCTCTTTATAGAAATTTTCCTTTCATAAAACTTTTTCTGGAACATGTGAAACATCACCATTGATATTCCAGGTATCAAAATCTAACTAGAAATTAACGATGTTGATTACTTTAAGAAGTGTGAGAAGCTTAGGAACTTTTGGACTATTTGCTTTCTCTAAGGGGAAGTGCTGCATTCCATCCGAAATTTCATTGGAAACAGCGATTTTGAGATTAAACATAATTCATAATCATTTATTACACAATCTAAAAAATAAATATTTCATCTTCGAAGATTCAATATTTATCTAACAATCGTTAATAATGCATGAATAAATGATACATATTTGGAAAAATATCCGCAAGTCTGTGTATAGCATAATTCAAAAACGGAAAGTCACTTACATACCAAACTTGGTATTTAAGTTCAAAGATGCGGCACGACTGTTTTCAGGAAAAGCTACTCAACCATGCTCTCTTTACACATTTTTTTTTTTCACGAAATTTTCGATATTCTCAAAAATGTTTGTAACTTTTTTGATTAAAATACTTTTAAATATATCTACATTATATATATTGTCGCGAACCCGTATCTAAGTCGCGGCTTGTTTACACAAAAGAAACGGATAGGAGGGCAGTGTGAAAACCAAGAGCCCGCGGTCAAAGATAACAGGTAGATAAGGGTCTGCCGAAACAAACAAACTGAGATAAATGGAAATTTCTAGTTACTTCTGAACTGATAGAGATTGTTCGCGTTCTGGTTTATTTGCGAATCATCTAGAAATTATCTGTGAAGTATTTAAAGAGGCGACGATTGGCCAAGAGGGAGTTGCGAGTTGTAAACAGTTGTGTGTGAAATGAGAGACAGCCAGCTGTCTTGTTGTAACGAGAGCTAAGATTTTTTTTTTTGTAATTTACGTCCTCCAACGTTAAGTCATATCGGACGATGAATGGAATGGGTGAAATGATGCTCAAACGAGCCCAGGGTCCACAGAGCTTAGAGTTACCCGACATTCGTCTTTCAGGATAAGGGAAAACCCCGGAAAAACCTTATCCAGGTAACTCACCCTGACCGAGATTCGAACTCGGGACCTCTTGAACGTGAGGCAGACTCTCTACCACCACGCTACCGAGGCGGGCAAGAGCTAAGGATGTAATCTGCTGTCACTGTTTGTTATTGTCACATACCTTGGTAGACTGATGGTGTACGTAACGTAATGCTTCTGTAATCTATAAGTGTATTTCTACGAAAATAAAGGATTTTTTTAATCTCTGCAACTCGACCTTTTAACTCTACGAGCCCACGAAGTCACAATATATATTATTTTTCTGGAAATTTTCTCTTCATTTGAAGACAGAATAATTTCTATACACACTAATAAATGATAGAAGTATAGAAAGGCATGCGAATGTAACATATCAAATTTTTAGGAAAAGTCTTTGTGTGGGGCAGCATAACTCAGAAGTTGGTGAATCTACAACAGTATTTTTCATGAGTAATAGACATTAATGACGTTTAATTAAACTTAAAATATATATCTTGCAACCGAAGAATAAAGCGATAAATTAAAGAACACTTGAAAAAACAAACAGGATCGCAATTTTAACAATCTGTTGCATGCTTAAAATTGGATATCATTGATGCATGTTTCCAAAAGCCGCCGAAAGAGTAACCGGAATGAATATTTAAATACATTTAAGTATAAGTCTCCTGTAAAATATATATTTTGGGTGATATAAAATTTTCGGGTGAAATGCAATACTTTCCCTACTTAACTATACGTCGAAAAGAAAGTTAAAGGACCAGCAGCAACTATTGCGCTATTTAAGTTTTATTTGATCTGTGTGCCATATTTTGTAAGCTTTCGCTCTTGATGGGATTTCCTGTCAATTATTTTATTGCTTATTATCATAATTACGTACTACATTCGAGCAAAACTGTCAGTTTTTGAGAAGCCGAGAAAAAATTTAAATCGACAAAATAATATGGGATGTTATTTTTAAATCTTTTCTTTCTCCCTTATTAATAAAATTATGACGCACGCCTCATTCTTATTATATTCATCGATGGTACGTCTTCACATGCCCATTATATTTACAGCATTTCATATTTAGCGCGTATAGATTATGCCGGGCGATCACACAATGAAATTTTACGCATCCGCTTGCTTCGCGCCAAAAGTGATCGATTTTTTCTCATTGCTAATTTTATTTTTGAAAAATATATTATATAATTATTATACGTTCACGTAAAAATGAAAATAATATTAAGATACTTTCCATAAAATATTAAGTCTCTCACGTCGCTATAAATCTTGTAATGCTTAAAGCTTCCTGGGAACTATACTTTTGTTGGTGTTAGGCATCTGGCGGAAGAATACACGAGCGTCGTTTGATTAGGCTACGGTTATAGGTTCACCGACTAGTCATGTAAACGCCAAGTTCCGAGAAGAATAGTAAAGAGCGAGTTAGCACTCGCGTATTGGCCACGGAAGCTTCTTCTACTACAGATCTCTTTTCCCGTTGGCAGTCGTACAGTTCGGACGTGTGACGAAGTGTGTCTGAAGTGTGTTGGTAAGAAATGGCAGAAAACCAGGAATACGAAATGGGAAATGGGGAATTTCAGCAAGATGGTGGTGAACAACAGTATGAACAACAAGATCAGCAAATGAATGGCGAAGGTGGAAATGAAGAAACGGGAGGAGGTGATGCTCCTGCCGATAGTGGTAGTGCAGAAGCGCCGGGAAGAGATGATGACAGGTATGCGCCAGCTTTTCAATTAATTGATAAGGCAAATGAAGTTTGTAAGCTTAGCGTAAGTTTATTTAGCATATAATTTAGATTTTATAAAATAAAGCTTTTAAAACAGTTCTATATCTTGAAGCTTGAAATACTATCTGTAATCATCCATGAAACTTTTACTTATTTTAAGTAATTAAGACTATTTACATATTGAGTAATGTACAAATTATATTACTTTATTACTTTTAATTTGGTTTGGCTTAATGATTTATGTAAATACAAATCTCAATCTGTTGTGCTGGGGTTCGCGTTGTATTGCGTTGTTAAAATGGCGGTCAATCTGCCGGGCGGCCAAGTAACGCGGTGAAATGGCTATGCATTTCCTAAAAGTTTTATTTATTCAATTTGGGAATAGCTGGAAGGTGAGAAGTACTATTCACATTTAGCAGTAATTTTAAGTTTACGAACCACATTACCCTCCCTCCAAAAATTGTAATTTGTGCTTGTTTGAACACACGAGTCGGAAAATTTGTGAAGAGGACTGCATACTTTGTTTCCACATTTACAGGTTTGAGTATATTGCATGAAAATTTCCAGATAAGCTTGAAATTTCATTTTGTGTGTACCAGTGTTTTGTAAATGATTATCATTTGTATTATAGATCAAGTATTTCTTTTTCAGCAGAATTTACCGGATTTTATTTATAAGGGAGTGGTTCTATCAGTGTACCATCGAATGCAAATTTAAAAGTTATAATTTAAATTGTGCTTAATGGACTATGTATAAGGATTAAAAACTTCATCAAAAGTGGCCCGTAAAATACTTGAACTCTTATTCATAGTCCTAGTTTAAAAAAATTCATAACTATTTAATGGTACATCTACCTTCCTTGCATATTCCCGAATACGAGTTTTTAAATTTAAATGCCGAGAACTGCTCAATATTGTAAATGTTAACTAATTCATGCCATTATAAACCATAAATTTGAGCCACAATTTTTTCTTCACATTCAGCCGGCAGTGTTTGATTCGGAGCAGAGTTTTACCAGAATGCTGAACATAAGAAATTCGGCTTCCCAGCAGAGGAGTAATTGATTTGTACTTGTAATTAAGGTTTTTGAAGCTAAGTTAGTGTACTTGGGGAATGTTTGTTGTTGAGTTTGTTAACTAACCTGCCTTCCTCTCCTTCAGGTGCCTCATCCTCATAAGGCAAGATGCAAGGTCGCTGACTTCAGCCCGCTGACCCATGGTATTTATTCCTGGGTTACTTTCTTGTGGTCATAAAGTAAAACTCATCAAGCATTTGGTTATTGGTCAATTATAGGGCCGTTTGCTTTTGTTTGATGGGCCACTTAAGTACTTTGACCATAATCATTCTTGTTACTGATTTGAGTCATTTTTGTTAAAAGTTGTTCATGTTAACCTGCTTTAATACCATATTTTGTCACCCAAGCCTTCACTTTAAACTCTTACAGATATTTTTCTCTTGCTCAAGATTTTTCCAGATGCCATTTGAACTTAGTGACAGTTCAGTTCAGTTTGCTGCAGTTGAAATGGTGTACAGACTAAAGTACATAATGTCAAGTATTCAATTTTCTGTGCAAAAAGAAAAAAAATTAACGTCACCTTTTTGGAAGTTAGAAACTGCACATGACTAATATAATTTTAACCTTCTTTTTCAGAAAATTATTTGTTGGTGGACTTAGTTGGGAAACTACCGACAGTAAGTTCTATTCACTTTCTAAATCTAGAATTTAGGTTATTCTTTAGTTTTAGCATAGAATATATGGAATGTTGGCTGGATGTAAAAATTAACGCTTTGATAAATCATTGGCAGTTTATTGGGTTATCAGCTATATCTGTTCATTTATACTAGTTTTAAGTAGATGTAAACCTAAGGAGCACATGGTAGGACAGGAACTAAGGCTAATGTTCTAAATTTTGGCTTGTCATGAAATATATTTTTCATGTGCATTTTGGTACCAACTTTGGTAAAGAAACACTGGCAGTAGTTCAAAATGTTATTTACAGCGATTTAATAGAGTAAAGGTTATTAGAAAGAAAGAAAGAAGGGTATATATAAGATAAAATAAAGGTTTACAGTGTAGCAGAATCTGCCCCATTCGACTATGATTTTAGAAGTGCAAAACAATAAGGAAGGGATAGCTAATTTGCAAAACTGTAGAGACACCTAATCAAATTGTATGACTTGTAGGTTGAAGCTGGGGTTAGTGGGGGATGCACAGTGCAGTTATGCCACACCACCAATACACATGTTGATCTGTGGGCAACCGTTTACTTGCAACTTTATCACAACCTTATTGCTGCAGCTTGTTTACAAGCTTTGAAAGTTTCAGTATTTAGTCACCCCATTCCTTACTCAAATGTGTTTAGCTATAGTGTACACATTCATTTTTTTAAAAGTTGTACTGTGGCATAGCATCCATACACATTTCGAGGCCAGATGAGTAACTCCTTACTCAAAGTATACAAATTGAAAGCGTAGACGAAGCACAAGCTAAAATAAGGTGACTCAGGAAGATATTGTCATATTGCTACAATATCAGTTTTTCACAGGATGTTTAGAGAGCTTTTGCTCCCATCAGCTGGTTCTCGACTAGTGCAGGCTGTAGTGGTTTCCTTCTCTGTATCGTCAATAGATGGCCTGATGTATTTGTCAGATGTCTGGTGGCAGAGTTTCGAAGTTCATAATTCTGTGACGGTTTTTGTTAATGAAGATTTTCACATACGAAAAGATCTATGGAATGATTAACATTTTATTAAAGTTGTCTCCAAGTTAGTCATGTCTGGTATTCAAAAAATGAGAAGCTAATGCTGATTTTTCTATTTCACCGTTTTTAAGGTTATGTTCTTTAGTTCTGATGTCTATATTTCTTTGTTTTTCCCATATAAATTTTAGGGAAAGTTTAAAATTTGATCTCAGATCATACTTGTGCTAAAATTTATGTAGGAAAAACAAAGAAATATAGACATCAGAACTAAAGAACATATTAGACACATTAAAAACTGAAATAGAAAAATCGGCATTAGCTTCAATTTTGAATACTATACATGGCATTAATTTGGAGACAACATTTAGTAAAATGTTTAATCATCCCATAGATCTTTCCGCATGGGAAAAATCTTCAGTTACAAAAACGTTGCAGAATTATGAACTTCGAAACTCCACCACCAGACATCTTTGACAAATAATCAGGCCATCTATGGACGATACGAAGAGGAAACCACTACAACCTGACTAGTCGAGAACCAGCTGATGGGAGCAACGGATCTTGAAACATGTCCTGTGAAAGTGTTAGTGAAGCAATGTCCATCTTCTCGATTCACTTTAAACTTCTTACTGATAGCTAGGCTGTGAATAAATCTTTATACCAGTTATTTAGGCTTAGCTCTTTCATGAAGGTGCCGGAATAAGTAACCATGAATTGCATAACTTTCTGTATTTAAAGTGTTGTATATTTATAATTCTAAAAGCTTGGCTGTACTGCACATCCTATGGCAGGTCAACCTTAAAAGTAAGACACAAGGACCCTTTTAGTTAACATGCCTATGTGATTTGCAACTTTTTTATTTATATTTTATATTTTACCCTTCATCCTAAGCTTCTATTAGTAATTAGTATTAGGATCAAAGTGATATATTTTAAGGAGAGTGGAAGGACAGTTGCTCTTCATTGTAACCGTGTGGAGTGCATGAGTGTGTGTACAAGAGCAGTTGCATTGTATTCTGCTGCTCGAAGTTACAATGGCTTTATCTTTGTTAATTGAAACCTCTCAGATAATGCACTGATTATTCTCGAAAGACTGGGAGGGGTGCTGGTGCACTTCTTGGACATTTGCTGAGCACCAATGAATGCATTACTTCAGCCAGTGGAATGCATAGGAATCACACAGTGCATGTGAGGTTTCTATTAAGATAGGGTAACTGAGCATGACAATGCCTGGAATGTAAAGCAGATTATTTAAAATCTGAAACAGTATTTGTAGTCTGACATTTTGCCAATTTTTATATTGAGGGACTAGTTTCGGAAGCCTTTGCCTCATTTTCAACCTCTCCAATAAACGGACTACATATTTTCTAATTTTGGTGTCTGTTATTAAATTCCCGCAATCATGCATTATATTTGCAGATGACTATTAGAATCTTAAGTGCAATGGATGAGACATGCCATATATCAAAAAATTTCAGGAGATATATGAATGTTGGTAATGGGAAACTGCTGCTATGCAAATTTGCAGTTACTGGATTTCTGCATGAAAGGTGACTTCAGCTTTTCTATTCTTCCAAAACACCATTTTCCTATGCTGCACTTAAAATTCTTTAAGTACCTTTATTTGTCCAACGTTAAGTCATATTGGACGATGAATGAAATGGGTGAAATGATGCTCAAATGAGTCCGGGGTCCGTGGAGCTTAGAGCTAGCTGAAATTCGTCTGTATGGATAAGGGAAAACCCTGGAGAAAACCATATCCAGATAACTCACCCTGACCAAGATTTCAACATGGGACCTCTTGAACGTGAGGCAGACATGCTACCATCTGTGCTACCAAGGCTGGCTGAGTAAGTACTTTCCCCTCCCCTAGTTTTTAGATTTTGTTGCTCTCGGTGCCAGCTTTCTTAGCATCAGTGAAATGTGCTGTGCCCAATATAACCTTTTACTGGTTCAAATTCAATCCAGTTAGTGACAAGGTGTGAGCCTAGTATGCCAAATGCTCTGCAGCAGTGCCATAGATATTTGTATTTTCCTTGCTGTGCTTAAATCCTTTCAGAGATTCTTTAGAACATGTCCCTCAAGAAATTGTCCCAACATTGGAGAGGCATGCAGGAGGGCTGAGGAACCTGCCAAAGTGGCCATGCGATTGCAGTGCTGCTCAGTTATTTGCATATGCATGTATTGGCAACCTCTGCACCAACATCCCAAATATTTTATTACAGAAGTTCAAAGATTCATGTGTGCCATTTAGAAAGGAAGTAGCAGAACTGTAATATCTGAAAATGAATATTCCCCTGCGGCCCTGGCATTCCATTAAGTTTATAGGTAGAATTGGTGTCTGATACCAATGGCTCATTGTTCAATTGATCTTGCACCCATGCACAGCGACCAGGAACAATGCATCCAATTTCTTATCAAGTCGAGAACAAGAATGCTATGAAATAGGAGCTGAATCTTTCCTGGCGGCATATATGTTCTAGACATTCTCGGGCTTCGACCCATGTAAGTAGATGTTGAGACATCGACGTTTCGGGAGCTTACATCTCTCCCATAATCAGGATGTTTAATGTCTTAGGGCTGGGGTGACCCATATATATACTGGTCGGCAAGAAAATGATGCGGACCCATCAGCGGGAGGGCTTGCATTGGTGAATGACAATCTTTCAGAAAACACTGCTGCTTTGGTCGCTGCTCAGTAAGCCAGATCTGTTTCCTGAGTCTCTTTTCAGAGTTTTAATGCAGGATTCTATGCTGCACTAAATTGTAGCCCAGTATCTCGGTTAAGAGTGACTCTGCCGAGATAGCCAATGCCTCCTTAACTCTGCGCTCCCAGTAGCCACTGCATTTTGCCAAAATAGTGGTGAGACCGAAGCTAGCCGTATGTCTTGCTGGAAGCAATGTTCTGCCAGCCCAGACTTTTCAGGTTGCAACAGTCTGATGCTTCTGTCGTGTTCTTTGATCCTGTTAGTTATGGTCCTGCCGGTTTGTCCAATGTACGGCACTCCACATTCACATGGAATGCGATACACCCCCGGAACGTTTAGTTGTAATTGGTCTTTGACCGGTCTCATAGTGTCTAATTTTTGCAGGCGGTTTGTGAATAGTTTTTGTTGTCTTGCCAGTATTCTGCCGATTTTTCCAGACATATGGGATGCAGGCTGTAGCAGTTGGCTTTTCAGTGGAGCTACAAATGTGTTCCGGCTCTTTTGGCTTTTGCGAGGGCCCTCTTGACATCAGGCTCAGAGTAGCTGTTCTGACGAAAAGCTTGTCACAGATGTTGCAGTTCCTGAGATAAGTGCTAAGGGTCAGAGATGGCCAATGCTCTGTGGACCAATGTGTCGAGCACCCCCATATGTTGGGATTTGTGGTGGTAGATGCATGCGTTTAGATATAGATCGGTGTGAGTGGGTTTCCAGTAAACTGCGTGCCCTAGTGTACCGTCCTTGTTTCTTGAAACCAGAATGTCCAGAAAGGGCAACACCCCATTCTCTTCCACCTCCATAGTGAATTGAATCTGGGGTCTGCATCTGTTCAGATGTGTGAGGAAGTCGGATAGTGTATCTCGTCCATGTGGCCAGACTACAAACGAATCGTCCACATATCTGAAGACACCACGGCACACCTGATGCCTTCACACTTCTTCGAATTTCAGTTTGTTTGGCTGTGTTGTCACTGTTTATGCTTAGCTCAATTTTCTAGTAAGCACAATAGCAAATGGCTACGACCCATTGACCTCTTAGGCCCAAGGTAAACATATTAGGTTATCCTGTAGGAGTGACCCGACAAGGTCATCTGCTAGGTTAAGAAATGATGTGGCATAGGCTTATACTCCAAATTTGCAGCTCTGAAATCTGTATAAGGTGTACAATACTGGCAACCCATGTGTGCAAGTGCATAAACTAAGTGAACTGAAGTGCTTTCAAATAGCTTTTCAGCATTGAACATACAATATTTTGGGCATAAGTTAATGTTCATGTAAATGCTTCACATATGTACCAGTTATACCATTTATACCATGTATACATCTTATTCTTGTTATTCACACATTACAATTGGCAACACTTTATTAGGCATATCAGCATTGCTGATTTTGTGTTATTTTTAGTGCATGCATGTTTTTACAGTTAGCAGTGACATGCCCTTAATTCTCATAGCAGATTTGGCAGAAGTCTTATTTCAGTATAAGTAGAGCAGTACAAACTTGTTACTACTGAGGGAATCTTATCTAATTTAATCACGGTCTCCGTGAAGACGTTTTTTTAATGTCCTCCGTTAAGTCATATTGGACGATGAATGGAATGGGTGAAATGCTCAAATGAATCCAGGGCCCATAGAGCTTAGTTACCCGACATTCGTCTTTCAGGATAAGGGAAAACCCTGGGAAAACCTTATCCAGATAACTCACCCTGACCGAGATTCGAACTCGGTACCTCTTGAACGTGAGGCAGATACTCTTACCACGCTACCGAGGCAGGCACTGGGAAGACACTGCAGCAGTAGTAGATATGTATTGTTTTACTACAGAGTTGCTTGCCAGGCCCGTGTTAGAATGAGCAACTTATTTGTATCTATGGTATTGCTCTCACTTGATTGGTTCTTTATGCTTGGACATATCCATCCCCCTCCTGTTCATTTAATGGTTTTGGTCATGTTAGCAACTGTCAGTCCCATTTTGATTGCGAGTAGACATGCAAGAGCTTTATGAATAGGCAGATCTACCTAATTTTCTACCATGAATTTTCTAGACGTGTGCACCATGTGTCAAGGAGTACACTTCCTACTTATGTGGGATCAAACTGCAGACCTTATTTAACCTGTCTGCTTTAATAGCTCAGTGAAGTTTGGATTTTAGTTTGTGTGATTAAGAAGTGACTGATTTCTAGAAAGAGAAAGTATTCGCCCTCTTGCTTGCAGTGTGACGAACCTTTCAGAAGCCACATTTAGTGTAAATTCATTCTTGCTTTGATTTAACAAGTACACTTAAGGATCCTGACTTTTTGCCATTTACAGTTTCCCCTCTTGACTTGTTCAGAACACCTGTGCCATGGGCAATTCCCATCGTCTAAATTAAAATCAATTTTGAGTGGGCCATTTCTATGGATTTTAAGTTTGGTAAACTACTTTTGTTTCTTGCACTAGAATAAATTCTGTATGGAAAGCTTGCATGCATCGAGCATGAGGTTCTTGGATGAATCATGGTCAAAACTTTCTAAAAATGGATTGGTTGAACCTTTGGACTTGGAAAAATATTGTCATATCCCATGTCCGAAAGTTCTTCCTATTTTGCTAAAGTAACTTCCATTAATGTGTAATAGAATCACATTTTGTGACAATGTTCCATGGAGGTACTGACCTTGGGATAACTCCATTGTGAACTACTTGGATTAAGTTGGGTACTGTACCTACTTGAGTAGAGCTAGTTTCTTCCACCCAAGATAGAAGTTTTATGCCTAAAGAATGCTTTGTAATGGCCTACATTGCTGTGGAGATATGCTTCAAATTCAGAATGATGCAAATTTAAATCTGGCTTTGTAGACTCCCATGTGGTTGTTTCAAGGGTTTTCTTGTATCCACCGGTAATAAACTGGTGCACTTAATAATGCTCACAATGGTTAAAAGCACGTGAATGCTGGTCAATGCTAAAGCAAAAGTGCTGTTGCCAAGTGCAGTGTACTGCAGAGGTTTTGTACATAAGAGCACGTTTTACAAGCCAGCAAAGGCTCTGCCTATTTTTCCCCTAATTAAATTCATTAAATATTCCTAAAACATTAAAGTATTACCTTAACACATGTCACAGCAGTGGATCAGCAAGCATGGTTTCCAATCAAAGCAGCTTGCTTTCCAGATTTGTGGGTCTTTCCTGGAGGTTGAAATACAGGCAATCCTTTTTCTAAGGATGAAGCTGCTTCACTACAAATTTGACACCATACACTACCTAGAACACAAGCTTCCACATTTAATTGCTGGGTTTTTGAATAATCTACAGTTGATCTATTATTCTGGACTAGAGCTTTCGTAAAAACTTCACATTAAATGTAATTTTTCTGCTCTGGGAATGAACCCTCACATTTGATTGAAAAGTCACTTGTCCCAGCTTTGAGCAACATGTTCAAGTCCTTGGATTGCAAACACTGGAAAACATGTGTATAATGTAATATTTCAGCTGGAGTTCACCACATGACTTAATGATGCCATTCACTTTAACAAAATAAAGCACCTCTACTCTGAAAACGAAGTTATCTTTCAAACTGATCAAGGCTTCGTGGGTGATCAGCGGTGTCAAATTAATAAACGTCGAAGCCTTGATTAGTAATGCTCACCGTGAAAGCTTCAAGTCTTATGTTTCAAACTGCTTGCCTCTTGTTTTCATAGTAGGTGCATTTATGCTTGGGCTATTGTGAGGAAAGAATGGTGTTTTTCAGGCTTGTGTTTAATGGGTGTAACCATAAAAATATGATAAAATGTGCATAGCTCACGTTCCAAGTATCAGAAACAGGATTTTTGTACGGTCATGAGAAAGCAAAATTCCTTATTATAATACTGGCATCCATAATTTTCAAATATTTATCCGTAACATTTAACCATTACCATTTTGAGATAAAACATACATCATTCGTCCTAAAACATTTGTCCTAAAACACGAAATGACCTTTCCCTTTACCTTTTAGGAATTTTAGCAGTAATTTAAGTTTTCACATATAAAACTTAAGGTACATCATTTTCTTCAGATGTGAGTTCAGTTAAGTCCTTTTCAGCCAGGCTGTCCCAGTGCTGAATGATTAGTCATGTTTAATACGATAGCTAGGGGTAGTGATATTTAGCATTTTGAAGTCCGAAATTTAGCATTTCGAGTTTTAATTAAGCATATTATAGCCTTTATAAATTTGCAATTTGTATTTTATAGAATTTTGAAAAGTTGGAGTTACATTTTTTAAATGATGTATATTAACGGGAGGTTTAAAACACATTTATGGAGTTAAGGAGTTAAAAGTGCAGTGTCTTTTACTTTAACTTAGGTTAAAGCAATACACAGGAATACAGAAAAGGTTTTTAGTCTACAGCTTGGTTAACATGAGGTGGCAGCTAGATGCGCAGTAGAAGAGGGGCAACCAGGAGAGTGGGGGTAGGACTGGCAGCCACATGCGGGCAAGAGAGGAGAAAGCGCATGCATCTTACCTTGAGGCTGGTTTCAGGCAACAGAAGTAACACTAGCAGATTGTTCAGCTGCAGACTGTTTTTTCTTCCGGAAAATTCCCCCCTTCATCTTCACTAGAAAACTCGGATGACTCACTGCTTTCATTGCTGTCATCTAGATGAATGATTTCCTGTCCTCCATCCAGCAAACCTTCATTGCGCATGAATTCATGTTCAACCTGAATGACGTGTTGACATCTTTTCTGCCAATCTTCCGCAGAAATGTCAGCAAACTTCTCGTCAGCTAACTTAATGACGTCATCTATTTTGAACGTGACATTTCTTTCTGCAATCCAGTTCTTTACAGTAGCCCAAATCAGTTCAATTGGATTTAACTCGGGATGATAAGGTGGAAGGCGTAAAACTGTGTGGTTATGTGCCTGAAGAAAACTGTCTATTTTGTACTTGGGGATTTTGGGTTTGAGAGGGATGATCATATTGTAAATGTCGGGTTTGTACAGGGAGGAGAAATCAATGTTTGTAAAATGTTCCATGGAGAGGTTTTGTTTCAGCCACGAAATCATTGTGTCTCTTCTGGAACTTGCAGTGGGCGCCTTATTAAGGATCACATTGTGGTAAGGTGCATTGTCAATTACCAATACGGAATTTTGGGGAAGATTAGGGATCAGTCTTTCTTTTATCCACTTCTCATAATTTGTATAGTTCATGTCATCGTGGTAGTCACCGGTTTTCTGCTGGGACTTGAACCGAATATACGCGTTAGGGATAACTACATATGGTAATTGTGATTCATTATAGCTATCTCAATCTAGCTTGGTCCTGCTGTGAACGGGTAGGAAGAGATATTGGGACAGAAAAGTGAAGCTGTTGATTGGCTTAGCCATGTTAATTGGCATTTTCTTTTATTTGCAGGTGTACATGAGCCCCTCAGTACTGTATTTTACTTATAACTGCTTGCGTGAGCTAATTTCGGAGAAAATGTTTATATACTTATACTTTTATCCCCCACATTTTAGCTTTCTGCTTCACATGCCATGTTTTCTGTATACTGCAGAGATTAGAGACAGGTGAATTATATGCGCTAGTAACTTATGTTAAGCTGCATTTAACAATTACTAAAGGACACTTAAATTTTTGCATTCCTATACCATGATGGGTCTATAAAGTGCATTGCTGATTAAAATGTTGATAGCGTGGAGTTGCTTCTGATATTTAACACTGTATATGCAATTTAAAATCAGTAAGCTTTTCATCATAGAGCAGGCCGGTGCTTCAGTTGGAATGAAACATAATAAAGGCAAATCATTGTTTTGCTGTGCTTGAAGAAAGAAACCCAAAATAGTCTATAGAAGACAGAAAGAAATTGAGTATCTTCTCGATGTTTCCGCAAATAGTGTACATTGTTTTAATGGATCAGCAAGCATCTGGAACTCTCAAGAACACTGAGAAAATTGTGTAAATGCAAACTGCATGTGGAAAAATAAGTTGGTTTTATGAAAATTGCTGTACACAGTAAAGTTCGTAATTGTTTTTTTCAGAAATTACCAACTTGTAGATTAAATAAGTTAATGTGCAACCCAACTCCATTTTCTAGAAGTTAGCACTGCTATTTATACTGTTAGTGATGCAACACTTAGGTGCATGTATGTAGCATCTTAACGTGTGGCAATTGAGACAGCTCTGCCTTGTTTACAGCAGGATTAAACTAGCATGAGATAGTATAGTTTGGTATTGGAATCAGTTTTAGAATTCTTGCACATTTGGAGAAAGCTTATGTTGGCTATTTAACTTTGAGTTAGTCATTCACATACAGTAGAGAAAATTTAAATGACAACCCTTCTATGATGTAAGCAATGTCAGTTCTGCTACTGAAGCATTGATGTCAACTTTTTGCTCTGAGAAATAATCTATTAATTTGTTATCAAGCTTAAGATATCTGTGCAATGTTAAAGGAGTTTTTTCTTTTTCAGAGGAATTAAGAGAACATTTTCAACAATATGGTGAAATAGAAAGCATAAATGTGAAGACTGATCCCAACACAGGAAGATCAAGAGGGTTTGCCTTTATTGTCTTCTCACAAGCAGATTCAATTGATAAGGTGAGAGTAGGTGTTATTACACATGTTAAGGTGCTAGTACTGAACTCCTATTGGAAATTTATGAGTGCTTTTCTTGCTTAGGTACTGTCAGCTGGTGATCACATAATTAACAACAAGAAAGTTGATCCAAAGAAGGCAAAGGCAAGACATGGTAAAATATTTGTAGGGGGCCTTGTACCTGAGCTAAGTGACGATGACATCAAGAACTTCTTTGCACAGTACGGCACAGTAAGTTTTATCCTAAAGTTTATAGTTTGAGGGAAATGCAAAGTATTCTATTAACCGTGTAGATAGCTATTCAGTTCAGTTCATTGCTACTTTGGGGTGGAAAAATAGCCTGTAAAACATTCTGCTTAATATAGTCATCCTGCATGGTACTCCCAATTTCCTGTGGAAATGTCAATTTCCATTGAAAATTAGTTTTTGGATGGAGTGCTTCTGTCCTATGATTTGTAATCAAGGAAATAACAGGACATTTTCAGGGTTGTTTAACTTTCCATTTGCAAAAACTTTTTGATGTCCATATTCTTGATCATTTGTATTTTGTTCTGAATGTTGACATATAGAAGTGTTATCCAATACATAATGCCCCCTTTTCTACGAAAGTATTCTGTGAAATTTACAGATGATCCTTAAAGGTAATCACTAGGGTCTGGATTTTTAGGTAGAATATTCCTTTTGAAATAAGGCTCTTAGGTTTTCTATTTTAAAATAGGGTTTCTGGGTTCTTTATTAAAATAGGATTTTTAGGTTTTTCTTTATTAGATTAGGAGTTTCTTTATCAGTGCATGTTCTTATAATTTTCTTTTTCTGCTGCTTATTTGTTAGATATATACATGAACTTATTTTAGAAAGGTACATTGTCAAAAATATCAATGAACATGCAAATTTAATGTTTGCTTTATAGGTTTTTTGACATTGCAGTAGTTTCATAACCAAATGTTGGTAAATGATTTTCTATTGTCATGCAACTCATTCCTGTAGGAAAAAAACGTTCTTTCAACAAAACATGACGTTATTGTCGCGTAGACCATTGATGCCAGTGTAGCAGGTGAAAATGTGCATGGCTTATGTCCACTTTAAAATTTGAGGTACGTGCTGTCTGCCCACCACTAGGCAAGAGCAATGGAGAGGTGTATGAACTGTACTGTTTGCTGTTAGTGGGTCTGTTTTCAAGGAAATGGAGTGCATGAGTCACCTGTCTGGGTTGTCAGATCTAATGCTTGTTGCAGTAATTGCAGTGATGGTTAAGCATGGGTGAGGTACTTGACAGCTCTTTTGTATTTTAAATGAACCTTATCATGCTCGGCAAGCATGAACACTGTAGACAGCAAAGCTGATTGCTTTGCACATTCCTCTACCTTGCCTTGTGCTGGACAGTGTAGTTCTACTTCAACCACCCATTTGCTTTAGCTCTGTGGAATGGATGGACTAAGAGGTTCAAATACACAGGTTCTCGAGCCCAACAATTCAATGAGCTTTTAATGGCTGCAACAGGATGTCACGTCATGTGTGCTGCATTTGATGGGAGTTTCATTCAGAAAGACCGCTTTTTCCCATTCGTAGCTGAAGTGTAATGTGTTTTAAACTTATTTCTGCATGTGTTTATCTCAGTTGATAGAAGATGGAAATGAAACATGAGTTAAGTGGAGTACTAAAGTGCATATATCTCGTAGCTGCAAAGAACTACTCCAGGGAAACAATTCACCCGTTTTTGTTTCATTGTGTGCTCATGGTACTTCTGAGGAGCAGAATTCAAAGCTGTCTGATTTGTACACCTTTAGAGATAAATGTCATTTAACGGTGCATTTTGCTTGTTTATTTTAACTTTCTCTTGAATGTGACCTTCCAAATTAACTTCAAAATTTGAAATGTCTTTTTCATTTCAAAAAAGACAAAGCTATTTAGGTTTTTAGGTGAAATAAGCTTAAACCTAAAAATATGGGCTGTAGTATCGCCTAAAAGTTCCACAGCCTTTCTCCAGCGAGGCTTGAGGAATATATTCCCTTATTTGTCTTTGACCTGTTTTCCACTTAGGGCATTCTACAGTGGCCCAGATAGGTGGAAATCTGAGACAAATCAAACTGCAAGATGGATGCGGTAACAATGTCCAACCCTTTTGGTGATTTGCACTAGTCTCCCAACTTGAGGGATGAGCATTATTGTGCTAAATGATTCCCCTGGGTTGATATGGTACTGCAATTTCTGGAAGCACTGCTTAAGTCTCCTCATTTTTTGGATTCACTTCTCTTAAATAATTGAATTGCGTTTTGGCATTGCGCAAAAATTGTGCCCTCGATCACAAAACTTCATTTTCTTGCTGAAGGAGCTATTTTGTATTTTCTCTTCTCTAGCGAGCGTTATGCCTTTCTGTTAGTCTGTTGTGGGCTCAATGATGCACTCATCACCTGTAATCTGGGACAAGGCCTCCCCGTCAGCATCAAAAAATTGCACTATTGGAAGCAATGAGTAGGCCAAAAAATGCTGTCTATGGCACTGAATTTAGTCTACTTTATCCAAACCATAACCTACATATGGTTTTAGAAGGGATATGAGCTGAGTCAGTGCATGCATATGGTGGCTGCCCTGTTGCCATCTGACATGCCAGAGATGATAGGGGGATGGAGTGAGGAAAGTATCATTTGAGTTTTTTTCTTCAAAACTGAACATGTCCACTGGAAACCAAAATTGAATTAGGAATGGGATTTTGTTAACATTCTTTGGTTGCTATTTGATGCTGCTCCAAAATTGGATGTGTATTTATGGTTCTGTATTTACGTCAAAACCTAACAGGTCCATTACATTGTAGCCCGATACTCATTTTGTTAACAAATGTGAACATGTCCAATATATGCGTGGTTAGATGAATTTAGTTACAGTGATGCTAAAATTGAAAACTATTTGTAGTCGGTTTATTGGTACTGCTACAGGAAATTTCAATAAACAGGCTACACATCTGCTTCACTATATACATAGAAAAACATAAAAACCAACTAATGAACTTTGAAATCCCGCCGGAAGAGAATCCCACATTTAAGTTCATCACTAAATCAACAGATGGCAGCAGCAACTCTAGAATTACCCACACCACTGGATCAAGCTTTAGTCGCACAAGAGCCGAAGATGCAAACGATTTGCGAAACATGTCCTCAATAGGTACTTAAGTGAAGCAATGTGTAATAAATAACTCGTCTAAAAATTAATAATTATTTCGCTTCACTGTGGTGTTCCAATACAGTTAAATCTCAATAATAACTGTTTTTATTAATAGGCAATATCAGCAGGAGAGAGCAGGCGCGAAGTGCGAAAGAGTGCTGTGTGTTGTATCTCCGAAAACATAGTGGGACGGTCGACCACCAGGCAGCACTCTGTTGTGGTTGCTGAAGAGGTAATAATGACTAAAGACTCAGATGCAAGCAGTGTTTTGAAATGGCAGAACAAGGTCCAGAAGTAATATTTTGTAGTTTCCATGGACAAAGTGCTGCGAAGTGTAATGGAGTGATGCAAAACTTAATTTCTATAATAAGTTCCAAGTTTCCCGAAATTCATCACAAAGTGATCTCTTAATGTGAGGACAAGAACCTTCATTAGAATTAGGCACTTAAACAAAAGAGCGAAGGCAGAAATGATCAGGGAACTTGCAGCAAAGAAAAATCTTCAATGGGTTGCTTCGTCATTTTCTTGAGCTACACTGATTAAGTGCATATGAATAGTAACATGTTTTAAACTCTTAATACAACTGCTAGAAAGAACCTTCATTATAATACACAAGTGGATGTTTATTCCTTCAGATTTTACACGTAGCAGAGCTTAAATAACACATACTGAGGGGCTAGTGTTTAGCTCTCGCGGTTGAACTGTATTCTCAGTGACGTCATGTGCGTTAGCCAATGGCAGCGCGACTCTCCGGAATGGCTTACCTGAGTACTCTAGTTGCCTTGATTCCCTCCACCTTGGCTTCTTCAGGGTAATTCTATCACATGTGACATGTTTATATTTGAATTTTGAGTAATTACAGATATACGTACATGCATGCAAGCCAACCAATAATGCTATTCATTAGTGCTTGCATTTTGATACTTTTTATGTACTAGGAAAACTATTTGAGCTAAGAATATGGGGTTTTCATGGTTGTTAGATGTATTACTCTCTGCCTTTCACATTGATCAGTTGTGCCAACATCTGAAGTTCTGTCTTAGCACAAATAGTACTTAGGTTGGTGCTCTTCACACTGCTTAGGGGAATGCAATGCAACACCACTGCAGGACTACTGTCCGGCTGTTGTATCTCTGGCTCTGACGTTTTGCGACTGTAAAAGGTGGAAGGGGAAACCTAATAGTACCAACATACAGTAATGAGCAATTGAAAACATATCCGTAAAATTGTCTTTAGAATGATTATATAGGACTATATTAACTTTAAAGCACTGAAATACAATTTACAATTTCATCATAATGCAAGATATTTATTACAACACCACTATATTCGAATATTTCATTCACAACTTTCACACACACACTAACTGCATCTGTTGGTAGTACTGGGAGTCTCTACATCCGGTGTCGTCAGGAAGTTAAAACTGTCTGCTAGTGCCAATCAGCATTGTTGCTGTTAGGCATGGCTCCCGAACCCAACACCGTGTTGCTAGCTTAAATTTGTTTGGGCCACGTGGCCTAATAGCGGCTTGTGCTGGTGAACTTTCTTTGGTATATTTTTTGTGCGTGGATTCCGATGTTTAGTGTTCAGAAGTCCTATTGTTATCGCTATTATAATATGGCTGCTGGTTCCTGAAATATGCAAATATACGAAATATTCAAAATACGCATTGTTCCTCTGCTTGAAATTCCCGCTAAGGAATTGGCAACAGCCTGCTTCCCCCTCTCGAGAAATGTCAGAGCCGGAGATAGAACGGCCGAAGCTTAAGAGTCATCATCTCATTTGAAAGATAGGTGAGCACTCCCTAGGTCCACCTTGTATGCCTTCCAATATTGTGTGCCTTATAACGTGAAAAAAATGATTAATTTCCATCAATGAACCTAAAATTATTGGAAGCAATGTTTTTTCTTTGGGATTTATGACTAACCCATCTTGAACTCGTGTATCTAAGCTCATTGATTATTGCATGCACACTTTGCTTATCTGCAGCTTCAGTGCAATTGCCAAGGCTTGTCGATCCTCATGGACAGCCTTATACAACATGCATGTTGTAGAGATAGGTTAGGAGTAAAGGAATTCAAAACATGTGGTCTTATGTACACCTCGTGCCTACTGCAGGGTTAAACAATGAACAGTTCACCAAATTAGAAGTTTGCAGGAGATATGCTACCAGACGATTATCATTTTATATGTTGTCACACATTTGTGATATTAAGCAAACTGCTGTCAGCATCTATATGTAAATTACATTTCAGCAAGACATATCTTCCATCTGTTGCTCGCTTGCTGTGGAACTGGCAATGCCAAAACAGTACAATCACTGTATTTGGCTGAACCCATGTTCATTCTTATTCTGTAGCTACTTCAGATATCATTTGATATCTCAATGTAGGTCTGGTCTAGTAGGTGTATCATTATGCTCTTCATGATTTGCAGAATGGGGGAAGTCTTGGGCAACTATAAACCTCAGTTGATAGGTAGTCAACATGAAAAATTCAATGCCATGACTGGGACTTGAACCACGGATCTCCTGGTTTCCGTCCAGTCACTCTTAACCTTTGAGCTACCACGGCCAACGTACATTGAATTTTTCGTGTTGACTATCAAAAGCTTAGCCTATTTACGGCTAGTGTGGAGAAATTTCCATTAATTAACTTATATAAAGTGTTTTTGCACCAGGCTTCCGCTATACTATCTGGTGCCAATGTGCTCAGACCTGTGAGGTTTAGGGTTGCTTTACATGCTCTAAATCTGACAAGGAAGCACTGGCTTCCTTGGTTTCATTTAAGTTCCCAGTTAACTAGTTAATCTTTGTTTCAGATTGTTGAGGTTGAAATGCCATTTGACAAGACAAAGAACCAGAGGAAAGGCTTCTGCTTTATTACTTTTGAGTCTGAGCAGGTTGTTCAGGAACTCCTCAAGTCCCCAAAACAATCCATAAATGGTAAAGAGGTGAGTTAATATAAGTTTTGGTGTTCAATTTATGTGACTGGTCTGGTGCCTTTTTACCATTTGAATTAAACTTAAGGCATATTGGAATTAAACATTGGAACTGTTTACAGGTTGATGTTAAGAAAGCCACACCAAAGCCTGATGGCATGGGCGGAATGAGAGGTGCACGAGGGGGCAGAGGAGGGCGTGGTCGAGGCAGAGGAGGTATATAACTTATCACTCAAATGTTTAAGGGAATGTGGGAAGTAGCAATGATGGTTTCTTAGGACACCACTGATGTCAGTGATTAGGTTAATTTATCTGAGCATTATTAAGTAGCCCATAGGAATTGCTAAGACATGTACGGTTCTGCTGCTAAAACTACACTCCTTTTGTTAGGTTATGGAGGTCAAGGCTGGGGTAACCAGGGTGGATATGGAGGTTACGGCTATGACCAAGGAGGCTATGGAGGAGGTATGATGCTAGCTTTTCTTAATATTGGGACAGCCAAATGCAAAACTTCATACTAATCACTTAATCCACCATTTATTTTTTTCAAAATTGCATCCATTGATGGTTTAAAGCCATAATGGAAACTCAGCTGGGCAGAATTTGGATTATATGGTTGAAATTTCATACTTCCTTCTGGTACCATGCAAGGAGGAATTCTGATGCATGTCTTTCAGTTCCTGATTCTGTAAAATGCATTATAGTAGCGTTTTACCTCAGTATATTTGTAGTGCTGAGTTGTGCAAGAAAGACATTTCTACTGTAATGTGCATGAATGTTCTTGCAGGTGGCTTCAAAAATACTTAACTAATTTTCACTAATTTTCTTATGATTCATTAATAGAAACTTTCTTAACTGAGAAAAGTCAACATGAGTAATGATTTAACTTGTTTGATAGGTTATGGAGGTTATGACTACTATGGCAGTGGATATGGAAACTATGGAGGCTATGGTGGTTATGACTATACAGGATATGGAGGATATGGAAACTATGGTAAGAACTGATTGGAGGTTTTTTTTGACATTGAGTTTCAAGTCTGTAGTAATATTATTTCAGTGCCCCTTATCTTGTCCTTCAATCTTTAAAAAATTCTCATTTGCCAGTGGTGACCGTAACCTAGGCTTTATGCAGATGCCTGACAGTTAAGATAGTTTAATCTGGCAATTCCAAATTAAATTATGCAAATGTCCTGCCTATTCAAAATTAAGTTTCCACTTTAGATGTTAGTTTCTCAAACATGGTGTTTAAAATCTCACTAGGTAGACCTGACAGACCATTGAGATTGTTGAATTGTTTTGAAACTAGAGGAGGTTGTATGGAATAAAATGTATTTCAGAAAGTGGAGTGCCGTTGTTATTAACATTGGGCAAGTGGGTCAACCTTGTATACACTTTTCTCCACTTGCAAATTTTATAAGACTAGTTTCTTGGAACTTCTTCCCTATCCTCAGTCCTGTGGTCAACCCTCAGTTGTCAGCCGCAGAACTGATAGGGAAGAAGTTCCCAGAAACCTTTACTCTGGCAGTTGCATAGTTACAGGCTTTTCTTGCTTGGCTGGAATTTGTAATATCCATAGGTTCAATTTATTAAAGCAAATAGCCTCAAGTCTTAGTCTCTGTTCATATTTTTTTCAAGAATGTTTCTTAAAATTCTGCAAGAAATAGAGTATTTCCTTTGTTTTTTGTGGTTGGTTGTCATTCCTGGTATAGCCGTTGTGCTCAGTACCTTGGATTTCATGTCTCCACACTGGAGTGTTTGGGAGTCTATTGCAGTTGGCTGGCCTGCCACTAGTTGGTCCACCTTTCAGCTTCCCTACATTGATGAAACTTGTGTTAAACGATGTTGACCTCTGCAGCTTTGGCAATTTTTTTAGCCGTTTGAGTGGGATTGGGGTTTTTTGCCATCTGTATTAAAGAATTATGCTACCTTGTTTTACTTTTAAAGGGTCCAGATAATGGTGTAAATGGAGGCAGTGTTTGTATGTAATTGTAAACCACTTACTTGCCTAGGTGGAAATGCCCAGTGAAAGTTTTCTCTAGTGTACATTCATATTTTGCTCTAACTTTTTAAGGGTGCACTACATTCCTTTAAACTTTAGTGTGGCTGTGGAATCAAAAGTCTGGAAGTACATTAGTTGAAACATTTGGATTTTAACAAATTCATAGTATACTTTTAGCAGTAGAAGTGAAATTTTAAAGCCAGGATAATTGACTGATTCATACCAAATGGCTTACTGTTTGTACCTTATTTCTTGAGCATTTCTCTCCTATAGTTTCAAAATCCCTGCCCTATACACGCGTGTAATGCTTCTACTTGCTGCACAGGCTTCATCACTTCACTCCCATTTGGTTGCCTTTCATTCTGTAATGCTCGTCACATTGCTTTCCTCTGCAGTAATTGTATCCAGTTCTTTGGAAGCATCTTGCCTCTAATAGGTCCCTGCTGTGACATCTCGCACTTCAAATTCTCCACCCCTTTCTTGTTTGTATGAGAATTGATTGACTCCAGTTCATTGTATTAAATTTTTGCTGTTTGCTGATTTAATGCTATAGTTGACACTTCCATCACTGTAGCTTGCTCTGCTTTTGCAAATGTACAGTTCAATGCAGTTCCTGTTTATCATGTCTGTTTCACTTATGCACATGCTTGCATTGCTTTATTTTTCTGGGATGGTTTGCTCACTAAACTTCCTGGTTCCAGACTGACACCCCTACTGTATGCCAATTTGCTGCTGGTTGATTGAAATGAAGCGCAAAAACTTAGTCCCTGGGTGATCAAATGTGGAAAAAAAATCCCATGAAAGCTCTTGCTGGCAATTGCTGTAGAACAAGGCTGTGCATTTCAGAGTTGTGCCAGCAGCAGCTGTTCTTGGAAAAACTTATGCAATTGCTAATTTGCAGTTGAGCAGTTATTTCTAGTTATTTGTCTTGTGGTTCCAAGTGAATTTGCATCTTTTTGTAGGCATTAGCTATTCTGCTGTTCTGAATTTACCTATTCTAGTGGAGCCAATAAGAGACTGGATATGCTGTAAAGCTCGTGAAATTTATTTGGAATAGGGCTTTTCAGTCATTGCAATAAGTGGCTTTATCTCTGAAGCGTTTGGGCAACAAGACACTACTACATAGGGAGAATGTAAGGTAAATTGTCAGTGGACTGAGCAAGAATGAAATGAGGTATGCAAACCTATTTGGCTCTTTTAAGGTAAAATAAAAGTAATTTGACCCACATTGTGAACAGTTTCACATGGCCTACTCTGACCAGTCATCCAACATGCTGCAGTCTATTGTTAGATCCATTCGGAATTAATCTATGTTTGCAACTGTTCAAGTAGTGTTAAGCAAGCATCCAAAACAGATTGGTTATTCTTAATGAGTTAAGGTTTATGATACAGTGAAGCACAGGAATTGTCGAACTAGTACTATGTGCTCTGTATATTGCTATTTGTGTATAACGTGTTTTATTAAGGACCATCCTAACATCGCCATGAGTGCTTTATCTGTTGATGTTATGGAGGTTCATATGAAGACAGGGTAGTAATGGGGTTTGCTCGCTTGGTGCTGCTAATAGGTTATCACAAAGGCTGGAGGAAACTGTTCCAAAATTGCATAAATGACAATGTATTGTATGGTTTCTTGCATTAAATTTCGTGACAAAAAATTTACCTTGTGATTTATGTTGCTCCCATTTTGTTCTACTTTATTCAGGATCTTTTGGTTTAATTTGAAATATGGCCTACTTTGTGGAACCTTTCCCTGTGACAGGATGACTAATTTGACACATTGCCACTGCTACATGCAACTGCATAGTTTCCGCCAGTTAGGTGCTCCAACCCCTGCAAAGCTTGCTTAGGTGTACTTCACATTTACAGTGAATTATGGCACAGATTTGTACAGCTCTGCATGTAGTTGTATTACACAGGAGTCATTTAAGTTCTTTACACTCATTAAGGTTACTCTGTTTAGGTCAAAGTATATGGCAATTCAGTTGGTTTGAACTGGCTTCAACTTCATGCAGATAGAGAATTACCATTAATTCCTCAATGTCCCCAATCTATGCAAGTTTGGAGGAATTTAGTAACGGTGACATCCAAATTAGATTAAGTGCCATTGTCGGTTTTATCACATTGTGTGCTACTAATGTAATAATAATTGGAAGCTTTTTAAGGTTTGAAATTGGAAACAGCGGCCACTGAAAATAGTCTGTCAAAAATAAAGTAATGGAGTATGAAAAGTGGACTAGATGATTTTCCACTAATTGTGCTTTAACTGCTTTGCCGATGACCATTTAAACCCTTCAGGGGTTGGGAACGGATGTCCAATGAACAGAACAAGACATTTAGATTGTTAAATGCTGTAAAAGTGCATCATAAATACATTTTCATATCTTCCATATTTATTAAGTTTTTTAAACGATACAGACAACTACAGTAATAAGGTAGAGCCTACATTAATAAATCGTTGCAATTTCACTGTGTTTCACTGTAGCAAAAGCTGTTCTTTGTGCTGTACGTGCCTAATATTTTAATCATTTGGTTTTGTGTGTATACGAATGAATGTATAGCTATGCAAGCAACTTCTCCAGTTCAAGGTTTTAGCTTTTAGTTTATGCTATGCCAAGTGATAAGCATACGAGTATGTTACACACGCTGGAAAGAAAGCCTCAGCATCTGTTATTCCAAAGTTTCTGGTAGCCTTGTGCAGCTGTTTTCGCTCAGTATTTATACTGTGTTCAGTGATTTCTTATACCTAAAAGGATACCACCCACAACCAAAAAAGTTGCAACCATTTCGAAAATGTCTAGTGTTGCAAAAAAGTTTGCAAGGAAACCAATATTTGGTGTGAATCTGCAGATGTGCCCTTGAAGGAGGTGTAAGATTCAAAAAGAAATTTTTAAGGGTATGTTGACATCCCTTATAGAGCTAATTTAAATTTATTGTACAATAGAAAGATTAAAATAATTGGCATTACATGAGCATTAAATGCATGTATGCGCACAATGTCTATACACATCCATATCGGTTTGGGACATTTTAACTTGGACATCATATGACGTCCATATTGATAAGAGTTAATTGACCAAAAGACAATGGACGTTCTTGAATAGCTAGAATCCATCTGCTGTGAGAATATCTAAAGCCTTCAATTCATTTGGATACTTATTGAATGCTAGCCATTACTGTTAATGTTTGGTATCCTTTATTTCAAATGGTGACTTTGGACCTCCAGTAGAAGCCAATATTGTATGTTCTTGAAATTTAATTAGTATACTGCAAAACCTATTTGTAGTCCCTTTGTAACACTTTCATCAATTTCCATATTGATATGCTATAAAATGTTTTGAAACAGTCTGACATCGCTGGATACCTTTAATCGTGCATTACATTTATATTGATAAGGGTACCGGAGTATTGTAGACCAAATGCAGTGCTGGGAAAATGGAAAGGAAAACTTGTTAGACGCACAGTGGGCAGCTAATGTTGGAGATCATGTGCCTCATTGTGCTGAAGATTAAACCTTTCTAACCAGTCGTGATTTTTTTCATGGTTGAACTGCCTTGCATTATGTACGAGGGCTGTTTTTTTTCAACCTCCGATCGCTCCATGCCGATGCTACGCGGGCAGCAGAAAGCGGGTATGCGCTGTCAGCGACTGCGCAGCTCTCGCACTACACACTCCGCCATTGTTGACATTCAGTCGTCAGTCGGCGTTGTGCTACAGCCACGTAAACATGGCCGCCATCATTGATGCTCCCGCCAAGTGCGAATTGCAAAGTGTAATTCGTTTTCTACAGGCTGAAGGCCATGGTGCTGCAGAAATCCATCGGAGGATGAGTCGTGTGTATGGCAAAAACTTCGAGTGATGGTGTTGTTCGTAGCTGGTGTCGAAAGTTTAAAGATGGTCGAAATGATGTGCATGATGAAGGGGGTCAAGGACGCAAATCTGTTGATTCAGATGACCTTGTTCGAGTTGACAGAATGGTTAAAGAAAACCGCAGATTCACCATCACTGCTTTGTCTACGGAGTTTCAAGGTCTGTTTTGTACTTGATTGTTACTGAAAGGTTAGGCTACAAAAACTTTGTGCACATACGGTCCCAAAAATTTTGACTGACAACCACAAAACTCAAACGAATGGCATCAGCTTTGGAGTTCCTTGGGCGTTATCACGATGGAGACAACTTTTTGAAATCGTGACTGGGGATGAAACTTGGGTTCAATACGACACACCGGAAACGAAACGGCAATCACAACAATGGATGCATTCAAATTCACCAAACCAAAGAAATTCAAACATTCAACAACAGAAAGACCATGGCTACTGTGTTTTGGGACCAACAAGGTGTGTTGCTTGTGGAGTTTATGCAGCCCGGAACCACAATAACTTCAGCTGTTTATTGTGAAACTTTACGACGTTTACGTAGAGCCGTTCAGAACAAACGAAGAGGAAGGCTGACTGCTGGAGTTGTTCTGATCCACGATAATGCCCGTCCACACACTGCGGCAGCAACTCAACAGCTTTTCGACCAATTTGGATGGGACATTTTTCGTCATCCGCCATACAGTCCTGACTTAGCACCCAGTGACTTTCACCTTTTTCCTCAACTGAAGACGTGGCTTGGTGGGAAGCGATTTCAAACCAATGAGGACCTTCAAACGAACGTCAAGGACTACTTGAATTCACTGGCGGCAACTTTCTTTGAAGAGGGAATTGAAAAGCTTGTCCACAGATATGACAAATGTCTCAATCTCTTCGGTGGTTATGTCGAAAAGTAACCATAAAGTGTACCATTCTTTTGGTAATAAAATTGTTTTATATGAACTTGTGTTTTATTTATAGCCTATCGGAGGTTGAAGAAAAAGGCCCTCATAATTGGCTAAATGAACAGAATCCAGACTGCCAGTTACTTGTGTATCTGTTATTCCAGTGAATTGAATTTTTGAAGGATAGTCCAAGTTTGGGTTTAGTACAAAGTTGCAGTAGCTGTTAGGATTTGATTGTTGCAAATTACATAACTTAAAGATAGGGTCTGGTTGATTCTTTCAGAAACATCTTTGAGCCTTGCTGCATGTTGTGTGTAGTCATGCCAGTTGCAGTAATGCCTTCCGTAGCCTCTTTTCAGTCTTTCCACGTCTGCAATTTTGAAGGTGTTACTTTTCTCTGCTGTAATAGGTCTTTATTTGTGCCATTTAAATGGAAATAAAACTATCACTATTTGGCACAAAGGTGTGAAATTAGATGTGCGAACTATTAATGCCATGGTTCTTTCAGTGTCGAGTAAATCCAAGCGTAATTGTGGATTTAGGGTTTTTCAGATTGGGTATTTATAGGGAGGAAGGGCTGCTGTTACTATTCTAGATTCTTCATGCTTCCCTCACAGCCCCTTTTGCTCGTTGATTTACATCTTTTAGCAAATTCAAATTGGAGGTCTTCAGATCTCCTGTCAACTCCCAACTTGGCAGGTTGGTATCTGGCAGTTGTTTTGGAAATTAATTGCAGGTCAATTAAGAGGTCCTTCTCAATAGTGTGTTGTAGCTTGGACAGAAATTTTTGTATCAGTTTCAAATAACATTTTAACTTTGACTAAGCATTGATTGCTGGAAGTGGTCCTTAGTTCAATTCATCTTGTCAAAGAACCTGCAGTGCTCAGTATTGATGCAGTCAGTGATTTGAAGGGGGTAAAATATTCTTAAATTGGATCTTCAGAAACAATGATGAGTGGCTTAGTTGGGGCTGAATTGTTTTAACCATCACCAGCAAGTTTCCATAGTGCACCTTTCTGATGGAGACTAGCTTTTAGTACTTCTTAGTTACCAGGCACCTTGATTTGCAGTACCAGAAAACCAAAGGCCCCTATGATTGGTTAAAGGCACATTTAGCTGGCAAGTAGAAGAGAATTTTTTAAGGTTTGTATCCTGTTCTGGCTTCTACAATCCTATTTTTGTTTACTGTTTTCCCAAGTAAATTCATTTTGTAACATTATTTTTGCATTTACGTTAAGTAGGCTTTACTTGAGGACAGCACTTTTATACTAAGCAGGCATGTTAGGTCTCAGGGTTTATAGCTTATGGAAAGCTAATCACTTGTTCCATTATTTGAAATTTCTTAGTAAATTTGTGCAGCATGCAAGGTTTGAGAGCTGCTTGCTGCTAGAACATGTGGTTGTGGCCAGTCTCCCTAAATTTGAAGCTTACAGTTAAGTTCCTGTATGCTTATTTGAATTCTGCATTCAAATTTAGTTGTCATTTGCAGGGTGGGAGGTAATTAAAGCAATCTAAATTTAGCATAAGGGTTGATATGTGAAGCATCAACAAAACTTCAATTTGGGAGGTTGGTAATTTAATGTGCATGCCTGGAATTTGTTTCTGCTTACCTTTGGTGACGGTCTCAAGTTTCAGGGATAACATTGAAGATGTCATTTTTGTTTTAATGTGGTAATTACATCTGTTTGCAGTGTAATGTCTATTAAAACTGCTGCATGCTAGTATTAGCATGCTTGATACAATTTCAAATGCTGTGATATTTTGGTCCTTTAAATTCTGCAATTTGTCAGTGTGGCTTGATTCATGCCATGGGCTGGACGTTCGCTCTTAATTTTCAGTTCACTGCT
This sequence comes from Mantis religiosa, assembly GCA_030765055.1. NCBI lineage: Eukaryota > Metazoa > Arthropoda > Insecta > Mantodea > Mantidae > Mantis > Mantis religiosa. The sequence continues at coordinate 245,499,994 of CM060948.1, forward strand.
GTAGGGATATTGCTTTACTGTATGTTTCAGAGGGTTTTTGTGAAGCATGTGGAGGGTTTAACGTTAATTCTGAGTTACAAATTGTTGATTACCTTGTATACAATGCAGAAGTTGGAAGGCATGTGAAGAGGCTTTCATCTTTAGAGGTTACATCCAATTTTTCTGAAGTCATTGGTTTGTACAGTCAGTACATTCATAATGTATTAGTCATGTAGATTTCTAAATTTTCACATGCCTTCTTTTTCACATTGCATTGTGCAGTGCTGGCTTACAACTTCTTGAAATTTAACTCTTTTGAACATTCTTGAACAATTGGTTATTCCACTTAATATATGCATAAGTATCTTACGAGGTTGGGACCAGGGTTTTTATGATCATTTAAAGTGTACCTTAACATATGTTGTTTCCCCCTCCAGACTACGGAGGCTACGGCAATAATTATGATGGCGGATACAGTGGTGGAAGAGGTGGTGGCCGTGGGAAAGGTACATTTACATCCATGACTTGTACTTTGCCGTTTTAGCAGTAGATAGTTCCTATAGGTCTGTAGCCTGTCAGACGTCATCACTCTCACTCAAACATTTGCTTATTTAATTTCGTATCTCATCTTAATTGCATGCCTGACACTGAACTTCAGTATCATTGAATGTCATAGCAGTGTAGTTGTGACATTAAGTCAGGTTTATATTTGGGAAATGTTTTAAGCATGAATAGCTGCATGGATACCCAGGTGTTTTATTTGTCGTTGAAGTGTTTTATTTTTACCTCATTTGTGCTTAGTATAAATTTTTGAGGGGAGAGGCTGCATTCCCTAAGGTGACAGAGTTTATAACATCAGACATCTTAAATCTTTTGTCGAATTTTAAATTGAAAAGGTTTTCAACACAGTTGTAGATGCTTGTATACAATTTTTTTAACCCTTTAGTGCTTCATGATGCTTGCTTAAAATTCAAAAATTTAATTTTGTAATGACTTGGTCCTTGATTTTTGGCATGTGTAGGTTTATGCAGGGAATGTAGACTAGTTTGGGTGGGTCACTAACGAATTGAGTTTGAATGTTGCAGGCAGTGCAGGTGGTGGTTACAGTGGTAAGCAGAGGGGTGGGAGGAGCCAGACCCAGAGGCACCAGCCATATTAAGTCCATTCTCTGTCCATGTCTTGTGTTTTGTCTTGGTAAGTAAATGCTGTGCATGGTTAACATCCGCAATCTAATTCAAATTTTATCTAATTGCCCTCTGATATGACTGCCACTTGCACTAAAACTAGGGTTAAATTCCCAGTTTGAATTCTGTGGGTGGCTCTGTTTAATGAAATGTAATCAGAAACTTGCACCTTTGTCCTCCAGTTTCACTCTTCTGGAGGCTTGGGGAGGAGAGTTTGACTGCATTATATTGGGACAAAATCACCTGAACTGAATTAGCTTTGGCATCCAGGGTGCAGCATTTAGCTGTATATTAGTGGTTAATGCTGTGAATGGCTATTATATGAATGTTATTAGACCATAGTTATAATTTGCGACCTATTCCCTTTTTAAATTTGTGCTAAGCATTTCCTTATCCCCTTTTTGTTTTTTTTCCCCCACCTTTTTATTCACATGTTAACTGCTTTGTTTCTATTTTTCCAGCAGCAGATTAGTCCACGTGGTGTCTCTTTATCATCAGCCATGTCATCGTATGTTGCATCATTCCATTGAAACTCGAATTAAATTAATTGTATTCTCGTAAACTAAGCAGTTACGAATAAAGTTTTGTAGTATAAGTGTGGCAGAAGAAATTTTGAGCAATACCAGCATTACAAAGAAGACTTTTTTTTTTATTAAATAACAAGTTTGTGTTGAATTAGGGAAGACTGCAGAGTGTGAACTGGTGACAACTTGGATTGCATTCCAAGAAGTACAATTCTGAATTGTGGCACTTGTTTTACATCTATAGATGCTGTGCTAAAGCACCACTTTGAAAGATCAATCAGTGAACACAATTTTAATAATTTTGGTTTGTTACGTTTCTTAGCACTTCGACCCTATTCTAGTTGTACTTTTAAATGTTTCTATTTAGCCTGTGTTTAACTATTTCTTGCTCTCTGTAATTGTAAATTAGGACCTTTAGTTAGCGCCTGTTTTTAAACCCAGATTATTCCTTTGTTTTATAGCAGTTGCTTGCGTCAATTTTATATTTTCTATCATGTAAAATGAAAGCAAAGACAAAAATTTACCAATATGAAGACTGTAAGCTTCTAGCTCATTGTTGTATTTTGAGAGCATGTAAATAGAATTTTCTCATTAAAATTTCTTTCTGATCTATGTTGCTTTTTAATTTTGTCTTCCTGTGCTGTTATGTTTTCTCCTTTGCCCCCCCCCCCCCCCCTCCCTTTTATGTAGAAATTAAGGGCAATTCCATCCACAATCAGTATATAAGTAATTTGGGATTTTGTTGGCACATATATTGCAACTTCTGGAGTGATTACTTGGGGAATGTGTTATTTATGTATACTTGAAAATTGTGCACATGGTGTTGGGATCTCAGGACCTGTTACATGTGAGGCAGACATGCTACCATCTACGCTACCGAGGCAGGCATATAAGGGGTCCCGAGTTCAAATCTCGGTCAGGGTGAGTTACCTGGGTAAGGTTTTTTCCAGAGTTTTCCCTTATCCTGAATGACGAATGTCAGGTAACTAAGCTCCATGGATGCAATGAGCATCATTTCACCCATTTCATTCATCTGATATGACTAAATGAGGACGTAAATTACAACAACAAAAAATGGTGTTGGGAGTGCAAATTTGTCTTAACGCTAGGATATCTTCCCATTTGAGATACTTACAGGATGTTAATAATTTTTTTTAAATTTACATCCTTTGTCATCTTTATGGTCAAGGCAGTCCCCAGATATGCTGCCATCACTTACATCTATAAGCTAAGATGGACCTTTCAAAAGCACAATAGAATGGCTTTATAGTATACCTCTGGTGCAATCTAAAATTAAGTGAAAGATTGAGAGTTTGATTTAAAATTCTTGTTCCTATTTATGCATTTGCAATAACATGTCTAATCCTTAGGTTCATTCTGCAGTTACAAATATGAATGTTTTGTGGATGGAAAGTATATAAGCATCCTGTCTTTTCAGTTGCATAGGAAATTCTTCAAATTACCTTAATTTTTCAGTGACATTAGGATTTTTGTACTCTATGGTTTATGGTATTGTTTCGTGTGCAACTATTAGTCCTCCACATACCCAAGACATGAGGTTAACCTGACATTAATGAGTTGCTAGGCAAGCTATTCCTTGTCTTGCACTATGGATGTACAGACAGCCTTGAATGAGCAAAAAAAAAACACATTGACAGTGTTATAAGTTATTGAAGTAACTGCTTTCTGATGAAACTTTTTTCAGATAATAGTAACCTGGTTTTTACAGGGTCATTTTTCTTTGTTTGGATCTACATTTTCAGTTTTTGTAGTAGCTGATTTATTTTTGTTATTGCTTCTGATGTTAAATTTGAATATGCAAGTGAAAAATGTTTTAGAATGAAATTCCTGCTTACCTTCCCTGTGTTCTAGAAGCAATTTAATGAAAGGTTCTTACTGAAGCGTTTTGGAAGCCATTGCATTCTGTTAAACCATACCCAACTATATTTGGCCTTAGTGTGTAGGTGTCAGCATTGCGCTGCAGCACAACTTTTAAAGCATGTGAAGCGCAAATGGAAATAGTGGCTCCATTGCATATCACTTTCATTTTATACATTCCAGTAACAAATGGGGTGGCATATTACTGTACTTAATGTTTAAATGTTTTAACCTAAGCTTTATACCTTGTCACGTGGTATTTGGTACTTTCCTGATGGCATGTGTATACTGAGACTGCAATGAAGCATTGCTTTACCACGTGTTAGTATTTCCTGTGCATGCATTGGGTGACTGGGAGTGATTACACTGTTAACTTTTATGCATCCTGGCCTGTGAAAGCTGTCTGAAGCACCTGGTGTATCTGTGAAAACTATTTCAATCATGAGAACCAAAACTAAACAGGAAATGTAAAAACCCCTAAAGAAAAGCGAAAAGCTACGTAGTGTTTTACAGCAAGTGGGTGATTTTAAGTTACATTTGCTTTGATGTGTAGTTTCTTTTTTAATGAGCCTCCTATAAAGTAGTGGATAATGACTCCAATGCCGAATTTTAAAACTATGAGAGACTGGGATTCAGTTTTCAGGAGGCAGAATGTGTTGACTGGGCAGTCATTGAGAGGTGGAGACAACCTGAGATCTGTGAGATGGTTTTGTGTGGAATGGCACAGTTTATTACTTATGGAAAACCTGGGTTAGAGGGACATGTTGCTTCAAAGGCTTCGACACAATTGCACAGTCAAAGAAAGATGAATTTTTGTTCTTGGCTTTACAAAGGTTTTTTGACTCTACATGTATGCATTTGATGCTTATTTAACCCTAATTAGAATTTTTGTTTAATTTAGTCTTATGAAGTTTGTGCTATTCTATTAGACAATTAGTTTGTCAAAAAGTTATTTTTATTAAAATTCATAAGCTTTCACGGCCAGTGTCAGTATAATAAAGTATTGACTGGGCTTGTGGGCCATGGCCTACTGGGCTACATCTTCCCAGATGTTTTGTCTGCGGCAGACATCTTCAGTGGCAGTGCTATTGAAGTGTCCTGGTGGAAGTCTCAACAGCAACTGTCTTGCAGACCAGCAGAAGAATCGAGTCGTCCAGGTTGTGCGCCCAGCGCTGGCTGCGCTCTTCTGCCTGCCTGGGAGGCATCTGAGCACAGTCCGCTTCACAGGCTAGAGGGAAAGGAACAAATGTTTAGGTATTGGACTTACCAAGCCCATTTCTGGGCTTGGGGGTTTGAAGTCAGGGGAATGTGGCCATGTTCAATTCTGGTTACCCAAAGCATCTTTGGGCAACCGGTACCTTGGTCGGCGGCGAGGAGCTTTGTGGTCATAACGGCCAAGGGTGTTGGGATGTTGGGATGGGAGTCTAATCCCTGTTTCGTATAACCTTGCCCCGCGGACATGTATCACTCCACATGCATCTTCCTTCCCCTTCATCCTAATTGGCTAATGCTTTCGTGCTATAGGCGGTGCCTTCCCGTCACATTTAACGTCATAATTGCCAGGAAGATAGCTAAAATCATGCAAATAAGGATATGAAGGCATGCAAAAATACAAGTTTATAGTGAAACTGAACTCATGCGTTATGGAGAATCTGGCAATGGAGTAATCCCCTCCATCTCGGATTCTGGTTCTGCAGTAACAGTTTCGTTGTCGGAACTCTGCTACGAATCCTTTAATTTGGTTCCATTGGATTTAAAATCCAGTGATATGGTGGAAGCCTGAGTACCTCTTGACCAGCTGACCTTGCCATTTCATCAATTACGTATTTATCACAATCGCTGGCGTGCTTTACTACAAGTTCCAGTAGTTCTGCCTTAATAAGGGATTCATTTACAACTTCATGTTTTACACGCAGCCACTCAATAATGTCTTGTTTCTTCCAGGATGTATTTGGTTTCTTTTCGACACAAATGCTGTGGTAAGGAGCATTGTCCATGCTGCTTGGTTCCAGTTTTGCTAACACTCACAAACCACTGCTGAAACATCTCCATGGTAATCACCGGTTTTCTTTGACTCAAACAGCTGTAGACCATCCTCTACAAAACCACTATCACTTTCTATTTGAGTGACAATTAGTCTTCGGCCTTTTCCACTGGGATTTTTTTAACCAGAACACATATCTTGCAAATCTGCTGAAATTTGGTAAATCTATCAAATACACTTTAAACCAATTCTCGAACTGTAAAACCACTGAAGCTCCACTTTTTAAATTAGTGCATGTTTCAAGGACACTGCATCCCCATCCTCAGCTGATGTTCTACTGGTTCTTCAGGTGACTGCCTCCCTCTCCTGGCACTATTCAATGAGTTGAATGATGTCCTCTACTATTGGAATTTCGAAGTTCATTGCTCTCTTTTTGTTCTTAAAAATGTGTATATTTTCCCAAACTGTTAATTCCCAATACTTTTTTGCCAGACTTTTTTGACATCATTCCACTCATTGAACAGTGCCAGGAGAGGGAGGCGGTCACCTGAAGAACCAGTAGAACATCAGCTGAGGATGGGGACGCGGTGTCCTTGAAACATGTCCTAATTTAAAAAGTAAGTGGAGCTTGTGTTTTTACAGTTCGAGAATTGGTTTAAAAAGTGTTTTTGATTGATGAAGCTCCACTGTTTATAAATACTTCTATTTATAGTTTTATTGGTAAATCTATATCCTCATTTACAGCAGACAATTTTATGTTAGGGAGTTCATTTCTAAAGATAAAACTATGCACATGATGACATACAGCACTATTAACGAACTCATCGCATTCTCCAAGCATGCGCTTTTCTGTTTTTCTCAACCTCATGTTGCGATGTTCCTATGGACCTAACACTCACACCTGTAAGTTCAGAGCACAACTGTTCGACTTCTCTCACTGACAAAGATGGATTCTTCTCTGTGAGTGCATTAAACACATGCATCACAATTCTTTTGCGATGCTTTAGCGGAAAACTGGCGGTAGACTCTGCCATTATACATAAAAGTACACGTGCAATAAACAGTGGATAAAATAACGTATCACTTGCACAGCACACTGAATGACAATACATGACTAATCCAGTTCAGAACGTCGGTGATAAAAGTCATATAAACAAATATGTCATCACTACCGCTAAAGCACGTGCTATTGTGTCATCTGAAAGGCAGGCCTGGATGCAAAGGAACCTCCTCTTTACTTCGTTTAAGAATTAACATGCATTTCAGATAAATTAACTCTGTTGCGTAATATATTTAATTGAAACAGTTATGAAAGTAAATATTTGACAATTCTCTTTCAACATATAAAGATATATCACCATGTTAAATAACAAACTAATTTTTACCGCACAACAGAGTACAACAAGGGCAGCCAATGAGAAATGTGGTCACGTGACCGTTAAGGGATTATGGGGCAAGCTTACATGAAACAAGGTATAGCTTATCGTAGATAGTGCGGGATCTCTCCCGCACCTCGTCTGCAATGTATGGGATTCCGTAGTAGGTGTGGAGGATGTGGGACGGGAATCTGCACCCGGTATCGTAGATCATGTGCAGTGCCCTGTTCTGGACGCGCTGTATTCTGCAAATAGTGGTCGGAGCTGCTGATACCCAGGCTTTGCAGCCGTACAGAATCAGGGGCGGTATAATATTCTGTCTTGCTCTTTGGATCACAGTATATATACCGGGAGCTGGTCGGAGAGCTGCCTGTGATTGGATCGGCTTGGTGGTGCGCTGGATCTGAGAGTGGGCGGTGCTTCTTCCTACTGACGTCTTGATTGGAGTGGGTAGAATCCTTGGTTATAGCTTTTGTTTACGCTGTTGTCCATATCTTAAGTTTTGGGACTTCATTACGATTTGCTATTTTCATGTTTGTATATTTCAATGGCTTGTGATATTTTACTATATGAGTATTGTCCTTAGGATTCCTTCAAAAAGTAAGTTTTCGTGGCATTTATAATGCAGAAAAATCAGCTCAAGTTAAAACATCTCGCTTTGTATGGTACAATGATGGGAACATTTTTTGCTGTGAGCGAGTTTCCAAGTCTGAGGGTGGTTTTCACTTCTTTCCATTTCATCCCGTGACTTCCCTCCACTGTAAGTTACAAACTCTTGTGGTATTCCATGCACATGTCTGTTGCTGCCAAAGTTTTTACTAAACCACAGGGCAAATATCCTTTATCAGCATTCCTTTTGCAGTTGTCATGTCACAGGTACTCTCTAAATACATACACTTAGAGGACAAACATGTGCAAACTTTATGGAAGCTTGCATTTTTTACAATGGTGTTCCAGAACTTTGTCCTACCGAATCCTTTCATGACTCAGTCTGTTACTAAATGAGCACTAATAGCCAAGCAATTAGACAAGTGTGTTGGAGCTAGTTCTACAAAGACTTGAATCCCAAACATTTTTATTGTAAAAGTATGAAATGTGTATTATATGCATTGATTTTATGGCATTTATGCTCGCAAATAAAAACTGAAACACTTTTTAAACTAAGTGAAATACTCCTATATTTAATGTAAAAAGAATGGAAACTGGTATCGGGTGTGCACACACTGCTTCTATTACATCACTCATGTGGCATGTGGATGAGACCAAATGCCTTCTGAGATTTTCACAAGAGGATACTTACAATTATCTTGCATTTGGTACCATAGAACCTCTTTCGTCATTTATCTTGCAGGCCAATTTAACTGCGCAACTTTCACCTGCCCACAATTTTCAATAGGATTCAAATCTTAGGGACATGGGAGTCCAATCACTTCAATATCTTGCATTTGCGAGAACCAGTTTGACATCTGACTTGAGTGGATAGAATGGTTATCCTGCTGAAACTCAATCCATGAGGATATGTAGTACTTGCATGAACTAGGATTTCCAGTATGTGTTGATACTGCTTCCTATTTAATGTGCTAGACAATTATTTTCCCCTATTTGTAGATGAAGATGTCACCTTGTCTATGAATTTAACTCTATTACAGTTGAGTTTGTTGTCTATGAAGCACAGGTTGTTAGCTGCTGATTGAGCAAAGAGCCGTGCTGCAGCTAAATGACAGAACTGCTGTTTGACCCAGGGAAATTAAAATTGTTTCTAACAGCAGACGCATGCTGTAAGGGATTGCTATGTGCCTCTTCTAGCAATGTAGAATCTTGCTGAGGGGTGGATAAGTTTTCCATCAGAACCAGGTCAACATTCCCTTCATAAGTGCACCAATCTTGTCATTTAATATAGGCACCAGTGCTCTTGCCAAGTAACCAACAATGTTTGTTAACGTAAGGAGGGAGCTTCTTATAGCTTCATTTTTGTGTGAGCACACATGCCAGCACCATGAGTATTCACACAACCAGTATTAAGGCAATTTTGTAATAACATTGCATTTATTTTGGAAAAGACAAGATTCTGTTATTTGCGTTTTTATAAATGAATGTGCTTAAAGTGTTAGGTATTATATTTCTTCTGCTACAAAAACATAAGGCATTTCTATCACAGTAACAATAATAAAAGGAAACGTACACATCAAGGATTAAAACTTAGGATGGTCCATATGTAACACATTCACATGCATTTTACTGCTCAGCTACCATGCATATGGCTGAGCTGCAAAGCATCTCCAGAACTAGTCAGAGTGGTAGTAAGGTGTATGTTGTTAAAAGCAGCATAATTGAGTGCGTGCAATGTCCTCTGAATTGAACTTTATTTTTGGTAGGTGCTAATTTATTTTGTGTAATGGTGTACATCCATTTGTGTTTAACACCATCGTTTCACAGGTGATGCCAGAAAGCAGTGGCATAATTCATTGTTAATGTGGGCATTAGTTCTTGGGTCTGTAAAATCTCCAGAAATTAAGCTTCTGTATCCACCCCAGCAGTGAGTGAATTTTGTTGGCTAACTCCACATTTTCAATTAAGGCAAGCAGGGTGGCACCAAAGAGCAGTGTCACACTCCTGACAGCATATATGTATGTTATAGGAACTGCATGCATTGTTTCTCATTGTGATACAACAATATTACCAGATCTGGTCTTAGTGAATAGGGCTAGAATATTTATGACCTAAAATCACCATAATGTGCACAAAAAATATGCTATGACCATTTACCAAAATATGCAGATAATGAATATGACCTAACAATATTAACGTGAGGTAAAATTTCTATTGTAAAATAAATTAGCAAGTCAGTTTTGAAAATGAACTACTTATCGGAGAATAAAGTGCACATGAGAAGGAAACTAAACTATGCAGGTTGACATTCCAGTATGGCATTTATCATTAACATTATTGGAACATAGTTAACCTATGTGCATTTTACTGCATATAAGCTCTGAGTTGCTGTACACAATGAATAACTTGTACGTATTTTCAAATTAAAAGATTTTATAGTGTCAGCCAGCGGAGTCTTGTACTTTAACCCTTTCACAGATATGGACATCTTATGACGGCCAAGTTAAAATGCCCCAAACCGATATGGACATGTATAGATGTTCTGCACATTCATGCATATAATGCTCGTTTAACGCCAATTATTTTAATCTTCCTATTTTACAATAAATTTAAATTGGTTCTATAAGGGATGTAAACGTACCCTTTAAGGTTTTTTTTTTTTTTTTTTTTTAAATTGTACACCTCCAAACCTCGATAAACACCCAAGGGCACATCTGCAGATTCACACCAAATAATATTGCTTTCCTTGCAAACTTGTTTTTTGCAACACACTATACATTTTCGAAATGGTTGCGACTATTTTGGCTGTGGGTGATATGGTTTTAGGAAAGTGTTTTCTCTCAAATATGAGGGATGATGTGAATTTCTTTCCCCCAGTATAAAGAGGCCTCTAGGTTACGACCTATTTATATGCGCAAGTACAGGTAGGTGAATGTCTTGCATGAATTTATAGCTCTGAAAATTACTAAGCAATTGTGCATGGTTACATCCAGTGGTCTTAAAATACTTTTTTTACCATTTAACTGTTTTTCGTAAAGAGGGGTAGCTACTAATAGCTGATCCACATCACTCATATTTGACCCGCAACTTCCCCCAAACAATGGAGTAGCTATCATGTCATCTGTAGACCAGTACACATCACTGCTACCTATATCCTAAACATCTTCATAATCGCACAAATATGCCAGATTTTCTACAGTAATATCAGAAGCCTGTATACATCATATGCAAGGTAATTTATTTGCTACACTACGGGGATAAGCCATGGTTAACATTGAAATTTAACCAATTCAAATGTGCCGTTCATTTAGCTCTTTATAGCTATAGGAAATCACTCTGAATACAGAGAGAGTATAAATAAATACTGAGCCAAAACAGCTGCATAAGGCTACCAGAAACCTTGGTTGAGAAACATTGTAATAACATGCTGACAGGGAGTTTTCTTTCCAGTGTAACGCATCATATACTCGTATGATTATCGCTTGGTATAGCATAAATAAACTAAAAGCCAAAACCTTGAACTGGAGAAGTCACATAGCTATACATATATTCGTTCGTATACACAAAAGACAATTGATTCAAATATTAGGTGTGTTCAGCACAAAGAATGGCTTTTGCTACAGTGAAACAAAGAAGTGAAATTTGAACGATTTATTACTGTAGTCTCCACTTTTTTGTTACTGTACATGTATACTGCCTTTAATGAGTTTTAAACCAGTTTTTGTTTCGTTTAAATAACTTAATAAATACGGAAGATACGGAATTGTATTTATGATGCATTTTTACAGCATTTAACAGTTTAAATGTCTTGTTCTGTATCCGTTTCTGGCCCCTGAAGGGTTTAAATGGCCATCGGTGAAACGGTTAAAAAGCTCCTTTCTACTTCAGCTGACACGTGGAGCATATTTAAAATTAATAAAATCATTTGAATATAAATCTGAATGATTAAGAGAGAACTTTTCACCCAACAAAATCATTGAAATGGAATACAGTATATGATGACCATTGTTTTCTAATACCTCCATTTTCTTTGACGCTTTTTTTTTCCCCACTTTAAACAACCTCTAATTTATGGAGTCAACATAAAAAATTCAATGCCACGGCAAGGCTTTGAACTGCTGATATCCTGGTTTCCGTCCAGTCGCTCTAACCCATTGAGTCAACATGGCAAACTTGCTGTCATGACATCAAATTTTCCATTTGACTCGTATTTCCCCGGTAGACCACTAATATAGGTGCCCATTTGTGGTGACTTACTATCGGAAGTACTTGAGTCCCAGGCTTCATTTAACTCTTTATTATTTTAGTTAATTGATGGAAATGAATCATTTCTTTATACTAGCCATATATTGGCTAAGGTTTTTTTATAGATAGTCAACATGAAAAATTCAATGCCATGGTATGCATATATATACACATACACAAGTCAAATGGAGAATTTAATGTCATGTCAAGTTGGCCATGATAGCTCAATGGGTTAGAGTGACTAGATGGAAACCGGGAGATGCATGGTTCAAATCCCATCCGTGGCATTGAATTTTTCATATTGACTATAAAAAGCCTTAGCCAATATATGGCTGGTATGAAGAAAATATTCATTTCCATCAATTAACTAAAACCCTCTAATTTATTCACTTGTTCTAACTGCTTTACTAGTGGTACTTATGATTCCTTCAAAATAGTTATGACAGCAATCATAAATAAAGAATTTGAATTTATGTATGAAAGTTTGTCTGAAATTCCACCATTAGCCATTAATTCTTGGGCTAGTTCAATTGAAGTAGCTTCACTGCTGTCGAATCAATGCTGCTTTTCACAGCATTGAAGTTCTGGCAGTACTGTACTGCTCGAAAAAGTTAAAGCAAGTGAACACTGGCCAATGCTCAAGCGGAGTGCTGCTGCCAAGTGTAGTGCGTGTACCAGCATGATTCTGCAGATAGAGCACTTTTACCTGTCAGCAATGGTTCATCCTATTCATTCCGTAATAAAGTACATTAAATATTCCTAAAACATTAAAACCTTGCCTTGACATGTCACAGCAGTGGAATAGCAAGCACGGTTTTCAATCCAATAACTCTCTTTCCAACTTTGTGAGTCTTTCCCGGAGATTGAAATACAGGAATGCTCCCTTTTTCTGAGGATGAAGCTGCTTCACTCCAAATTCGTGACACTGTATGTGTACACTGTCTACACCACAAGTTTCTACAGTTAATGGCTGGTTTTTAAAAAGTCTACAGTTGCCCGTTATTCTGGATTGGAGAGCTCTCTTAATAACTTGTTGACATTAAATATAATTTGTCTGCACTGAGAATGAATCTCTTCATATTTGTTGATCGAAAAATCACTTGTCCCAGGTTCGAGGGACATGTTCAAGCACTCAGATCACAAACACTGGAAAAAAGATATGTATAATTTAATGTAATATTAACAATATTTCAGCTCAAATTCAATACACAACTTACAGTATGTGAGGTTTGAGTTGGCATGTTCTCTACTGTCCTTGTCTAGCTCAGGGTATGCAACCACTTAGATGCTTGCAACCCCCGTTTCCATTGTGTGTTGATTGAAGGTTGTCAGTGGCATACGAGCTATAGAACTATGAATTTATTGTTTTGTGGATTTCTACAATATACAAAATGTTTTCAGTGTTGTAACATATGGATATAATGTTGAATTATTTTCTTGTAGTTTTAGTTGTGTTTGTGTTTTCTCAAGTTGGATCTGGAGGGAAAGTTCTAAAATCAGATTGTAGGGAAATTGTAGTCGAAGTTCACAGTTTCTTCAGTGATGAATGTAATGCTTTGAAATGTGGAAAGACGACTATTTCAGTAATGCATATAGTTGAGAGAACTGCTGCAGGTATTTCTTCTCGTTCTGTCCAACAAATTTTAAAAGAACACAAAAATGCAGAAGCTAGTGGTGGCAGACTGCAAATGCCAGAAAAGAAGCGCCCTAATAGGAGATAGCAAAAAACAAATTGACTCATTCATGGCTGCTGCTATTAAGCGAACAATCTACTCGCTGTATCTTACAGACTTTCTGCCTAGTTAGCTGGACATATATGAGGGTTTAAGACTTATTTAAAGGAAGTGTGTGGTCGCTAAGAAAAACTTAAAAAGCTTCATTTCAGTTAAGTAAAAGTGTGCAAGGAAGACGTTTTTTTAAAGGAACGAATGTATATTATTTCTAAAAGATTTAAATTTTTAAGACGAATGAAAGAACTACAAGTATGCCTATAGTGTACCTTGACAAAACGTGGATAAATATAAACCATTCAAGAAATAAGTTATGGAAGTGTGTTACTGATGAAAATGAAAGTGATTTCCCTCTTAAAAGCTAATTGTCACAGGGCAGCGATTTATAGTTATATATGCTGGATGTTCAACAGTGTTTGTTTCTAATGCCTTGCTAACTTTAAGTTAAAATCTACTAAAGCCTACCATGAAGAAATGGATAACATTTTCAAGGATTGGTTTGTTAATAATTGCTAACATTCACTCTAATAGTGTCATCATTATGGACAGTGCCCCTTATTATTCTAGAGAAATTAATAAAGCACCCACTTCATCTTCACTAAATCCCATATGCAGGAATGGCATCGTAATAGGAATATTGAGTTTGATCCATGAGCGACAAAACCTGTTATACGAACTAATTAAACTGAAAAAAGATAATTTCAAAATGTGTGAAATAGTCTCGCAGAGGTGCATGGACATTCCGTAGTACGGTTGCCACCTTATCACTGCAATTTTAATGCTGTAGAACTTTTGTGGGTACAAATGAAGTATGATGTTGCCAAGTATATTTCATTTAAAAATGACAATGTCTAGTTTGATACTGCGATTACAAAAGTGACCCCAGAAAATTGGAAAAGGGCATGTAAGCATGTACAAAACAATGAAAAGTTTAACTGGAAGAAAGATGGTCTGATAGATGAAATTACAGACAGATTAGTTACAAATTTAGAAGAATCAGAAGAAGAAAACGATTTGTTTGAAATTTCTGACTGCAAATCGGGAGATGAGCAAAAATTAGATGGAGAGGAGAAGGGACAGTTTGCCAGTGATGCATGTTTGGCTGGTGTATCTGCTTTACCTGCTACATTGTAGAGTGAGATGGTGAGTGTTCTTTTTTCTGCCTAAAAGGCACATGACTAGTTAAACCTCACAGACTAACAATGCCATTCACTTTAACAAAATAATACACCTCTACTCTGAAAATTAACTGTTTAAAACTGCGTGACTTCTGTTTTCATAGCAGTTGCATTATTTATTTTTGCCCGAGATAAAGTGAGAGGTCGTTTATGTAGATCCAGATTTTCAAGAAAAGGACTGGAAGACCTGGGTGGAAGAAAACATTGTTAATGCACCAGAAGTTGAAAATACATACATTGCTACTGTCCATTTCAAACCAGAGTGCCTATCACTAACAAAGTCTTTCTTTTATGAGCAAAAATGTAGTCTGCAAACCTATTTCCTAACAGTTTATTTCGTGCCACTTGGTTGTTAGATATTAAGTGCAGCTGAACAGTTTCATCAACAAAAAGGCCCCATGGGTGAAAATCAGAGTCAAAATGCAACCTGAAGTTACAATCAGTTAACATTAATGTGGAAGGGAACGTTTTACCTATGTTCGTAATTCTCAGGCAAAGGTGTAACACAAATCAAAATCCACTAAAATTGATTTGTCTGCCATGTTGGAAACAGCTTATACTTGCTGCACATTTTGATTACACTGCTGACCAAAATGCTTATAAACTTGGATGTTGCTTTTGTAACATGCACACTGCAAGTGACTGATTCATTTCTGCATTTTTCTTATATGCAAGAAAACAGCAAACATGTACACTTGGTAATTCGAAGGCAAAATATGCTCAGCATTAGCACAATATTAGACATTTGAAAATAAATTTTGTACTATCTTCACAGTTACGTGTGTACATATTACCTTTAGCAATAATCTATTATGATAACCACATGTATCTTCCCTAGCGCAGTATTTATGATACAGTATATTTATTAAGGAACTTTTTGCTTTGACATAAGAATGTTAACTTAGGTTGGGACAAGCAGAAGCATGTGCGTTTGCTTACATCATTGGTTTGGAGTGGACAGTAGTGATGGTAATGTAAATGTCAAGTGGTGATAACTTATGAGAGTGCTGGACCAAACTAAAGTGCCTCTGCTCACAATTTTTCTAGGAGGAAGAAGTTTTCCAGCCCTGCTATGTTCAATGATTATGCAGAATATTCTATAAACTACGTTGGAAATTGAAAAAAAAAACTATTTGTATTCAGTTTCTAACATTCCGTCACTTACATTTTTATATATTTGATGGAGTAGTTTCTGAAGTTGCTGCTTCTATTTTCAACCGGTTTCAGCATATTTTGCACTTGGAAATATATTGAACAATGTCTTTCTTTTCAGAGGCTGTAAATTCTTTCTTAGAATGTAAACATTGTGACTGGTGACAGTGTTACAAGTTTTGAAGATTTGTGTGCCAGATGTGAATTAGTATCTAAACTAGTGCTGAAATGCAATTTGTGTGATGCCTAATTTTTATTTCATAGCAGTAAAGCTACAGAAAATGTTTTGAAAAAATATTAGGTTTGTGTATGGGATGCAAGTTGTTGGAAAGGGGTAAACAGCAGGAAAAATTTTGTGTCATTATTAGGGCTCGGATAGTTATGTACTAAAAATCAGTAAAATATGTACATATATATGTATTTTAAAATACTGAAATATGTAATTAATCTACTCAAATACGAAGAAGTATGTAACATCATAATATCAGAATTCCCCTACATGTTCTTGAATTAGGTATAGTAAATTGGAGATGCATGTAAAGTCAAAAATTGGAATTTGCATATTGCTCCTAATTTTTTATGGTCCCCAGCAATAAGGTACAAACATTACACAAACTACACATGTTTCAAATTCTCAAATATAAAACTTATTCTGTTGCAAAATATGGCTTTGTACTGACTCAATGGTCGTTCAACTTCACATGATGTAATGGGTGCATATTTAAACTTGCACAAGTATTCTGCTGTGTACTCAGTTTCCAAGTCTTCGGTACGACCTTGACTTAGAATTCTAGGTTTTCTTAAAACTGGATGAGAGTTCATCCTTCAATGCAGCTGCAACTGGCCTTGTAGACTTTTCAGAGAAGTGACCACAGAATGAACAGCATCAAGGCTCTCGGAGAGTTTAGACGATGATGCCTCCGACAATTTAATGGCAATGCATAAATGGGAAAAATTGCAGTGAATGTAGGCAATATCATTTTTAAGTTTCACATCACTGAATGATTCCTGGCTGATTCAACAGAAACTGCATCTTGGGAATCAAAATGCTGGGGAACTTGTTTCACAGAATCAAAATTCTTCGCATAGTAGCCTACAGCATCAATCCAGCTTCCCCACCTCGTTAAGACTGGCTGAGGAGGGAGTGGAAGCTCAGGAAACAGTTCTTTGAATTTATCAACTCTGTTGTAAGCCTTTAAAAACACTTTCTTTGTATTCGAAATGAGTGTGTCAACATTAGGAAGTTTAGAACGAACCAGTTCTGCTATGGGATGGAATTCATGGACAAGATATGTGATATGTAACATTTTCGGATATAAAACTTGCACAGCTGTGGCAGCTTTGCACATATATGGTGCTGCATCCATCACAAGAAGAAACACATTGCTGTGTTTCACCCCATCAGGCCATAAAAGTCCCATTGCATCATTAAATAATTTAGCAATACTATGATGATTGCATTTTGGTAACACCTCACAAGTTAACAACACAGGTTTACTCGCTTCATTAGGTTTCAACATGCCCACTATAACATTTCCAATATGTCTTCCCTGTACATCAGTTTTCTCGTCAATTGAGACCCAAATGGGATCATCAACACCAATTTCCAAACGAATAGAGTTTATTGTTTGCATATATAAGTCAGGAACATAGTTCTTTCTGATTGTAGATTCATCTGGCACAGTTTCATGTGTGTATTTCTCAAGAAATTCACGTAGTACTGAATTTTTTAATCTCCAGATAGGGATATCAGCACAAACCATAGCACAGCAAAGATCACTTGCAAACTCATATTTCTAAGATCCTGGACATTTCTGAGCTTGAGGGTTCAGTAAGTAACAACTGCTTTTGAGATGTGGTCTTTGAAGTACTGGCCTGATGACATGATGTGGATGAATGTTGCAACACTTGAAAACATTGAGAACAGGGAACATTTTTCTCGCAGACTAGGCAAAAAAGGAACTTTCCGTCTGTTGAGAAATTGTTAAATTCCTCTGTGTAAAGCTTTAACTTCGCAGAGTGAGGTTTTCTCCTTCGGCATCTTTTACTACAGTGAAAAGTTCAATCTACACATGCCGGACAACTGCAGCTGACTATTTTCTCCTGTGATGGTTTGATTTGGACACGCAGTGGTAAGGTGCGCATCACACGAACAACGGACATGCAGTGGCAAGGTGCTAATCACGAGGTCAATGCAACAGATCAGACAGACCGACTGTCTATTACTAGCTATATACTTCTGGTATAAACACGCATGTTAAAACAAATAAACAAAGCTTGGAAATATCAATAAATGTGTAAAAATATGTACTGGAAAGTACATTTTTTTTGGTGTAATTAACGTTCTCCAACATTTAGTCATATCGGACGATGAATAAAATGGGTGAAATGATGCTCAATGCATCTGGGGTCCATGGAGCTTAGAGTTGCCCGACCTTCGTCTTTCAGGATAAGGGAAACCCCGGGAAAAACCTTATCCAGGTAACTCACCCTAACCGAGAATCAAACTTGGGACCTCTTGAACGTGAGGCAGACATGCTACCATCTACGCTACTGAGGTGGGCTGGAAAGTTGATGGACCTTCAAGTACAAATATAATTTATTGCCATTCTTGTACAGTTTGGAAAGACACAGATAAACTAAAGAGGGACACAGAAAAGAGTTATAGAAGTAAGTTTGAAAGTGTGGAGTGGTTAGAATGTTCACCAAGGAAACCTGAATTCGATCCCAGGTGACCGTAAAGTAAAATTTGTGGTGGACAACACAGCACTGGGCGGGTTTGCTCCGGGATCTCTGGTTTCCCCTGCCATTATTCCACCAATTGCTCCATTATCACCTTTCCTATCTTTCGTCTCACCCTCATTCCTTCTTCCACTTCTCTCACCTTCACATCAGGCATCACGCTGATGATCCATCCTGACTTTCTATCAGATCCAAAGCTTTGGTTCTTCAGATCCGAACTTAAGGAATAGAAGAGCAAGAATCCCCTATCCCCTTACTAGGGATAGGTAGAGAAGAACGAAGAGTGGTGCAGTTCAATCAGAAGGAGATATTTTCTTTAACACTTAATCATTGTGGTGGATAGTTCTTTGGTGATGGGAACAGTAAAGGATTTATGGAAGTGGAAGAGAGAAAACCATATGGTGACACAGCTATCCAAAAATTTGAATGTATAGGCCACATAAAGAGAAGGATGGGTAAAAAGCAAAGAAATGAGATAAGGCTATAACTGCAAGGAGCTGGTTAACAGAAAGTAATGTTTATTATACAGAGATCCTATGTAATGGCAATATGAGACAACATCGATAGTGTGGATGCAATGAGAGATGTATGAGCCATTTATATGAGGCCCGTTTTTTGTCCTGAAGGTTTGGAATCATGGTGCCACTATAAACGAGTCATTGTTAATAGGAAAGGCTTACAACATACACTCTACCAGGTTTGTAACAGCTGCAATAAAACCTGTATTTAGGAGCTTTTCAAATAGAGACATTGTGGAAATATGTGCATAGCAAGATTCAAAGTCCAAACAAGAGCTTCAGCAGTGTTGCTTGGATTAGAATCCCTAAGACAGATGGAATTGATCGTTATGATGCAGTGATGATTTTTGATGATGGAAACGCAAATTGTGTGAAAGCGATGTAGCATCAAGGATAGCATCCAGGGAGAGACTTATTGGCAAATCCTTATAAAAATGGACCGGTGTCTTTATGAAATTTGAACTAGGGACAACAGATTGCTACAAGAAGGCTAGACAACATGACAGGGAAACAGAGAAGTAAAGAAAATGAGTATGAGGAACGGATGTTTTAAAGACAGTGAGAGAAATAAAACCTCAAACTCATTTCCACTTAACTTTTGTTTTTCTAGCCTTGTGTACCTCTTGGCTGAAACTATTCGTCTCAGACCAGTGAGAGTTTTGTTGAATGTTTGTGCATGAGTGGACATCTTGTTACCATTCTAGGTGCATTATAAAGACCCCCATGATTTAAGTTAGTTAATGGACACTAGCCATATATAGGCTAATTTCTAATTGATAGTCAACATGAAAAATTCATTGCCATGGCTGGGTCTCAAACCACGGATCTCCTGGTTTCCATCCATGAAATGATCCGTGGTTCGAGTCCCAGCCGTGGCATTGAATTTTTCATGTTCACTCTATCAAAGACCCCCATGATTTTTTTTCTTTCAAAAATTTGCCTCAAAAGGTTTCTTTTTTATATACTTTTCAAAATTGTATTTTTATTGCTCTACTCTTTAAAACATGTTGATTTGTTGACAGTGAAAATACGTGAAAAGAATTTCAAAGTTCTGTAGTGAGAAAATTTAAAAAGATACATTGAAAGTGATTAATTTAAATTTTTTAAAAAAAGGATAAAGTTTCAACTTAAAAGAGAATTCATAGCATGAATTTTAAAAATGTTAAATATTGACAGACTGATTTGTAAGCATAGTCAGATGATGAAATAAAAAAGCCTATAGGCATGAAAAATAAAACAAATAAGCACCAAAAATAAGCAACTAAAAATTTAATCATAAACATATTGTTTCGTAGAATTCTTAAACTTACATAAGCTTGCTACCTTCAGATTTTTTTGTGTGAAGCACCTGCGTTTTGTCAGTTAAGAGTTTTTTTTTAAACATTGAAAAGGATCTCTCAACGTTGCATGATGTACTGGAAATGTGAAAAGCACCAATTTTTTGGTGAATTACTGTTTGATATACATTTCTGTACCAGTAAGCTTTTCAGAAATTTTACACAGTGTTTTGTAACCAGGGTTTTTCTTTAATACCATATTGCGTTTTTCAAAGTCAGCTTTAGCAATACCGTGAGTCTCTGAAGACAAGGCTACTGAAATTTTCATGTATCAATGAAAGAATGTTCTACGCTATTATTTTGAGCTTCCAACTGTGTTGTAATAGCAGGTATTTTGAAGAAACAGTCATGGATGTACTTTATCTTATCTTGGATGCCAATATTAGCAAAACATTCCTGTGCAGTGGCAACGCTGCTTGCATCTTCTGCATCTAAGGAGTACACAACTGTTTTTATTTCATTGAAATGTTCTGTGTAGTATGACACAGCCATTAACCACGAACCCCATCAAGTTAACACTGGTTGAGGAGGTAAAGACAAATTTGGAGCAACTTCATGGAATTTTTTAGCTCTAATCAGGGACAGTACAGTCTCTTTATGCCAGAGACAAGAATATCTGCGTCTTTATATCGGCTTCTATTTCAGGGAAACGATGTAAACCGTCTGAATGATAAAATGATGGCTAGGAATGAACATTAACTTAAAATTACATGATTTGGATAAAATTAACTATTTTAATTAAAAAGCATAACATAAAGAAAGCAAAGCCTGTATTTCAGCAAAAAAGTATTTATAAGCATGATAAGCATTTTGCTTAGAAATCCAGGCTCTACTGATTAGTCATTGTAATCATTAGTCATTGATTAGTCATAGTCATTAACATTCAAAGTAACAATTTTTTGTTACTTAATTATAATAATAATAATATTTATTCACTTATAGACATCATTACAAATGTTTCAAGCTTTGTCGAATTCTAATACATTTAAATTGGTATTTACAATTTTTACATATAAAATTTAATACACAAACTGTATCAAAGATATTTGTAGGTAGTACAGGTACACTATAATTCGTCTAATCTATACAGGCATCTTTCAATTAGATATGTCTTTAATGCTGGCTTAAAGTTATTCTTACTTAACTGCTTTAATTGTGTAGGGAGCTTATTGTATAGCATACTGCCAATTACAAAAGAATCTTTTTCTACTGCTTTTTTTGTAATAGCTATTCTAAAAAAATTATCCTGGTTTCTTATATTATGATTATGGTTGTCTCTATTTCTAGTCAGATCGTATCTATCTTCTAAGACCAGGAGTATAACCTTATATACATAGAGGGAGGCAACTGTTAATATATTTTGGGTTTTAAATGTGCTTCTACATGATACCTTCTTTCCTATCTTGTAAATAATTCTTAGGCTCATTTTTTGTAGTGTGAGTATTCTATTCAGGTTTGAAATACCAGCACTGCCCCAAATTTCTATTCCATAATTGATGTGGCTATGTATCATCCCATAAAAAGCAAGTTTTAGAATATCTGTTGTTAAATATCTTGATAATTTCCTTATAACGTATATAGCTGTACTAATTTTTTTACATATTTTATCTATCTGATTATGGAATTTTAAATTACTATCTAGCTGTAGACCCAAAAAATTTATGACTTTTACCTGCTCTGTTGCTTTTTCATTGATAGTTACATTAATAATATTATCGCTGTTTCTAAGTTCAAATAACATAACTTTACTTTTCCCTGCATTAACATTTAGGTTATTTTTCTTAAAATATTCAACCAGTGAATTTGTCTGTTCTTTTATATTATTTTGTAAACTAATTTCTGATTTATCCCAAAAGATCAAGGATGTGTCATCCGCGTATGCTATTGCTTTGCTATTGTTGAAATCTGGCATATCGTTTACATAAAGTATGTATAGTAGAGGGCCAAGTACTGATCGTTGCGGTATTCCCAACCTTATATGGTCATAATTAGATGAAACTTTTTTTGTAGTACTACCAAGTTCGTATGATATTTCTGTACACTGTTTACGCCCAGTTAGATAGGTTGTTAATAATTCTAATGTTTTTCCCCTTATCCCATAATGCTGTAATTTCAGTAGTAATGTTTTATGGCACACGCTATCGAAAGCTTTTGACAGATCTAAGAACAAACCTACTACTTTGTCATTTTTCTCGAGGTGTGTTAGTATGTGATGGATAATGTCTACCATTGCAGTCACTGTTGAGAATTTATTTCTAAACCCATGCTGAAAACTACTTAATATATTATGCTTGTCCAGGAAGCTTAGTAACTGCTTAGCTATAATCTTTTCATACAATTTAGCAAGTACTGAGGTGAGTGTTATAGGCCTATAATTATTCTTATCGTGTTTGTCGCCTTTTTTAAATACTGGCCTAACTACAGATTTTTTTAAACATGCAGGAAATACACCTTTAGATAAAGAGTAATTTATTAGGTGTTCTAGTACATCTACTATTGCTATGGAACATCTTTTTAAAACATTTGTGGATATACCGTCCCATCCAGCAGATGTTTGTGTTTTAAAACTATTTATGAGCCTACTTATTTCAGCTTTGTTTGTTGGCCTTAGGTATATTGTATCCAATATGGAAAAAGGCATTTTATTACTACTATCGTCTTTCTGTTTCTTGTCAACTCCATTTATGAAGAAAGAATTGAATATATTACATACTTCCTGTGGTTTACTTACAAGCTGTGACTGATAGTCAAGTACAATGTTCTCAGGTTGTTTTTTGTTACTCTTGTGTTCATTTATGATTCCCCATGCAGTTTTATTCCTATTAGTGGACTCAATAATACTTTTCTCATATTTTTGTGTTTTTAATGCTAATAATATGAAATAAATACAGAGGTTACATTATTAAATCAGTTAAGGAACCTATAAATTTGGTAATTTGGGAAAACATTTTGAAAAATAAATATCGTGTGATGAATTTTGAAATGTGTACCACCTATTTGTCCTGTCAAATTTGTTTTACTTTTCAGGGCTAGCAATGTAGCAAGAAACAATATGCCCTATTGGCAGTAGTGATAACAAATTAGTGGATGCAAGAAACTGATAACTGTTTTAATGTATATAATCGAGATAAGTGAAGGTCAGTCATTAATCATAAGTTTATTGCATTTCATATCAGTAAGGACTATGATACAATGAAGCACCAAAATTAATATAATTTTGAGTCGAACTATTCTGTGTTTCAAATGGGAAGAGTTCTGGCCTGTAGCAAATTGTATGCTTTAGCACACTCTGTGTTGCCACCTGGTTACCTCCACTCTTTATATGTTCCTCTCTCTTGCCCACGTGTGAGTCTTCTTGGCGCTAGATGTAAGGGAATGCAAACTGAATTTTCCAAAGTTTTATAATAATGCAGTTGTTGAAATTACAATTGCAACATGGATATTTGCATATTATGTAATATTTTAATAAATTACCTATTGTTTCTAATCCAACGAAACTGTCAGTGACACATCCATATAGCTGTGAATGTTGCTTATATCAAGAGACAATTCGTCATTATCATTGTCTTCATCATCTGAGAATGACTTAATTGATTTGGTAGCTACAGTTAACTTAAAGCCTTTAGTAAATTTAATCATAATCATAATCCTTTATTCACCATTAAGTTTACAAGAAGCAATAGGTTTCGTCAGTTATAAAAAGTATTTACAATGTATTTACAAGTACAGAAGGTTTACAAATTAATGCATATAAAATTCTGGGTGAAATCAGATTATTTACATGGCTTAAGCTGGTAATTATCGTAAGTTAACTTTACTATGGTAATAATAAAATTAAACAATTAGGTACCTACTACTATAATTTACAATAGTTTTACATAAATTCACTAGCATTTATGTTATATTCTAAGTATTCTTGTACAGTATAAAATGCTTTTTGTTTAAACCAGTTTTTTAATACTATAACAAATCTGTTTTGTGGCAGTTCTTTTATTTTCAGAGGGAGCTTATTGAATAATTTTAACTGTTGATAACAGTGGCTATTTATGGTCTTGCTCAATCGGTGGTGAGGTGTGTCTAAATTATGTTTGCATCGAGTGTCATAACTGTGTACTGAGGAACGATTTATAAATAAGTTTTGATTTTCTTTAACGTGTATGATATTGGTGTATATATACATTGATGGTAAAGTCATTATCTTATGGTCTATAAAGCTAGGCTTACATGTATCCTGTTGTCCTAATCCTAAAATTAGTCTGAGAGATCTCTTTTGCCATATGAATGCGTATTTCGAGGTAGCACAGCTACCCCAAAGCCTAACTCCATACAGTATATGTGGATGAAAGAAGGCATAGTAAGATGTTATTAACATATCTCGACTAACACATTTCTTTAGTTTCCCTAGAAGATAACAGATTCTAGCAAGCTTTTTACAAAGGTAAAGTATGTGTGTTTCCCATGTTAGTCTGTTGTCTAAATGTAATCCTAAGAGATTTACTGAATTACTGTGGGTGTCATTATGTTGCAATGTAAATAATATATTTTCAGTTTTAGACATATTTAGACTTAGAATGTTTAAGGTGAACCAGAATTTTGCACTTTCTAGGGATAGTTGCATTTGTTGCTTTACTGTATTGATATTATTGCTTTTGCTCAGTAAGGTAGTGTCGTCTGCATATAACAGCAGTGCAAGGTAAATTATGGCTCAAGTCATGTATATAATAACTACTGGCCAGAACTCTTCCCATTTGAAACACAGAATAGTTTGACTCAAAATTATATTAATTTTGGTGCTTCATTGTATCATAGTCCTTACTCATATGAAATGCAATAAACTTGTGATTAATGACTGACCTTCACTTATCTCGATGATATACAGTAAAACACCAATAGTTTTGCAAATCAGTTTTTGCATCCACTAATTTGTTATCACTACTCCCAACCAGAAATACAAAATTCTGTGCAACCATAGTTGATCAAATTTTTACTAATGCTAGTCAGTCGTACAAAAGTCACCCACTGAATATGGGTTACACTGATCATAATGCTCAGTTAATATCAATAAATATGGCAAACAGTATAAATCAAAACCTTAGAAAAACAAATTTTACCAGACAATTCAATGATTCAAATATAGACTATTTCTTGCATCTACTAAAAAGCGAAATGTGGCATGAAGATTATGATACATCTGATACTAATGAAAAATTCAAAACTTTTCATAAAATATTTAGGCATTATTTTGATATAGCTTTCCCACTTGGACAAATAAAAGAATAATTCTCAGGAAAATCAAATTCGTGGATTACTAAAGGAATTATAACATCTTGCGCGCACAAACGAAAATTACATGAAATTCTGCAAACAGTGACTTGTCACTCCACAATTCAATGACTATGTTAAGAAATATAAAGCCACATTGAATAAAGTTATAAAACAAGCAAAAAAGATGGCAAATGATAAATTCGTTTTGTTCCCAGAACAAAATGAAAGCCTCATGGAAAGTAATACAGAATGAAATATAGACCAATAAGAATGTAGATAATTTAGTACTGCAGAAGCATTCAAAATTAATAACAAACCCAAATTTAATAGCGGAGACTTTTAACAATCACTTCATAAATCTTGCTGAAAATATTGTTTCACAAAAGAAGTCCACAATGTTTACTTCAGTAAAAACAAATAGACCAAATATATGTGAAACAACAATGTTCTTGTGCCCTACTGATTTCGAGGAAATTGTTTCAGTACTATCCAAGTTTAAATCCAAGTACTCTTCAGGTGTGTGTTTGGAGGAATTTAGTAACAGTGACGTCAAAATTAATATAAAAATTATTTGTGGTTGGTTTATTGACACTCGTCACTTTTTCATATATTTATGAGAGGCTAGTTTCAAAGGCCCTGGCCTCCATTTTCAATCTCTTTCCAACTGACATCTGTTGTTGTCTGCTCTCTCTGGTGGTGGAACTATGAACTTTTTTGTCAAATTTTCTACTGGCGGGATTTCAAAGTTCATTAAGCGATCCTTATTTTTCCAGATGAATAAGTTCTCCCATGTTGTCAATCTATTTTGGTTTATCACTCCTTTTAATAATTTTGGATTTGGATCAATGTCATGGTTTTCATTCCAAAAATGAAATGCTACTGCTGACTTGTCTTCTTGTTTCAATCTGATGTTTCTAAAGTGTTCTTTGATCTATTAGTAGGTGCCAAGATGATATTTTGTTCCTTGAATATCTTTTTAAATTTATTAAATGTTTTTGGATGATATGTGAATGAACTGAATATGCTGTTGCTTTCTTTTTCTTTAATAAATGTGGTTGCTTCCTTAATGGTTTTCTTTAGTTTAGATTTTCTAATTTTCTTCAACACCAAACTTTTGTTGTATCCGTTTTCTTCTGCTATGTGTATTATTGCTTTTTGTTCCTTGAAATATTCTTCTTTTTCCATGGGTATGTTGACTAGTCTGTGTGTAAGGCTGTTTATTATTGCATGCTTATGTGTAATTGGGTTGTGGCTATTATTTTTTATATAATTTTCTGAATGTGTTGGCTTCCTGTAAATTCCAAATTTTATTTTTGTATCATTCCTGATGATATTTAGATCCAAGAAAGGTAGTTGTCCATTGATTTCCTTTTCTATTGTGAATTTGATAGTCCTTTCTTGCAGATTGAGTAATTTTAATGCATCATCCAAATGTTTACTCGGTACAATTGCAAAGATGTCGTCAACATATCTATACCAAACCTTGAAGATCAATGGGAAGGACTTTTTAATTTGTGTTTCAAATGCACTCATAAATAAGTTAGCCAAAAAAGGTGAAAGTGGATTGCCCATTGATAATCCTGATTTCTGCTTGTAGTGTTTTCCATTAAACACTTCTTCAGCTTTAATGGAAAACACTACAAGCAGAAATCAGGATTATCAATGGGCAATCCACTTTCACCTTTTTTGGCTAACTTATTTATGAGTGCATTTGAAACACAAATTAAAAAGTCCTTCCCATTGATCTTCAAGGTTTGGTATAGGTATGTTGACGACATCTTTGCAATTGTACCGAGTAAACATTTGGATGATGCATTAAAATTACTCAATCTGCAAGAAAGGACTATCAAATTCACAATAGAAAAGGAAATCAATGGACAACTACCTTTCTTGGATCTAAATATCATCAGGAATGATACAAAAATAAAATTTGGAATTTACAGGAAGCCAACACATTCAGAAAATTATATAAAAAATAATAGCCACAACCCAATTACACATAAGCATGCAATAATAAACAGCCTTACACACAGACTAGTCAACATACCCATGGAAAAAGAAGAATATTTCAAGGAACAAAAAGCAATAATACACATAGCAGAAGAAAACGGATACAACAAAAGTTTGGTGTTGAAGAAAATTAGAAAATCTAAACTAAAGAAAACCATTAAGGAAGCAACCACATTTATTAAAGAAAAAGAAAGCAACAGCATATTCAGTTCATTCACATATCATCCAAAAACATTTAATAAATTTAAAAAGATATTCAAGGAACAAAATATCATCTTGGCACCTACTAATAGATCAAAGAACACTTTAGAAACATCAGATTGAAACAAGAAGACAAGTCAGCAGTAGCATTTCATTTTTGGAATGAAAACCATGACATTGATCCAAATCCAAAATTATTAAAAGGAGTGATAAACCAAAATAGATTGACAACATGGGAGAACTTATTCATCTGGAAAAATAAGGATCGCTTAATGAACTTTGAAATCCCGCCAGTAGATAATTTGACAAAAAAGTTCATAGTTCCACCACCAGAGAGAGCAGACAACAACAGATGTCAGTTGGAAAGAGATTGAAAATGGAGGCCAGGGCCTTTGAAACTAGTCTCTCATAAATATATGAAAAAGTAAGTGACGAGTGTCAATAAACCAACCACAAATAATTTTTATACTCTTCAGGTATTGATAACGTTTCTGATTTTTTGCTAAAGAAATGTTCTATTCTTATTGCACACCCGTTAGCAGACGTATGTAATAGCTCACTTGAACATGCAGTGTTTCCAGAAGCTCTAAAAACTGCTAAAGTAGAGCCACTGTACAAAAAAGGAGATAAAACCGATTTACTAAATTACAGGCCAATTTCATTCTTATCCAGCTTCTCTAAAGTACTGGAAAAGATATTCTATAAAATATTTATAGCATTTATAGAGATGAATGATTTAATATCTAAAACTCAGCATGGGTTTTGTAAACAAAAATCAACAGAAACTGCACTTTTTGATTTTGTAAACAGTGTAATAAATATGTGAGAACTCCTAGAGGTTTACCGGGAGAAAGACGAGTCAGATGAAGAATTTAATGTCATGTTGGCACGTTGGCCATAGTAGCTCAAATGGTTAGAGCGGCTGGACGGAGACCAGAAGATCCGTGGTTCAAATCCCGGCTATGGCATTGAATTTTTCATTCTGGCTCTACCCTTTCATAGTGCATCCTACACTCGGCTAGTGTGAAAGAACAATTAATTTCCATTAATTGTACCTAATAGTGGTCCGAACTATAAAGCCCGGGCCTTAAAGTACTTACAGCATAGTAAGTCGCCATTAAGGTAGTTGTCTCATGTATTTATGAGAACTCCTAGAGGTTTACCGGGAGAAATACGAGTCAGATGGAGAATTTAATGTCATGTTGGCACGTTGGCCATAGTAGCTCAAATGGTTAGAGCGGCTGGACGGAGACCAGAAGATCCGTGGTTCAAATCCCGGCTATGGCGTTGAATTTTTCATTCTGGCTCTACCCTTTCATAGTGCGTCCTACACACGACTAGTGTGAAAGAACAATTAATTTCCATTAATTGTACCTAATAGTGGTCAGAAATATAAAGCCCGGGCCTTAAAGTACTTACAGCATAGTAAGTCGCCATTAAGGTAGTTGTCTCATGTATTTATGAGAACTCCTAGAGGTTTACCGGGAGAAATACGAGTCAGATGGAGAATTTAATGTCATGTTGGCACGTTGACCATAGTAGCTCAAATGGTTAGAGCGGCTGGACGGAGACCAGAAGATCCGTGGTTCAAATCCCGGCTATGGCTTTGAATTTTTCATTCTGGCTCTACCCTTTCATAGTGTAATAAATACTTTGGATAACAAAGACAAAATACTAGGCGTGTTTTTCGACCTAACTAAAGCATTCGATGTACTAAACCACAATTTACTATTCCAAAAATTAGAACATATGGGTATTAGAGGGCATGTATTTGAATGGGTCAAATCATATCATAGTAGAAATTTCACATACAGAAAAAGATCACATTAATGAATACCTATCAGGCACAAAATATATTAAGTTTGGTGTACCACAAGGTTTTATTTTGGGCCCTATTCTTTTCTAGTTGTTTGTAAATGATTTACAGTCAAATATTACAGCTAAAACAATAGTTCAATATGCTGACGACACAAATATATTAATTGAAAGCAATGCACTTGAAGAACTACAAATCTTATCGAGCAGAATGTTCAGTAATATTTCTAAATGGTTCAGCAATAATAGTTTAATTGTAAACTTGGATCAGACACATGTAATTCATTTTCAGTTTTCTCAGAATAAGTCTCCTGTACAATCACAATTAATACGTAATAATAAAGTAATTAAGTATGTAAATACAACTAAATTTCTTGGTCTTTGTATATAGAGTAACCTAAAGTGGGAGACACATGTTGATCATCTAATTAAAAAACTGAGTACAATTTCTTATAATTTCAGACAACTGGTACACATAGTTAACATAAAAACTCTCAGAAGAGTGTATTTTGCGTGTGCTCACTCCATTTTAAAATATGGCATAACATTATGGGGTAACTCACCACATTGTAAATCATTATTCATAACGCAAAAACGGATTCTAAGAATACTTGGAGGAGTTAAGTCAACACCTACGTGCAGACCATTATTTAAAAAATTTAAAGTCTTACCTCTCCCATGCATTTTCATTTTTGAAATTTCAAAATTTACAAAGACAAATTTAATGAAAGGAAATGGCCACTGTACCTTTAATGACACAGTTCATAATCATAATACTAGACAGAGAATGGATATTCATGTGAATAGAAGTAACACAAGAGCTCATCAAAACAATGTAATAAACCTAGGAATCACTTTTTTTAATAAACTGCCTATAGCCAATAAAACCACTTGCAATTTTTCAGCATTTAAAAAGTAGGTTTTGGCATACTTGCTAGACCACTGTTTTTATTCTGTTAGTGAATTTATGGAAAGTTTATAATATTGTTACATTTCTGAACTAATTGTGTATATTATACAATTCTTGAGATATCCGTATAAAACATTATTTCGTACAAACACTGACTTGTCCTTATTGGATGTGACTTGTTAATTTACAAGTATAGATCATTGCACTGTAAATTCACAATTTGACGTGTCTTATATCATAGTACTCATGTACAATGTATGATTTACAAGATGAATAAATTATCTATCTATCTATCTATTGCAAATTTATGATAGGCTCCGAAGTCTTGTTTCTTTCCAAAAGTTGTCTTGTAGTTTCTTTGCATGTCTCACACAGTATTCCCAGACTTGTTGTGTTCCTTGTCAATTTCTCTGTGAATAAGTCATTCGTTAGTCAGTTTAAAAGTATTATTTCCATTTGCAACATAATTTGAGCCCACAGTAACTCAATTGGATTGTACTGGCAGTGGTAAGGGTGAAGTCGTGTTTCATTTCAATTGCAAGTTAATCCAGCTGATATACTTTTTCATGGTTTTTAAATGAAAGAACACCTCAATAATACTGTTTGAACTCTCTAGAGTAAATAGAGATTATGAACCATTCATAAACATATAATGTGACAAGTCACGTTCTGCCAATACACCATTCTGCAAGTCAGCAGGAAGTGTATACTGTTTACTCTCGCTGGAATTTAACAAACATCTTGGCTTATTCAAAATAATTCTTCTATCACATCATCTGAAAAATTTACATTTGAGTTCAGGGTAATAACTAGGGCCCGGTATTTGATAAAAAGTCATCTTTTTTTCTGAGTAGTCACAGACAGTGCTTATTTGAAATTAAGTGCATTCTGGAACAAATAGATTAGATATATATGGTTTTTATAGCTCATTAAAAAGCATTTTTTCCACATTTTTATAATGAAGTAATTTTTTAACATTTAGATGCATTTTCCGGTCAATTTTCTTTCATTTTTATGAATTTATTGGGCATTTTCATCTGTAGCCCGCATACAGGAGGCCCGGGTTTGATTCCCATAATCTGTAATTAAAAGTTCATTTATATCATCTTTTATGATAGTAACTCTGTAAATGTTGTAAACATGTAATTAGCACAGGTCAGCGTTCTAACTGTGCTGGTAAATTTATGATGTATCAATTCGAGGAATCGCCGATTACATCAGTAATACGTGTGGATTGCATCAGTCAGGACTTCAGGACAAGGCGGCCCAGGTTCGATCCCAGGTGACCACAAAGTGAGATTTGTGGTGGACAACACAGTGCTGGGACGGGTTTTCTCCGGGATCTCCGGTTTCCCCCGCCATTCATTCCACCGGTGCTCCATCTTCATCTCATGTATCATCAGTGTCATCGCCTGCGGTGCCGTATGTAGTAAAAGCGGGCGTTAAACACTACACACACAGGACTTCAGGAGCTAGAAGTGTTGCGTAAGGAGAGTAGCGTAGATTGTAGCGTGTCTACCTCACGTTCAAGAGGTCCCAAGTTCGAATCTCGGTCAGGGTGAGCTACCTGGATAAGTTTTCTTCTGGGATTTTCCCTTATCCTTAAAGACGAATGTTGGTAGCTCTAAGCTTCATGGTCCCTGGACACATTTTAGCATCATTTCACCCATTTCATTCATCATCCTATATGACTTAACGTTGGAGGACGTAAAATTACAAAAAAGGGGGGGGGGGAGTAGTTTGTGAGGTGTGTAAATTTGTTGTGTGGTGGAATTGAAATGCCGAAACAAAAACAGTCAACTGCGTCCTGTTTGAAACAGAATGTTTCAGAGTTTGTAGGAAACATTTTCTACTGATGTGACTGTATTATTCTGTAAAGTGTGCGAAATTAAAGTCGCTGCAGACAAAAGGTTCACCGTACAACATGTTGGGTGGGAAGAACACTTGCAAGCTCCTTAAAATTAAAAAAAAGACAAGCGTCTCAGTTACTGTTAAAAGAAACGGCTTCAACGTCAAGTAAGAAGTCATCATCCTTTTATAAGATTTATGTGAAGTATTTGTTAGTGCAAATATTCCGCTAGGAAAATTAAGTAGTTCCAAATTACGAGATTTTCTTGAACGTCACACTGGTCATACAATTCCAGATGAATCAACTTTGCATGAAAGTTACCTACAAAAATGTTATGAAAACATGTTAAACCGAATACATGAATGTGTGAATGGGAAAAAAATGTATGTATCAATTGATGAGACAACAGATTCAGGGGGGCGTTATCTAGCCAATGTAGTGATAGATATGCTAGAAGCTACTAGTGCTGGACAAATGTTTCTTCTGACCTCAGAGGTTATGGAAACTGTTAACTACTGTCAGATATGCAAACTGTTCAATAAATCCATGGCTTTATTGTGGCCTAGTGGAATACAGCATGACAACGTGCTCCTCTGCCTAACTGATGTGGTGCCTTACATGGTAAAGGCGGCAAAATCAATCCAATCATTTTACAGTAAGATGGTGCATGTTATTTGTTTGGCCCATGATTTTCATCGAATTGCGGAACAAGTCACATCAACATTTCCAGAAGTAGATACGCTAATTTCCACAGTAAAGAAAATATTTTTGAAAGCGCCAACCCGAACTATGCATTTCAAAGAAAAAGCTCGTAATATAGCTTTGCCCCCAGCACCAATTTTAATATGATGGGGTTCATGGTTAAGTGCATGTATATACCACTGTGACAATTTTCAGATAGTGAGAGAAGTAGTGAGTAGCTTTGATAGGGTAGATTCTAAGGCAATTGAGAGCACGCAGGATCTGTTTTCTGATACTCAGATCCAAGCTAAATTAGCTTTCAATATACCAAATTTTACATTTTTGATGGAAACCATAACCCACCTTGAAGAAAGTTGCATGACATTGGATAAGTTGCTTGAGTTAGTGAAGATTGCAGAAGAGAGTATACAAAATGTAAAAGGTGAGATTGGCGGCAAAATTAGACAGAAACTAAAATTTGTTTTGGACAAAAATACAGGATAGCAAACAGTTTGTCAGATTGCCGATATCTTGTCAGGAGATAACTTCAGAACTGATATTTTTGAACAGGATTTAACAGGTAATGACATAGTGTTTTTCAAATATGCACCTATAACATATGTGGAAGTAGAGAAGAGTTTCTCAAAGTATAAAACAGTTTTAGCTGACAACCGCCATTCCTTTACCTTTGGTAACTTGAAGATGGCCATGGTGGTGTGCTGCAATGCTAAGTAAGGTATGTTTTGGCTAATGGATACAGTAATTTATTTTTTCATATTTTATAAAATTGAAAATAAACTGATGAATTTTTAATTTATTTATTATTTAGTAGCAATAATTGCATTATTTACTAAGAAAGTTAATTTTAAAATGTGGTAATTCAAACCATATATTCATTATTTGTCTGTGACAGTTATTAATTTATTATTATGAAAGAAATTGTTAATTTTTGTTAGGTCATTTTCTTTACCTTTTTTTTTTTTTTTTTTTTTTTTTTATATTTTAAGGGCTTTTTATAGCTCATTTTTTGAAATTTTTTTTAGGTTAGCAACTTCTGGGCCCTAGTAATAACAAATATATATACCAACTAATAATATTCATTACAATGCTTACATCATGAGGCATTGTTTCTTTCTTTCTTTGTAATTTCATTGTTATAATATAATAGTACTTTATTTCTATGAAGAAAAGTATATGATCTAAAACTATGGGGTTAATAAAGCTATGTTAGATACATTACTCTCTACCTTCCTCATGGATCAGTTTTTGCAAAATCTGAATTTTTGTCTTAGCATGGATAGTATTTATTAGAGATGGATTAGGTTAATGCTCCTTACACACCACTTACGGGGAGTGCAATATAACACTGCAGAACTTTGATTGGTTGCTCACGGTCAAGGACAAACATCCCATTTGAAACACATAATAGTACTCAATGCTCTTGTATACTGCTGGTGTATATCTAGATTGCGTCAATAGCCTCGACATTAGCTGAGGATGTTAGGAAGGTCCTAACGAAACACGTTCTGGGTAAACACTAGCTATACATGGAGCATTGAATACTAGTTTGACTCAGTATTATTGCATTTGTTCAAAGGCTCTCACAGCCAAGATGGAAGTTTTGTATAGCAAATATATAGTTAGTTAGTTACTAACGCTCCCCACATGGCAACCTTGGCCTTCGGGGTAACCTCACCCCACCAAGCGATGACCGGACCCATTTCTCAGGTGGAGGCACCCAGAGGGCGGTGTCCATTACCTCCGATGATAGGGTGATAGTGAAGATGGCGGTGAGGTGAGAGGACCTACAGTTTTTACCGTGGACTCCGAACCACGTTGGGCATAGGGGATACTTCACGTGTGCTAGACAGAGGTGAAGGCGTGGATAGGGCCGACTTAAAATCGCCAACCCCAGAGCCGGGAATCGAACTCGGGACCCTTAGAACGGGAGCCGCGAACGAAACCACCGCGCTACCCCGGCGCCCTATAGCAAATATATTGTCAGATGCAAAAATGTGATAAGGAACGGCCTCGCACCAGTCGGTCTGATGACATGATCTGAGTGGAGAACATTGTTTTGGAGGATTACCGATTGAGCATTTTCAGATCTTCATGCAGGATTGTTTGCACAGATCCCACGGAAATGCCAGTTTTGGAGGCGATGTCTGCAACTGTCTTGGTTTGTTGTCACACGATGTTCTGCCTTCATAGAACTGTCGCACCCAGGAACGCACATTTGACACATCCATGGTACCATCACCACTTGCCTCACTCAACTGGCGATTAATTTCAATAGGTGTCACACCACAAAAAAAAAAATGGAGAAAACGAATGATTACTCACTGTTCTTGTAATGAAAACGTCGCAATTTAAGTATCAAAAACAGTCCTAACCCTCGTCCCTGCCACTAGAGTTCTATGCACTGTACAGCGCTGCCATCTCTGTCATGCATTCACAAAAAGTCCACGTGTATTTAAAAAAAATAGAAGTTCCTATCTGGTCCCAGTCCTGAAAAAATAGGTGTTATAACTTGAATGCACCTCGTATTACATATATATATATATATTGTGACTAAAGTTACACCAAACTCACTGTATTCGTCACTCGCTTTTTATAAATACACAGAGTAAACATGTCAGTCTTATGTTCCTTTGTGTCTCTATTGCACACATCAACTTGCACTGCTCCAAACTACTCACTTTTTTCTCTGTTCTTTCCAACTGCACAACTGCTGTGGCAACTGATTAACAACAGCTCTGAACTGACTGGTCAAATTATAACTAGCAATTGAAATAAACTGAACCCTTAGCTGGTTTTGCGCTCTCTGCTATTTACAGAAGAATATTAAGGAAACTGAAATCTCACAAATTTGAGGAATGGAACATTCTAGATTCACTGAAATCGAACAGCCTGGAATACCAATGTGGGACAACAAAGGGGTCATAATGTCATTGGCTGTTCTTGAAATAATAATAATAATAATAATAACAATAATAATAATCATAATAATGATGATGATAATGATGATAATAATGATAATGGGTGGCGGGGCAGCGCAATGGTTTCGTTTGCAACTCGTGCTGAGGGTCCAAGTTTGATTCCTGGCCCTGGGGTTGGCGATTTTAAGTCAGCCCTATCCGCACCTTCACCTCTGTCTAGCTCATGTGAAGTGTCCCCTATGCCCAATGTGGTTCGGAGTCCATGGTTAAAACTGTAGGTCCACTCGCCTCACCATCATCTTCACTATCATCCTACCATTGGAGGTAATGGACACCGCCCTCTGGGTGCCTCCACCTGAGAAATGGGTCCAGTCATCACATGGTGGGGTGAGGTTACCCCAAAGGCCATAGTTGCCATTGGTATCAGTGATGTAATGGAGGGAAAAATTATTATTATTATTATTATTATTATTATTATTATTATTATTATTATTATTATTATTATTATTATTATTATTATTATTATTATTATTATTATTATTATTATTATTATTATTATTATTATTATTATCATCATCATCATCATCATCATCATCATCATCATCATCATCATCATTATTATCATTATCATTATATTATTATTGATAATGGCAAACAATACTGATGGATTGAGATGACCACAATTAATCCCTACTCAGGAGGCATTTATTGCCACTGTGACACTGCTCCCTCCTCAGTGCTGGTCTGGATGATCAGCCTTGTACCGTGTGCATTTTTGCTCGGGGCAACCTGTAGATGTAGTAAACTTCCTCACTGATTTGTCTGTTGATGCAGTTCAGTCCTAGCTCTCCTGGATGAAAGTTGGAGAAGTGTCCATTAGTCTGGGTAGGGTGATGAATGTCTTTCTGTCGGAAGCCATTGTAGGCTTGCTGGTCATACTCAGTCTCTCTCTGGAGGGCCTTCTATCTAAGTATCACTCTCTGAACCATCCTCACGACAAACATCCAAAGACTTTTAATGCTCCGCCCCAGGGTCAGTTTCAGCATGATTACCTTCTCCACAGGCAAGATGTCACCTGAGCCGTCATTATTTGGTAAGGCAGATCTGATTTTCTTGATTGCAAGACCTCTGCCACATTGATTCTGATTACGGTTTCTGTTGCACTCACGTACAGCTGTATCTTGTCATCTGCGATGATACCTTGCATACTTCTGTTCAAGGCACACAGCATCACCTGAGAGGGCAAGAGAGCTCTCAAAGTATTCAAGTGCTACTTCGTATTTAACTTAATTGATGGAATTGTAAAAACTATTTGTAGTCGGTTTATTGACACTTGTCACTTACTTTTTTTATAAGTGACGAGTGTCAATAAACCGACTACAAATAGTTTTTACGATTAATTTTGATGTCACTGTTACTAAATTCCTCCAAACACACATAACCGATAGAAATTAATAATTTTGTAATATTTGCCGTGTATAGGCTAAAGTTTTGGATAGATAGAGTAAAACTGAAAAATTCAATGCCATGGCCGGGATTTGAACCACGAATCTCCTGGTTTCCATCCAGTCGCTCTTACCCGTTGAGCTACCATGGCCAATGTGCCGTCTGTACATTAAATTCTCCAGTTGACTCATATTTTCCCAGCAAACCACTAGGGGCTCTCGTATTCGAGATAAACCGTTTGTGGCAACTTACTATAGCAAGTACCTGAGTCCCAGGCTTCATCTTTAAAGTCTTATTATTTATGTTAATCGATGGAAATTAATAATTTCTTCACATTAGCCATGTATAGGCTAAGGTTTTGGATAGATAGAATCAAACTGAAAAATTCAATGCCATGGCCAGGATTTGAACCACGGATCTCCTGGTTCCCATCCAGTTGCTCTTACCCATTGAGCTGCCATGGCCAACGTGCTGTCCTGACATTAAATTCTCCAGTTGACTCATATTTTCCCGGCAAACCACTAGGCATGTTGGCCATGATAGCTCAATGGGTAAGAGCAACTGGACAGAATCCAGGAGATCCGTGGTTCAAATCTCGACCATATCATTGAATTTTTCTGTTTGATTCTATCTATCCAAAACTTTATCTTATACATGGCTAATGTGAAGAAATTATTAATTTCCATCGATTAACTTAAATAATAAAGAGTTTAACAATGAAGCCTGGGACTCAAGTACTTACAATAGTAAGTCACTACAAACAAAGTATCTCAAATACAAGAGCCGCTAGTGGTTTGCCGGGAAAATATGAGTCAGCTGAAGAATTTAATGTCCGCACGGCACATTGGCCATGGTAGCTCAATGGGTAAGAGCGACTGGACGGAAACCAGGAGATCCGTGGTTCAAATCCCATCCATGGCATTGAATTTTTCAGTTTGGCTCTATCTATGGTACTTTATAGTTTCAGAAATTCAGTTCTAAAATTTAACAGTAGGTTCAAAAGTCACAATTGTTTCTCAGAAAGTTTGGTGATTAATGTGAATGGCAGTGGATATTAATGCAAATGATCTTAAATGAGTTTTACCTTGTGGTCTTAAGCTAACACACATGAAACTGGACATGAGTATAATAATCAAGAATCACTTAATGTGTTAAAAAAATGTAAGGAAAGCTAGTCATGTGCTGACCATTGCTGAATAAGAGTACAACAAACTTGGAAAAAGTTTGAACTTTCTAAAACATTAGGTTAGCAACTAGATCAACCTCTAGATATTTTCCGGTAACCATTTTCTTTTCTTTCGTTGTACTTTCCGTATCACTGTAATGTTTTGAAAGACTATTTGATTCTGCCTACAAAGAGGTACAGTAAACAGCAAATTTTATTGTAACGCCTGATGCTAGTGCAGGAGTGACAACATTATTTACAGCATGTAGTAGGTCCTAGTGAAGCAGATCATCTTGTTACCTTGTTGATTGATGAGATCTATATTAGCAGTACTTTGAGTTACAAAGCACAAAATTATGTAGGAGCTCCTAAACAATATGAGTAAATCATATGCAGACTTGGCAAAAACTGTTGTTTGTTTATGGAAGAATCCAGTTAAGACAATATTTGGCATCAAGTTGAAACACACAACTTTTAAACATATGTATTCTGTTATTAGGTTTAACTATGAAGCCTGGAATTTAAGTATTTAAAATAGTAAGTTTCCACAAATGATGGATATCTCGTATATGAGAATCCCTAGTGGTTTAATGGGAAAAATATGAGTCAGTTGGAGAATTTAATGCCATGTCAGCATGTGACCATGGTAGCTCAATAGTTAGGGGCAAACGGATGGAGACTGGGAGATTTATGTTCAATTCCCGGCCATGGCATTAATTTTTCAGTCAAACATATGTCCTAATTTTGAGAGTGGTATTCAAAGGTCTGCATGCTTTGAACATCATAAATCATTTAAAAAAAATGCTTTCTTAGGAAAGCTTATAAACTGAATGAAGATTCTCTACCCACCTCTGTAGCATAGTTGCTAGCATGTCTGTCTCATGTTCAAGAGGTCCCAGAATTGAGTCTGAGTTAGGGTGAGTCACCTAGATAAGGTTTTTCCTGGGTTTTTCCCTTATCCTGAAAGAGGAATGTCTGGGTGACTCTTAAGCTCTTTGGAGCCTGGGCTCACTTATGCTTCATTTCGCCTATTTCATTCATTATCTGATTCATCGTCTCAACTATTGCTGCCATGAAGTCAGAGTCAGGTTGTGTACAAACTGCTATGTCTCTGGAAATTATTATGAAGTGGCGGAATATAGTAAATCCTAAGACTGTGCTCAAAGGTGTACATAAATTAAACAAATTGGCAGGTTCCATTAATCCAGTAAATGATTATAAATTAACATTTCTGACAAAGTTCTTGGAGTGGATCAAGGTTTGGAAAATTATGAGCACCACAAGTAAAGCATGATTTTCAAATGATACACTCTGTGTACTTTAAGGAACTACATTTGTCTTGTATAAGGAGACATAAACATTGTTTACTGAGTAGGTTTCAACTGTTTCTTATGGACACTTCTTTTTAACAATTAGGCAGTTGAATCATTCCTTCTTAACATTCATATTATGGAGGGCACACACCTCTTGTTGGTCTACACATCCATCTGATCAGGCTTTGCAAACCATTAGGGTATAACCAGCCTTTCCTTCATTTGCCAGATGAAGGACCTTCCTGCTGTTGTGACATGTCAACAGTCAATGTATAAATTGCATTTCCTACATTTTTGATGATAAAGTTATATCACTGCAACTTGCTTCCCAGAGCCCTATCTTTTAAAGCAGGGTGCACCATGGGCAGGAAGACAATGAGATTTAGATAGGAGAGGCTACAAGGGGCACATCACTATCCCTTATACCCAGTATTACCTTAAGTTACAATAATACCCAAATGACCAGGACTGGAAATGCTCAATATCTTGAAATATTTGACAAAAAGTTAAAGACTTCCTGGAACTAAATGGGGTTGTTCAAACTCTACATTAAATACTACGTATAATTAATGTATAAAACCAGTTCTTAAGTACTATGAAGAAGTATTGATAACACCATGGTCAACTTCTATGATACTTGAGTGTACACAAATCAAGCCTTTATATTAATTACTGGGGCTATTGAAACTACTATAATGACTTTACAAGCATTTACATGTAATAGACCTATAAAGGAATAAAACAGTACGCATCTACTGGAGTTTGAAAACTCAATGAGGCTTAATATAGAAAGTTCAACAACTAAGAAATAAACTATGATTACCCATCCAAAACAGAATCTCTCACGATTCTTAGCAACCCACTGAAAACTTCATTCAGCTAGAATGTAACCTTGATCTAGTTGCAGATTTTAAAAATAAATAAAATTAATCTATGGAAGCTAAAGCATATGCCCTTGAAACCATAAATGATGATGAATGGATACCTATTCAACCAAGAGGTTGGAACAGGAGCTACCTGAAACACTTTTCTTTCTATGAACATGTTGGAAATTATTTAACAAGCCTTGAAGTAGAAATTGATGGGATTTATACTTCTTTACAAAATCTTCACGCCTGAACATATAAGCTTTCCAACATAACTTTCTTATCAGATCAAGCAGCTATTCAGGCTATTATTTCAGCTGACTGCCCTAAAATGGAAAAAATGAATGAAATTAATAATATGATTAAATATCTCCAAAATTAAAATAAACTTGTAGTTTTCCAATGGATTTCACCACACTGTGGAATGTCTGGGAATGAGCAAGCAGATATCTTGGCCAAGAAGCGTTCCAAAATTGCTCAAAACAATGAAACACAACATCCCCTATGAAACAGTTGAAAGATTAATTAAAAACATTTTCAGAGTTTATTCTGACAAATTTCTTTCTTCCTCTGAAAAACCTAAGTGGAAGGATTTCCAAAATAAGCAATTCCAGATTTAGCCAGAAAAATAATCTTTTAAAATGTTCAGATTAATTACAGGCCATGATTGTCTTGAGCAAGCATTTCTTCAAGATTGGATTAATGTCTTCCCCACAGTGCTTTTTGTGTGGTAAAGATGATCTTATCACATTACTGGGAAGCAAGAATAAGAAGAATGATTTTATCAAATTCTAAATGTTAGACTCACAAATACACAGATTTGTGTTATTAAAGATAGTACAAATTGCACCGCATACATTTCAAATTAAGTATGTGATATAGTATTAATTTGAATGATAGATTAAAATATAATATGCAACAGTGGAAAGAACATTTAGAAAGAATACCCAATACAAGATTGACAAAACAAATGTTAGAAAATGAAGTTAGTGGAAGCAGATCAGTGGGTAGGCATATGAAAATATTGTTGGAAGGTATTTGAAGACATAACAGGCAAGTTATTGTCTATCCTTTGAAGTGAAGACGAAGAAGAATGTGATGTTTGGTAAACTTAAAACTGACAGGATCGAAAAGAGGTTTGGAAATTTTAAGACTTTCAAGACAATTTCCAATTTCATTTGGAAAGACTTTCAGGGTGCAACTATAATATATCAGCACACTTAGAATATGGACGGGGGGGGGGGGGGGGGGGAGAAGAAACTTTGAGTAAGAGAAAGATTGACATATTTGTACAAATCAAGTAAATTTGAGAGATCTGATAATGGTGCGTTAGAAGCACATAATATAGATGACTTTAAGGATATCCTAATCTCTGATTACCTGCGTACTGAGAATGATTATTCTTCATATTTTTGTGCTTCAGGTTATCCAGTATGTGATGGTGCAAAGCCACAATGCTATAAGATTTGCTGTCATTTATTAATTGAAGAAAGAGTTAGGTAGCTTACAAATATTTTGATAAGCTGCAGAGAGGAGAACTCTGTAAGCTTAGTGATATTGTAAGGGTAATCCTGTTTCATACGTATGGATGATTGCAGTTTATGTTAAATGCAGGGAGCATGGTTTTAGTAAGAATTCCATCAAATTAATCATGCATCTACAACGGGCAGTGGATGCACAGGCAACCTTGCAGTGCTCTTCGAAAACAAGTGGAGTAGCAGGCAGTACAGAGTACTTATTCTCTATTTCAAAAGTAATAACACCAGGAGTAAGGCAGCAAAGAGTGTATGTTTAGTCATTTGTAGCATGCAATAAACTTCATTTTGATTGATGTTTTAATGGACAGGAATCTTAGTGGTGGACATTATAGTAAGTATAGTTATTGCAATATACAATAATGTATTTCCTAAATGCATGGAAGGTAAATCGTAGCCAATTTGAACACAGTTTATTGGGATAAACTACTTTTCACATCACGTGGCATAACAGGGGCATAGTAAAAGCATGTAATATTAGGGTGGCTCGAGATTTTCTGATCAAGCTACCATCCCTCGTTTTACACATTTCTACCTATCCAATATTCTTCTCTATTGCACTTTTAAGTTAAGTTATCTTTACTGTAATAGTTCCCAGTGGTACTTGAATCAGTGTTTCTGAAACTTGTATGACTGTACATAAATATGCAATTGAGTTACTATACTACTGAAATTTTTTTAAGTGTATGAAAGATCTTCAGACAAAGCTAGTGTAATTATTTGCTTCATTGCACATACTGCATAATTTTTCCACCTATCAGATACGTTTATTATGTTTATAATTTTTTCATAATATTGAGCATGGTATACTGCTGCCTGTACTCATGAACCCCACCTAGTTGAAATTGGTTGTGTTAGCATTGGAATTCAAGGTTCCATCTCTTTAAATATCTTGATTTCAGAGGGTGCCTTGAAAAATATATTTTTCAATTTGGCTATAAAAGTACCAAAAGAGGATTTTTTTTTTTTTTTTTTAGTAATTTACATGCTCCAACGTTAAGTCATATCGGACGATGAATGGAATGGGTGAAATGATGCTCAAATGAGCCCGAGGTCCATGGAGCTTAGAGTTACCCGACATTCGTCTTTCAGGATAAGGGAAAACCCCGGAAAAGCCTTATCCAGGTAACCCACCCTGACCGAGATTCAAACTCGGGACCTCTTGAACGTGAGGCAGACATAAAAAGAGGATCTAATTTCTGAAACTTGATGAAGACCATGTGCTAGACAAGTATGTCAGTTTAGGTTATACTTCTTATGTTGCTGTCGTAGCTTTCTTGATATAGGAAGCCCCATCCAAAAAAAAAAGTAGCAAGATATTTGCTTTCTTAATACTGGTAGGCCACATCTAAGCATTGAATTATCAAAGAATTTGGTCATCTTAGAGTGTTTAACTTTGTCCATTTCTTCAGATGTTTTTAAGAGAAATTTTTTACCCAGACTGTCATGCATGAGGGCTCATACAACATTAGTAACTGACTTATTTGCTGTATCTTTAGTTTCTTC
The DNA here is from genome assembly GCA_030765055.1 of Mantis religiosa. Classification (NCBI taxonomy): domain Eukaryota; kingdom Metazoa; phylum Arthropoda; class Insecta; order Mantodea; family Mantidae; genus Mantis; species Mantis religiosa. Next base: position 245,543,931 of record CM060948.1, read on the forward strand.
CATAGGTATAGATATCCTTTTTCCTGCTACTGTATCTCTGATGTTATTTAGACATTTTTCATAGGCTGTTGATGCATATGTTTTGTGTAATTTTGTTGCCTATGGCATACTGTCTTACTATACTTCTTTATGAAGACTATGGAAAAAGGGTGCTACACTTACTTTAAAGGAATATTAGCTTTTATTAGCACATATCACAGATAGATATATTTTGTGCATTGTTTCAGTGCATTGCACTACTGTATAACTCCGTGTTTCAAACGTCCTCTAAGCTCCATCTTACATACTTTACACTCTGGTGAAAAGTGTCTTAGGGAAAGACACAACTTCAACACCCTGTCAAGAAGAGCACGGCGTTGAAGGGAAAGTGGCGAAGAATGGGTGGTGTCAACCCATCAGGTCTCACCGCCTTTCTGGGTTTGAGAACGTTTGGGTGCATTCTTAAGTTCGCTTGGACGAATCACTGGGAGCAATTTTGCGTCAATGGAGTCGCCAAAAGAACCAATTCACCTCCCGATGAACACATTCGGTTAAAATGTCCTGGGGTCTTATGTTGGGCGCATGACGTTCAAGGTAGAAAACACGTTTGCTCTGGCTTAGGGATCGTAGGCCAGACCTTGGGTACCCTGCAGAGCGGAGGTATACTGGCCTCGACGGCTGCGGGGGCTTTTGCGATCCTCCACACTCGCCACCTCGATGCGCAGCTTGATCATGTTGTCCTCCCACGCTTGCATCTGGTGTTCGCACAGGCAAACACTGACCTGTCGGTTTAATTTTTGCAGGTGCACTCGATTCTATGGCCTGTTCCGAGCAGTCCAGGAGTGGAGGAAGATCAGGTTTATGTCCAGAGGCAGGACATCCGAATAGAGGGTTAATGGCGCGTATATGTCAAGCAGTTGGCAAGTCGCGTCATTACTACCAGACCTCTTTGCGGATGTGTTGTGGGTTGCTAGGCGCCCTGCATCTGTTGAGGGCCCTCTTGTATAGGGTGAATGATTGAATTGCCTCTGCGTATGCCCGACGGCCCTAATACCAGCGCTGCTGTTTGGCATTGAAATGCCGGCCATAATAGCACTAAGATGTAGGATAGGATGGAAAGGTAATCATTTTGGTCAAACTGCGTACTAGATGGATGATATATGGACACTACCAAAACATCAACGCCAAGGTTCAGACAGACTGCCGTGGCCTCAAACATTTAAAAAGTTGGGAGCTAGAAAACTTGGTGGCCCACATTCTTTCTCACAATCATCACCGTGCAGTCCCCCGGACGGCCGTACCGATCCATCCATTGGCAGGCTAGCTCGTGATCTCGAAACGAGTTTCTGCATTTCATTGACCAGGACGCAGAAATGGGCAAAATACATGGTTAAGTCACATGTGTTCCTGAAAGCAAATTTGAATGAGTTACCAGACATATTCAACATTCTGGGCCTTAGGAAAGACGTATGTCAAAAGGGCGAGTCCCTCTCTGACAACCAGATTTGCGGTAAAGAATCTCACCACGGGTGGGCACGCAAATTCGCTGTCCGTGGGTCTGCAATTGCTGTAGCTGCATTGGCACTTCTGTGAAGCAGAGGCCGAGGTTTGGGGATGGAATTGCTGTAGAAGTAGGGGAAGAGGACCGAGTGGTAGCAGGTCTCACGTCAGTTGACGTGAGGGCATGGGAGCTTCATGCCTCTCCGCCGCTTCTGGTGTAGATTTTGACCTTTGGGCGGTCCTGCGCTTCTATCCAGAGGACATGTTTGCATAAGCTGGAGTATTGTGCATTGAGATTTTGGACTGTCCACCAGATAACCGTGGGACTTAGCGACTGCTACACTATTTGCGCGAGTGTTGCTCTTTGTCTTGCTGAAGCTTAGGCTAAATCACGGGCATTGTTTGAGAGAAGTGTCTTGCTCCCTTCTGATAAATCGTTGTGGTGGATGTTACCTCAGGTGTTGCTTCGGTCGTATGGTGGCGAAAACCACCTTCATAACAGGGCACTCACCACATCACGTACTAACGCTTTTAGTTATTGTACGTAAGCACATCGTGGGCGCACGTTGACAGATCTCTTTGCCTTGATATTCGCAGTACTGCAGCGGTAGCATTATGGAGAACCGCTGGAGCTCCTAACGGGCTCTGCTTTTACTCAGAGGTAACAGATGATATTAACACCATCAATCTTGGCCTCCGGGTTGTTCGCCCGTTCCACAGCAATAAGGTACAGGGGAGTGGAGATTGGGTCTGTTTGGCCTTGTGCAGTTCACTTGGTGAGTTTTTTCACCAGTCTGGGTTTCGTTATTTTGGCCACAGAGGTCATCATAAATTTCACCTACGAGTGTGTCCACAGGAAGCCCTCGTATGACCCGCCGGATGTCTCGAGTCTTGTAAAAGCCGACGGTAAAATATGGATTTTTCTTCCGTCCAGTTACTCGCATGAGGAGCTGATAGTCTTCTACGTGCTTTGCCTGGAAGAAGCGGTTCTTTCACCTCGTCACCATGCATAACACAGAGGGTTGACATGATCAGATTAAGGAAGCCTGCCAGCCCCGAAAGTCATCAACGATGACGGGTCGAATATGCCTCCTGGTTGGTTTATACCGACGGACGGGCGCACCATCCGTCTTCAGGTTGAGAGATCGCCGCCTCAGGGGATTCATCACTTCACAGAAACCAGCTTCGATATATGTGGAGATGTTAGAATAGCTTAGCGCAGTCTTCTGTGTTTCAATCCTGGATTACGGATGGGTCGGAACCTCAGTTCCGTCAATTGAAAATCCTTCGAATCAGGAGGACCAGGACTAATCGCACTCGGACCAGGAGTTTTGGGAGAGCTCGCTTAATTCCCTCAATTGGGAATTAGCGTTTTCGACGAGGAATGAGAACCACCGGTCCTGGTGCTAGGAGTTGCGTCCTGTATTGGGTTGGGCATTTTCCCTTGCTACGATTGGCTCGGTATATTTATACTTGTAGCCACAGGTTATCTGGGTGCCATCTGGTTTATTGAGTTTAACTGCTCGTACATTAGCAACACTGATGTACGTCCGCAATTAACATGTTACTATTTACATTTACGTGGGCTATTTGTAATACAATTATTTGCTGCATGTGAAATACTTTTAGCTCTGTTATGGTGCAAGTCAAGAAACTGTCGGTAATCTCGTGGTGTACTAGTGGAGGTGTATAAATGATCTAAACCTAGAAATCTACCTTAGACATTTTCTTAAATTCTGATACTTATATACATGTTTTGAAAGTTTCCACTTCATACATGAATACCTCTTAAAAGGATTAGTGGTCGTATAATTCCTGTTCCTAACAACCATGTTAATTATTTACAAAACGTGATTT
>CM060948.1:245548266-245815380 GCA_030765055.1 Mantis religiosa
AGCATAACTCAAAAACAAAAATTGATTAAATACCAAAGTTAAAGTTCATCATCTCCCAAAGATGCCACAGAAAATTTTCTTAAAATGCCTCAACAGTTTTGATTAAAATACCATTTGTTTAAAATATTTTTCTCACAAATGAAATCTGACTTTTGGGAAAGTCTTCAGAAGTCCTCTTAATCTGGATGACTTTCCTATATGTAAACTATAAGAGATATACAAAATCTTACTACATAAAAAATGCTATGTTGTTAAAACACAATTTATATGAATTATTTTTTTTCTTTTTTGTGGAGCTAACATTTGTGATATATTCTTCCTACTTTATTATTATTTGTTACTTTATCTCTTGACCTATGCAAAGAGAACAGAATTTGAAAGGCATCACATAGTGACCAGCTCTTAAAAATGTGAGTATTACTTAAAAACCTACTGTATTTCTACATTTCCCTTGCACCAACAAGAAAATTAGCACCGAGATAATTTATAGAAATGGTTATCACAGTAAATATGAAGTAGATAGAGGAATAAGCAGTTGTAAGAATAGTTTGTACGAGAGTAGAGAAAGTCAGGTGACAAAAGTTCAGAGTTTTTATATATAGCTTCTTCAAACTGTTCAATTAAATTCAGTTTATTGGCCATGGAATTCACACAGAATTATAGATATCATCAAACTATTTAAAGAGTATTAGATGATATTTACAATTTATCTAGAACTTATTTACAATATGAAGACTACAAATAACTTATACAAATTACTATTTACACTTGAACTTGCAATTAGTTCCATGGATTCATTTGATGTAGGTATGGCATGAAGTGCCATCTTGCTGAAAATATCCTTGACTTAGCTCTACATCGTCCAGTTGCTCAACAAACTCCATGAAAATCAGTGGGCACTCTGCAGGGTTTATAGTCTGGTTAAAAAAAAAAAATTGGCCTCACTATTTTGTGTGCAGATATTGCGATACAAACTCCGATTTTAACTGGGTGCATAGGTGCTTCACGACATGTAGATTTTCGATGGCCCAATGCCGTGAGTCCTGCGAGTTCACATAACCAGATAAATAGAACCATGCTTCATCTGTGAACCATGTGATGGACAATATGGCAGGATTTTGCACAATGAACATCTGAAACCAACGACAATAATTCAATCTTTTATCCTTATCTGGTTCCTGTAGCTGATGAACAACCATAACCCTATATGACTTTAGGCCTGCACTTTTTGCAGCTCTCTGACACATGGAGTCGGTGTACCCTGTCTCCTGCAACAAACCTCTTAATTTTTTTGGGTGACTGCTCCAGTCGTGCTCTTACGTCAACAACTGTGGGAAGCCTAAATGAGTGATGCTTGCCTTTTTCACTCACCAGAGATCTAGTTGTTTCCAATTTGTTTACCAGCCCCGGTATTGTGTTTCTTTTGGGAGGATTGCAAACACCAAATTCTCTCTGGTATGCCCTTTAGTAGCTGTAATTGAATTCGTAATCCAGTATTGATTCACAAGGAAGAGTCATTGATTTAATGTGTACTGCAATTTCACATTGACTAGAACAAAATGTTGTAAACAACTGCCAAAAATAGCAATTAGGAATAAAACATAAACTTCTGGGTATCTAGTGACAAGGAATCGAAACTCCAGAACATTCTGCTTAATTTGGTGCTAAAATTGGGTCATTGAGTAAATTTCCAACAGAATAATTAAAGAAAGAAGTGTGTCATTTCTATATAAATCACCTTGTACTTATTGGACATAAAATTGTTCACCCATTAACCAACCTTTTATTTTAAAAAATTTGAAAGAAAAAACATGTATAATGTACTTGTTTACCAAACAAAATGTCAGCAATATACTTTGTTTGACTTTCTATTAGCCCAGTGTCCCAAAATCACTCAGTCTATAAATAGAGCGCTTGACTTTCAGCTCACATTCTCAACATTAGAATTGCTTACAGCTGTGAATTCTTTGTGTGATACAGTAATACAAACCTTTGCTGACAATTTATGGTGTTACAGAAAGCTGGGAGGGAAATATAACAAGGAAAATGCAATAATGCACTTTCACACACACTACAGTCATTACTACCTTACCACTGTAAACTACTTAACTATACAATATGCAAATTTTTAAAATACTATTTACTATTTCTATTTACTGTAAGCATTATGCATTTACAGAGACCATGTTCTATCTAACAAATATTTGCCTTGCTCTTTATGGTTTGTCAGTTAGAGAAAATTATTTCTGAATAAAGAGGGCTTCACAAGCTATACCCAAGAAATAGTTATGTTGTTTTCAAATGCTAGGCTTTGGCAATGAAGCCATTTGCTCTCTTACTCTCCCATATTTCTGTGTAGTGGGTCCGGCAGGTAGGACTTCACAGGTTAGAAGATGTTCTTCAGTCATTTCCTCTTCTTTGTTGCACAGAGGACAATTTGGACTTGTATAAATTCCTATTCTGTGTAAGTGTTTGACCAAATAATCATGTTCTGTAAGTAATCTAAAATTTGCTACTGCAGCTTTACGTGGGATTTCTGGAATAATTTCTGGATTTTTAATTAAAATGTTCCATTTTTTATCTTTGGCTTTGTTAGATACTGATTGGTTTTGTTTGTTTTTATATATTTTTTTTTAAATTAATCTTTTTATGGATGTAAAGGGTAAGTTTTTACTTTTGTTCTGAATTAAATTTGTACCTTTTTTGGCAAGGAAATCAGCTGATTCATTTCCAGCAATTCCACAATGTGCAGGTATCCACTGTAATATAATTATTTTCTGTAATTTTTGAAGTTGTTGGATCATTTTGTGACATTCTTTAATTTGGATTGACCTCATTTTATATGAACTTACTGCATATAATGCTGCTTTAGAATCAGAAAGTATGACAGCATTTTTTAATTTATCTATTTTGTTTAGAAGGTGTTGGAGTGAAATATGAATAGCCGTTATTTCTGCATCAAAATTTGTGGTGGTATCCTGCTGGTTGATAGAATGAGAACAGTGCACACTTAATTCCTGCTCCTGAGTTTTTGTCCAAGTTAGATCCATCTGTGTAGATATGTAACCATTCTTCAGGTGGGTATCTATTGTTCACAGTTTCTAATGCTAGTGCTTTTAGTACAAGTTTGGAAGTTTCAGATTTTGTAACTATTTGTTCTAAATCTAATTAAATATTAATTGGTTCAAAAGTCAGTGGGTTTTCTTTGATTAAAATGTTTTCTTTAGAATTAGGAAGATTCAGATCTGTTTTTAATTCCCTAAATTTGTGTAGGAAACTCGTTTGTGTTTTCAACTTGGTTGGTTGTAGTAATCTTTTCTCCCATTTTGTTGTTTTTAACTGCAACATTTTTTCATGTTGTATTAGTGCCTGCTCCTCTAAAGTTAGATGTATTGGATAGTTCCGAGTTAAGGCTTGCATTGCCGTGATTGGAGTTGATTTTGCTGCACCAGTTATTAGCCGCAGGGCCTGATTTTGGCATACTTCTAGGTGATTTATGTTAGAACTGTTTGCTGTAATTATTACCTCTGCATTATAAAGAAGTATTGGCTTGATGAATGTTTTGTATGTGATGTTCAGTGTCTCCCGATTACTGCCCCACTTGACTCCAGCTAATCTTTCCAAAATTGAAAATTTCTTTGTTGATTTGTTTACTAATGCTTCAATATGTCTCCAAGATAATTTTGAATGAAGAATTGTTCCTAAATATTTTGTTTCATATGTTTGTTTCAGGTTTGTTTTCTTGAACTGCAGATTTAGTTTAGGGATTTTCTTTTTTAAGCTAAATATTTGGAATGTTGTTTTATCAGTATTTATTTTCATCAAATTGTTGTCAGTCCACTTTTCCAATAGTATCAGAGCCTTTTCCATTGAAGTTTTGGATTTCTCTATTTGTGGGGAAGATGTCCACATGATCATGTCATCTGCAAAAGGAGCTGTCTTTATTTCTGGGTTTGATAAAGCTGAGGGAAGATCAATGATGTAGATGTTGAACAAGGTTGTACTCAGTACTGCACCTTACGGTAAGCCCATTTTTATTTGTTGGAATTTGGATGTATTGTCACTGTATTTTGTAGCACAGAAACGTTGAGAGAGAAATTGAGTGATCCAATTTAGCATGTTATCTTGAATGCCTAGTTTTGAAAGTTTCTCAAGAAGTTTATGCCTGCATACTGAATTGTATGTTTTTTCAAAATCAAAGAAAACTGATAGCATATCTTGATTTTTGTTGAAAGATTTTTTGACATCTTGGGATAGTTGAATTGTATTTTCTTTAGCAGATAAGTGTTTTCTGAACCCTGTTTGAGCAGTTAATATGTTATTACGTTCTAAGAACCAATTTAGTCTTGCTGAAATCATACTTCTGCTGTTTTTGCAATGACACTTGTTAGGGAAATTGGTATGTAATTATTTATTTTGTCAGGTGCTTTATCTTTTTTTAGAATAGGAATAATTATTGCTTGTTTCCACCCTGTAGGTACAGTAGAGGTCCATGATATATTAAATAATTTCAGTAGTACCTTTCTTCCCTTTGGTCCTAGGTGTTTCAGAAATTCAGCATGTATTTTATCTGGTCCAGGAGACTTTTTGTCTTTCAACTCATGGATGGCATAATTTAGTTCCCTTATGGTGAATTCTTTGCTGAATACATCATTTATTTGTTCTGAGCACTTTTTAAATTTTTTGAGATCTTTTTTAATCTGCCTTTGTTTTCTTTTTGCTTCAGAGGAAAGTTTATGCTGAGAGCTGTAATACTTATTAAAGGCTTCAGAACTAGAGTAATTTGAAGTAAATGTTTTCCCATTTGGTGGTTCTTTCCTTGTTTCTTTCAGACAATTAATTTTACTTATATATCTGTATACTTTTTTTGCATCTTTTCTATCTTTATCAGTCAGTCAGATAAAGATTGCATCTTTATCAGTCGCAGCCGAAAGTACGAGAGTGTTACGGCCATGCCACTAAAGATGTTCGACACAGTTTCGAATGAAACGTCTGGAAGACTATTTTCCATTAGACCACGGGCTACAAGCCCGGATAATCATTATCTACCAAATCTTTTCTATAATCAGCTTTTTCAATAAATTCACTGAAAGCTATTTTTTTAGCAATACGAATTTCTTTTTTACATTTTGCTGCCTTTTTTCGCCATTCCTGTGTATCTGTTGGGTTATTGGACAATTCTGCTTTTTTCCTTGCTTTGTCCCTTTCTTCTTTTAACTTTGATAGTTCTGTATTCCAAAAGGGTTTGTAATTCTTAGCTTTTCCTCTAGGGATCCATTTTTTTGCTGCTTCAAGAATTCTGTTTGTTGTTTTATTGAGTTTATCTACAGATGCTTCATGTTGAGCGGAGTAAAGATTTTGTTCAGTTTCCTCAGTAAATTTTGTCCAATTTGCTTTTCCAAAATTCCAAGAGTATTTCAACTTTGACCTGCTAATATTTTGTTTGTCATGAAGTATTATGGATGCAATAACTGCTCTATGATCAGATCCTATGTCTTCAATGTTTTCACGTATTGTCTTATCTTTTAAATCTGAAGATACCAATATCAGGTCTGGATTAGTGGGTGGAGATATCTGCAGGACGTCAATTACACAACACCCTATTCCCAAAAAATTCAAGATATGTGTTCTATTTTCCATGTAACTATCTTATTCCGTATGCCCACGACAAGAAGGCTAGAGGAGAATGAAGGGCAGAGGAGCTTGAACTGTTTATCTGCTTCGGTAACAGATCTGTTTACTCGGAATTGAGTGTATGAGAGTTCACATGAGTCACCCATGCTGCCAGATTTAATGTTTGTTGTAGTAAATGCAGCGCTAGGTATTATGAACGGGTGAGTTATGTGATAACACTTGTGTATTTTAATCAAACCTTTCATCCTTGTCATACTGGGAACACGAGCAAAAACAGTAAAAGTGATTACGTTACACATTCCTCTAGCTTGCCTTCTTGTTATGGGTCTTTTGTTTCTTTTGTTGTTGTTTTTTACGTCCTTCAACGTTGTCATATCGGACAATGAATGAAATGGGTGAAATGATGCTCAAATGAGCCCAGGGTCCATTGAGCTTAGAGTTACCCGACATTCGTCTTTCAGGATAAGGGAAAACCCAGGAAAAAACCCTATCCAGGTAACTCACCCTAACCAAGATTCAAACTCGGGACCTCTTGAATGTGAGCCAGACACGCTACCATCTACGCTAACGAGGCTGGCCTTACAGTATATGTATGTTTGTACGACTTGTTCGAGCCATTTTTAAGAAAATAAAGGTTAAACAATTTTTTTGCATTCAGAGTGTTTGGGAGTGTGATCCTTCAATTACGGAAGATGTGCTACTGGATAGCATTATCTAGCAACAGGATGACGCTCCACCCCATTGGGTTCTCATAGTGCGGAATTGATTAAATCAGCTATTCAACAGTTTCTGGTGTAGCTGTCATGGACCCATCCAATGGCCCCCTAATAGTCCAGACTTAATGCCTCCAGATTTTTGTGTGAGCCTGCATCAAGTGAGCGGTGTATGCGGAAATACCAAAGAATCTAGCCAACCTGCAGAGGGAGATTACAGCAGCCTTTCAGCAAATCATTCCAGAAGTGCGCAACCCACTTGACACAACATGGCTGCGAGGTATGAATGGTGGCACATTCGTAATGGCGGTCATGTTGAGTGCTAATATGCTGGACACAAAACTCCTGACTTTCCTACACAAATGTATACCATTACCAACCAATAAATTTGAAAAGTTTCCTGTATATATGGTCTTACTTTTCTGACATCTCAAACGAATCAACCTGTATATTAATCAAGCAGGCCCTCGTAGCCATGGTCGCTAGAGCGTATGTCTCTAGCATTCTGCCGCGTAGAGGGTCGCAGGTTCAAATCCTGCCTTGGGCATGGGTATTTATGTGTACAGTGTATATGTGTGAAACTACAGAAAACAGACAGTAAAATAAACACAAACGGTTGAAAAAGAGGGAAAAAAATATTGAACGTAATGCTCTTTAAGTCTCAGTTCCTTATCCATTTCCAATATCAAATACGCACTCTGATGCCAAATGGCACCAATGGGCTGGAAATGATAAAATGTGCTCTGGACATCTGCACACACACACACACACACACACACACACACACACACACACACACACACACACACACACAAAATGTATTGCACCCAAATGAATGTCTCTACTCCTGGAGGAACTATTCTTACAGACATTTATTTTTTCTTGTACCTATAAGTGGAACATGAAAATATAGTAGTGATAAGAGAAAAAAAATGAATAAAAACTTCTATTTGAGAGCATATATGCATTGAAAAATTTATACAAATAACAAGGAATATCTTGGAAATGGTTCAGTCCATAAAAAATGTATTTCACATGAAGATGTGTGCTTTAACAAGATCTGCATATTTTGTCTAGTAAAGAGTTTAATTTAATTTTTAATTATGAAAGCTCTTTAACTACTGTGGATCTTAGCACCCCATTCCATATTGGGCATGAACGCTCAATTAATTTTACTCATAGGCCTCTTTATAAGCCTTGAGGTTCGTTTACATACCACAAATCTATCACATGGGACCACTGGCATTACTCCCTTCTGAAAGAAGCTATGCTAAGGATTTTTATGCCTGAAAAAATTCCATTGCCCATGACCAAAATCCATTTGAACCCATGACCTTGGGAACCAGATATATATTTCATTTGACATGAAAATATATTTTATTTTAATCCAAATCATTAAGAGCCACTTTGAGAAAATCAACATTTCTGAAAAATGTTCCATGTAAAAGGTAGTCTGGGGTGGGAGCACTTTCTTGAAAATCTTTGTAATAAATTCTTGGAATATGCTAATTTGATATTTAACCTACTCCTATTTTTTAGTTATGCTTTTCACACACATACACAGATCTGTTTTAAAATATGCTCTTTTTAAATTATGGGAGTCCCAAAATGGTGAAATTTTGACATCAAATTTTTGTTTGGAATGCAGTAATCCTACTTAATATAGTTAGTTAGTTACTAACACTCCCCACATGGCAACCTTGGCCTTCGGGGTAACCTCACCCCACCAAGTGATGACCGGACCCATTTCTCAGGTGGAGGCACCCAGAGGGCGGTGTCCATTACCTCCGATGATAGGGTGATAGTGAAGATGGCGGTGAGGTGAGAGGACCTACAGTTTTTACAGTGGACTCCGAACCACGTTGGGCATAGGGGATACATCACGTGTGCTAGACAGAGGTGAAGGCGTGGATAGGGCCGACTTAAAATCGCCAACCCCAGAGAGGGAATCGAACTCGGGACCCTTAGAACGGGAGCCGCGAACGAAACCACCGCGCTACCCCGGCGCCCCTCCTACTTAATATATGTAGTAAAGAAAGTAATATGCTCAATAACATCATGTAAATACAGCTATTGTTACCTGTTATATTTTGATAAATTGTTTACAGTAGAAGCTACAAAGGTGATGATAAACACTGGCCACATTAATTTTAGAATGCTTTGTTAATAGGGCCATCATATTTTTTCCCCATTCTGTGATGCAGATCTATTACTACTACTGTCTGAAGAATCTCATCAGGACATCTACACCTATGTAGGACATTCAGATTCCAAGTAGTCTTTACTGTATTTATTCTATGTAAATGAGATCTAGACGAGAAGGTAAATTATTGCTATATTTGCTCTGCTGCCATCTCAAATGGGTAGGCCTTTCAGATATATAGATATGTATATACAAATATAATAATTTGTAACTTAAAACTTCACTTATAAAAAATGATGATAGTTCTTATAAATTCTCCGGGATCGCGATTTCATGTACACTTAAACACATCCTCAGCTGGAAACAAAGCTGTTGCCATCGTTACGAACACTATATATCGATATGTTGTTAGAAAATCTGGAAATAAAACAAATTTAAAAACAGAATCGACTGCCGGTATTTCAAAATTCATTACGCAATGTTTGTTTTTTAAAATATCTTTTCCCAAACCATTAAATTTAATCAGACCATTTAATTGTTTTAATAATTTAACTTCTGGAATTATTTCATGGTTAAATGACCAAAAATGATCTGCTACGGCTGATTTATCAGTTTGTTTATACTTAATGTTATGAAAATGTTCTTTCGTTCTGGTTTCTAAATTACGTTTTGTCTTTCCAATATAAACTTTATCACAATTGAAACAATTAAAGAGATAAATACCAGATTTTTTATTATTAGGAATTTTATCTTTTATAGAGAAATGCAATACATTTTTAATACTATATTTACTTTGAGGAACTAAAGTTATACCAAACTCTTTAAAATTTTTTCGAAAATGTTTATTAACCCAAGGATGGTAAGTAAATTTTTTAAAATTATAATCGTCTTTTATTTTTTTATGGGTAGAAATATCATTTACAGTTTTTGGATATTTGAATTTTTAAATTTTGTTATTTATAAAGTCTTTATATTAAAACCATTAATTAAAGCAGTACTAATAATATGTTTATATTCTTTTTTTAAATTAATCTTTATTCAGGGGTATATTTATTAATCTATAAATCAAACTATTGAAAACAGCAAATTTATGTGAAAAAGGGTTAAAACTGTTATTTTTTATGTAATTATCAATATGATATATACCCCTGATTATATATATAATATATATATATAATATATGATATTCAGGAAATGAAATGTGTAGTGTTTAACGCCCACTTTTACTACATACGGCACCGCAGGCGGTGACACTGATGATGCATGAGATGAAGATGGAGCACCGGTGGAATGAGATGGCGGGGGAAACCGGAGGTCCCGGAGAAAACCCGCCCCAACGCCGTGTTGTCCAGCACAAATCTCACTTTGCGGTCGCCTGGGATCGAACCTGGGCCACCTTGGTGAGAGCCAAGCGGTCTAACCGCTGAGCCACGGCGTGGCCATGATATTCAGGGGTATATTATATACCCCTGAATAAAGATGAATTTAATAAAGAATATAAACATATTATTAATACTGCTTTAATTAATGGCTTTAATAAAGACTTTATAAATAAAAAAATTGAAAAATTCAACTATCAAAAAACTGTAAATGATATTTCTACCCATAAAAAAATAAAAGATGATTATAATTTTAAAAAATTTACTTACCATCCTTGGGTTAATAAAACATTTTCGAAAAAATTTTAAAGAGTTTGGTATAACTTTAGTTCCTCAAAGTAAATATAGTATTAAAAATTTATTGCATTTCTCTATAAAAGATAAAATTCCTAATAATAAAAAATCTGGTATTTATCTCTTTAATTGTTTCGATTGTGATAAAGTTTATATTGGAAAGACAAAACGTAATTTAGAAACCAGAACGAAAGAACATTTTCATAACATTAAGTATAAACAAACTGATAAATCAGCCGTAGCAGATCATTTTTGGTCATTTAACCATGAAATAATTCCAGAAGTTAAATTATTAAAACAATTAAATGGTCTGATTAAATTTAAAGGTTTGGGAAAAGATATTTTAAAAAACAAACATTGCGTAATGAATTTTTGAAATACCGGCAGTCGATTTTGTTTTTAAATTTGTTTTATTTCCAGATTTTCTAACAAGAACATATCGACATATAGTGTTCGTAACGATGGCAACAGCTTTGTTTCCAGCTGAGGATGTGTTTAAGTGTACATGAAATCGCGATCCCGGAGAATTTATAAGAATTATCATCATTTTTTATAAGTGAAATTTTAAGTTACAATTATATTTGTATATATTTATTTGCTTCACTGTTAATAGCTTCATATTTTATGTATTTATATAGATAAGTATTTATTTTCATCCATATTGTTTAATCTTAGTAGCAAAGGGCAAGTAAAAAAAATGCACTATTTAACCCTTTCTTAGTTACATCTGTATCTGTTACATTCATGGCTTAATTTTTCCTCAATATCCTTCCAACAAATAAACTTTTCCCAGAACATCTTACATCCCAACTTTGGTTTTTCTTTCAGAAAGCTTCAACTTGGCTAATAGGGGCAGATGTCAGTACATGTACCATGTTGTGCCTGATAGATACATCATGCTAACTCATGTAATACATTGCCGTCGCTATATAATAAACAAGGGATTATTGTGATAGCTAGTTTAGGTTGTAGTACAATTTGTGGTGAATGTAACTAAGAATATATCCCTTTATTAAATGTGATTTTAATTTATGAGAGATACATATAAATAGAAGAAGAAAAAAACTGGGGGATTTACCTCATGTTTGGACAAAAACAATTGAAAACTGCCTGTTTTCTTTGTTTGATCCCATCAGTGAGCAGCATTCTAGGACACTGAAACATGTCATACAAAAAAACCTCACCAAATCAACATAAATAATTTTAACTACCACCACCATACATCATGTTTTTTTTTTAAATTATTTTATTTATCAACACCAAATAACATCTGTAACTGAAAGATTTTTTTGTGGTAATTTACATCCTCCAACATTAAGTTATATCGGACGATGAATGAAATGGATGAAACGATGCTCAAATGAATCCGGGGTCCATGGAGCTTAGAATTACCTGCCATTCATCTATCAGGATAAGGGAAAACCCTGTAAAAAACCTTATCCACGTAACTCACCCTAACCAAGATTCCAACTCTGGACCTCTTGAACATGAGTAAGACACACTACCATCTACGCTACCGAGGCGGACTTCAACTGAAAGAGGAATGCATTTTAAGAACTACCGCCACCGCCAGTACTATTACTACTACTGCTAAATGAAATTAATGAAACTATTATGCCATGGCTTGATCAAAACAGACTAATTTTAAACAAAGATAAAACAGTAGCAATAGGTTTTCGGCATAAAGTAAATAGAAGTATTACCTTCCCTGACCTTAATTTGGATGGCATCAACATTTCATATGTAAAAGATACAAAAATTTTAGGTTTGTGGTTAAATCAAAACTTTAGAAGATTTGATTAAAAAGTTAAGTAAGCAGTGCTATGCTTTAAAAACATTAAAAATGATAGCAGACATAGACAGTCCGAATGGCATATTTTCATTCCCTTATGAATTATGGTATCATCTTTTGGGGTAATTCAAATATGACAGAAAAGGTTTTTCGAATGCAAAAAAGAGCCATAAAAATAATAGTGAACCAACCTGCACATGTGAGCTGTAGAGTGTATTTTAAGGAACTGAAAATTATACCCCTGCCATGTTTATACATATACAAAGTTCTTTTACATGTAAAAGCTAGTTTAAGTTGCTTTAAAACATATGCAGTGACACACCAGCATGATACAAGAAACACTTCAAACCTACTAGCAATTAGTCATAATACCACGTTATACAAACATTCCTTCACTTATAGTGGTATCCAACTGTACAATAAGTTACCTCTTTATTTAAAACAGATTGACAACCAAAAGATTTTTAAATTGAAACTACCTACATTTTTATGTGAAGCATGTTTTTATTCTATTCAAGAGTATTTGGAAAGTTAAGTTATATTATTATATTTTGGCATTTACTCTTATACATTTTTTTTTGGTAATTTCTGTATTTAAATTTTGTATAAATATTTTTGTTTTGATGTGTCCACAATCTTGTATGGAGATTTAAAGGATGAATAAATTGAATTGAACTACTACTGCTACTACTAAAACAACACACAATATTATACAATTACTCATCAATATACCTGAACACAATGCCTAATCGGCAGAGAAGATCAAAAAAGGAAAGAAAATTAGGTTTAAATGAGTCATGCACAAACTTGTCATATAATCCCAGAAAATGTGACAACCATTTGTTTATGGAGATAACAATACATTAAAACAATACAATACATTATATTTCCTTTATTGCACGGACACTTTAACAATCATTCATAAATTCCTGGATTGAGTAACAGGCCTTGCTGCATATGTAGTTTTTAAGAGCAGACTTATACTTATCCATTTTTTCCGACAATAGTAATTTTAAGTATTTTGGAAGGGCATTGAATATTCTGACACATTCACAATATACTCCTTTCTGGAAACAAGTCAATCTAGCACTGGGTTTGTTCAAGTCTTTTCTTTGCCTAGTATTTATGCTAATGTGTAGTGTGAAATGTGTAGTGTTTAATGCCCGCTTTTACTACATATGGCACTGCAGGCGATGACACTGATGATACATGAGATGAAGATGGAGCATCGGTGGAATGAGATGGCAGGGGAAACCGGAGATCCCGGAGAAAACCCACCCCAGCGCCGTGTTGTCCACTACTTATGCTATGCATATTCACATTTTGTATAAAATAGTCTTGATTTTTGATATGGAAACACATAAGCATAAAGATATATTCATAAGTGTTAAAATATTCAGCCTTTGAAACAGACCCTTACATTGAGCTGTAACACTGATGCCACATATCGCTCTGATGGCTCTCTTCTCTAATATAAGTACTCCTTACTCTCCACTGAGTTACTGCAGAACATCAAACCATATTTCATTATTGAATAAAAGTATGCATAATATACCCGTTTTAATGTCTGAACTAGACAAAAAAAGTTTAACAACCTAAGCACAAAAGTAACTGATCTCAAGTTGGGTATGGTACTCTCTATATGAGCTTTCCAATTTAGATTCACATCAACCTGCAGAACCAAGAATTTAATGAGTGAAGTCTGGTCAAGCACAGCCTTACCAGTGCTTATACGCAAAGAAAGATTTTGTGCCTCAAACTTCAACACCTTAGTTTTGTCAGTATTTAATGCGAGTTTATTTGCCTTAAACCAACTGCATATAGTCCCGAATGCATTATTAGTTTTAGTGCAAAATCATGTAAGTTGCTGCTAGTCACTTTTATGCTACTATCATCAAACAAGACAGCAAGACAGTAGTTGCGATGCTTCTCATTGCTAAGGAAAGATCGTTGATGTAAATTTAGAAAAAAGGACAGCCAAGAATTGAACCTTGCGGAACTCCATGCTAAATGATGTTCCAAGCAGAACATATAGGCTAAATGTTGAAAAATACCGTGTAGCAATTTAATTCTGGGCCATTTTCCCGTATATAACGCACGGCCCAAAAGTAATTTCACATAGTCATTTCCCTTACCTTTATAGGATGTTTTGAATAATATTTCAGCACTTTTCATGCCGGTAATAGTACAACATTAGTTTTTAATGAGTGTTCTATACGAAAATCATTAATGGAAGGTTAAATTAGGTTAGGTTAAGTCGGCTCTAAGTTATTTATATAAGCTTAAGCGCGCGTGTGTATATTAGTGGTTTATTTTTAAGTACTAAGTGCAATTTATCAGCTGATACAAAATATACATACCATAGTAAAAATAACCAAAATTAAAAAGTTCTAGTTTGAAAGCCAAGAAAGACGCACTTGCCATCCAAATATCCTAATTCAAAAGTTTTTTCTAGTCCACAAATCGTCTCGAGTTTATTATGAATAATTTAATTACAACAAAGCCACTTTTTTGTTCAACTGGATTTCTGTCATGAATGGAAAACAAAATATTATTTCACAGTGATAAATTAGGACGTCTTTTACGAAATTTAGACAAGGTGCTACAGAACAAAAACGTCACAAAAGTTGTCAATAGTTACAATAATAAGGGCGTAACACTAACTTTCCTTCTAAATAAGTTTTCATAAGAAATGATAAACTAAAGCATTCGAACTTGAATTTGTAGTTTCACAGAAAGACAACCTACATAAAACAAACACTAAAAGATAGCAATCTCTAGTTTGCTAGAGATCCCGCGCTTTATGATTTTAAGACGTGTAGACAGATAGGCGATTCTAGTAATTATTATCTCTATTTGTATCATAAGATTGTTTTTTAAATATTCAACTGTTTCTACATTTCATTTAGTACAACCTTCAAAAGCTGTCATGACATCTTTAACACCAAGTGGCGCCTTACGATCGTCGTTTGAGTCAAAGGAGAAATGGATTTACGGGGTTTCCAAGAGTTGACGCAAGGTGTTTTTAATCTCAAACCTACTCTCGGTTATTGCGATACGAGATTGTTGCCATTGCGCATCCATCTTGCGCAAAGTTGTATAATTTTACACCAGAGTGCGTGAAGTTCTCACAAAAAGATCTTGTATATTATCATTAATAAATTTGTCACTTAATATTTGTATAGAGTTAAATATTTTCACCAAAAGTAAATTTTTTTCCGACTTTTGTGAGAACGAAACAAATTTTGTAGGTGAGTTTCCAATAATATGGTACAAAAAAGTGATTTATACAACACCCGTGGTCGGAGATCTTTAGGGTGGGTTTGCTGGTATGTTCCCAAGTACTATGTTTAATATGCGTATGCGGAATATAATTTTTCATTTACTGATCTAATCAATTACAGTGAGGTTATATTGAGTTCTAGAAAACTATAGCAACATATAACCCAAACGTTTCATTAAATATACCTGTTATATTTGCCCGCCAACCGCCGTCCATGCTTTGCATCTGAGATCATGTGTTTCATTGTTCTTTAATGTCAGATTTGGTGTTATTTGAGACCAAATTACAGCAGATAGTGCATACATTGTTTGCTCTTAATGTGATTTTAGTTATGTTTTGTGGATAACCAGTGTTAACGGAATAAGGTGTTTTCAAACTGTAAATAACCTATCAATATACTTTCACTATTTATTTCGTTGCAGAGGATCATTCAGGCTCTACAATGGTTTGAAATTTTTTTTTATACAAACGCCTAATTGTGATATTTGTTTGTTTCAGGTGTTACTTTGCAGCTTCGTATTATACAAAGAAACCCTTCGTCACTTACCTGCTTTAAATTATTCCTTTTATCTTTTTATCTGTCCTTGTCGAAAGCACAAAGTTATTGGTCAGGAAATGGTCATGGAAGCCCCCCCAAGTCCCCAGTGTGTAGGCCGGGAATTTGTGCGACAGTATTACACCTTGTTGAATCAAGCACCAGCACATCTTCACAGGTGAGTAAGAGGCACTCAAGTCATGTTATGCTTTTAGTGCCAAACGCAGGTACATTAGAAGCCATATGTTTTATTACTGGGTTGTTATTTACGCACGTTGTCAGCAGATCCATACATAGTATAATCATTATGTGAATTTAAGAAACAATAGTTTTAGTGGGTAGTGAAAATGATTGGCAGCCTTACAGTATAGCATAAAGAAGCAAGGCTTCAAAATGCAGTGATGAGCATGTAGTTAACAAGTGCAAATTGTGCAAATATAAAAGAAGAAATTTTTAAGTCTGACGTACAAAAATAGTATCATGAGATTGTAAATTGCATTCAGTGCGACTTGATAGTTTACAAGGATGTTGCCAACCAATGCATGAAACAACAAAGTGTTAGCATAATGTAAAATCAATAGTTTGTGATTGGTGAAATGAGTGGTAAATGCAATGAAAATCATTATTAACCTGTTATGGGCTAAATTTTGATAACACAGGAACCTGTCATGCTTTTCATATAGTTACACTGGCACATATTAACCTAGGCGCTGTAGTCTAACGTGGGTTAAATTTAATGTTTTCAATGCATTTCAAAAGAATTTGTCAGAGGTCTATGGGTTGCTCTCCTCTGTGGCAAATTATATCTGCATGTAAAACAAGACATCATAAGGTCATCTGTGAATAGAGACAGGACAAAATTTGACAGTGGTATCATAGATTTCCAATCTTCACCTTATGAACGAGTGTCCTCAAAGACACACATCTGTCTGAGAGAAGCAGAATAAGAGGCAGTATAAAACATAGCCGTGTAGTGGGTTTCAGTTCCTGTAATTAGATTGGCAGTGTGGAAAATGGTGAGATTGTTATTGTAATATGATTTTTGGATGAAGCAAATATTTGTTAAAAAGTTAATCGGCCAATATTTCTATCACTGGAAGTGCTGAAATGTTAACCAAAGCATATTACTGAGGTGAATAACGTGATATGTTTACTCTTGGGTTTGTCCGTCTAACTTGAAAAAATGTACATATTTAAGTTTTTTTAATTTAGCAAAATGTTCATGCAGCGTTTTGTTTAGTATTTGTTGAAACTTGTCATGTGTGATACATATCTTCATTTAGAAAGTTTTAACACAGTTTCCCCCCCCCCCCCCCCCCTTTTTTTTTCAAATTTTCTACTCTTCTATCTTTTCATATTTCGTTTTGCATGTAGTTGACTTTAGTTGACCTTCAATAGGCTTTTAAGTTGAAGTATTTTGAAAACAGTTTTGACTTAGCTTAGTAGGAGATAGGTAGAGCAACCTAATTTAGTTGTAAGAACATATGATTGAGGTTTTCTCAGTTTCATTTTTATGCATCTAGTATTAAAGTTCAGTTCATGTTTTCTGATTTTGCTTCATTTACATAAGAAAAATCAGTACTGAATTAATAGAGCTAGCCATTAATTATGGAGCAGCTATCAACTGAAATGTTGCAAGGTTGGATGCATTATAAATTCAGATCAAATGGATATACAAAATAAAAATTACAATTATAAAATCCATACTGGAAAATGCAATATATTCCTCAATCCTGGAAATCCTACCATGTAGTTTGTCATTGAATAATAATTTAGTCCCCCTACACTTAACCCTAGGTTTTTGTGTATTGGAGGCCCTCTACTCCTTTTTACACATTTTGCCATTTCACCTATCCTAATTTACATTTTTCTCTTAATTATTCTTGGTCATTTCACTTTAACTTTCCCTAAATAATTCCTTATATTTCTCCTGTTCTTTTCCCCTTTTACTGACAAAATTTTTCTAATTACTACTTCGTCCCCCAAATTGTCCCATTTACTTAGCCAGGCCTGCTCTCTCCATATCTTTGCATTATAAGTAAACGATAGCAGTATTGAGTCTAGTAGATGATGGTGAAATCCAAGAGCAAACTGTAGAGCAGTTTATACTCTTACATGGTTTAGTATTTGGTTTAAAATGTGTTGCAAATGTTTGCTTTATTAATACAAATAAATTATTCCCTACGAAATATGTGCATTGTATAAGAACTGGCTGTATTTTCTCTTTTATGTATGCAGAGACATATTACTCAAATTAATGCCAATCTCCACAACAGCAGTCAGTCATCAGATTTTTTAGTCTGTGAAGTGGTGATTGACAATGCATTTTCACTGTTTTAATATAAAGGACACTGTCATCTTCACTTGTTTCCTGATATGTTTTGTTTTCATATATCATGTTTGTGTGAAAGTAGTAACCATGTTAGCAAAAGAGAAACAAATAGCAAACATTGCAGATATAAACAGGAAGGAAATGCTGTCAGACAATTATACTTCTCAGATTGATTTGTGGTTCTGCACTTAGTAACTTTTGCAATCCACAGACTTCATAATTAAGTTAGCAACATTTGAGAGAAGAATACAGTGAGATTGAAGTTGGTTAATGTTGTCAGTAAGTTACAAAAGCACCACAGCACCAATTTATTTAAATTGTGTATTCATCAGTTTCAGTAAACTAAGAAACTGAAGACAAAAACAGTGTCATTAAACTAAGAAAACCAAGACAAAATTAGAAACATAGAAAGATATAAGATGATGTGAGCAGAGCCATTTGCATTATACTGAGCCACAGTGAAACAACAGTGTCCTGTGATTTCAAAATTTATCTCGAGAAAAGGTTAAGCATCTGTGTGTGCGCACATGTGTGTGGGAGAGAGGTATTCATATAATGGGTATATCAGAAAGGCAGTAAAGGAGCCAAGAGCAAATTTTAAATTTGCCTAAATATTACCCTTAATGATGAATTCACATTAATTCTTTATGCATGTATTAAGCGTAAACCCAACACTATTCTCATGGATTACACTAATATTGGGTTCAGAGCTTCTACATAGCCACAGTATTAACAAATTGGAGTGCTTTATTGGCATAAA
The DNA here is from genome assembly GCA_030765055.1 of Mantis religiosa. Lineage (NCBI taxonomy): Eukaryota > Metazoa > Arthropoda > Insecta > Mantodea > Mantidae > Mantis > Mantis religiosa. Next base: position 245,567,132 of record CM060948.1, read on the forward strand.
ATTTTTACTTTCGCAAAAACTCGTGATTCTCTCCTTTAATGGCATATTATCACATGGTAGCGATCATATTGTGACTTTGTGGGTTCGTGAAATGAAAAGTTCAGTTTCACCGCTCAAAACTGTTCTTTATTTCCACCGACTTACAGTTTAACACTTGCCAACTACACAGAATTACGTACTGCACACAATTACAATTCACCAGTTCGTCCGTTACAATTTCACTTGTACTCGCGATTACATCAACTCCGATACTCATACACAGTTACGTACAGTCTTCCGTTGCACAATCTTTTCGTTCATTAACACGTCACTGACTGACACTGCCTTCTTACACCAAGAACTGTCCTCACTCACACTAACTGACTAACTGAACTCACTTCGCTCCGGCAGCCCCTTTTTATAGGAATATCGCAGCCTTCTGGCTTTCACGGGAAGGTTCCAGAGATGAAGGATCCCGTAATTTCCAGAACGCAGGTGAAAGAGAAACAGACCGCACAATCATGTTTCTTTTTCAACCGTCCCTGTCACCACTATAAGACGGACGAGGGGGAGGCGTGGCTAACACGGACCTCCCCTGTCTTCCGCTCTCAGCTGCTTCCATAGGGTGTTCCAACGCTCGCGTGACAATATTTTGTTTCTGCATAATTTGCATTTACACTGTTTTTCTGGATGCTGGAATGTCTTGATGTTGAACATAAGATGGTGCAATCTGTGGATGACATTGTGCTGTCAAGTGTCTTGAGGTCATAATTTGCTCTCATCCATTCTGTAGAAATCAAACCATACTTCTCTCTTAGTCTGCAGCTGTCGTAATATGTTGATGTATGCTTCTGCTGCTGGTAAGCACAATTAAGCCTTTCATTAAAAATGAGTTAGTGTGTGAGTTTTAAGGGCCCATCAGTGGCTATACTCTATTCGGCCTTAAGGTGTGTATGGATGTAAATATTGTACCATAGCACAACTTTTAGAGCGACTGAAACTGTGAAGCACGAATGGAAATAGTTTATTACATTACATGTGCATTAATATGTATTGCAGACTAATGGATAAAATAGCAACTCAAGTAATGTGTAAGAAAATAAAATTGTATATAAAAAAGTACAACTATACAAATAAATTATTGTATTTCTTCATACAATTTTGAAGTGTATCCTGGCCCATCCTACTTCTTAATTTTATCATCAGGCTATTCATTGGCTGAATGACCTCTACGCTGGCCCTTAAGTTAAAAGAAACATCAAAAGATAAATCTTTTATTACGAGCAACATACTTCAAAGAACTCAAGTCTGTAGTAAGTCATAATAAGCACAGTTCTTTACCATCATTATTATTAAATAATTGAAATGCTTTAAAACTTTTAAAATAAACATTTAGTCCTATCACACTCACAGCCATGTCATTGAACCTTTACTCAGTTTCATTAATCATAGTTTTCGCAAATTTCCTTAAATTCATAGTGTGCATCTTGTCTTCTATGAAAAGCACACCTATTGTTGCATCGATTTGTAGTTTTTTTTAATAGTGTTTTCATCACAATTGTAGTTTAGATTAATTTGCATTCATTGGGTTCACTTGTAGCCACAAAGGACTGTGAACATTGAACATGTCCAGAAGTATACAATTTTAATAGCATATATACTTAAAAATTTAACATAAGAGACACTTTATATACAGACAATATAAAAAGCAATATGGTAAACAAGGCAGGGATAATTATAGAATGATACAAAATCAGAAACATTTTTTTAATCAACTTTCACTTCACTTTTGCCAGTATGTCTCAACATTTTTGCAATGGATGCCGTTTATTGTCATTTCTTCAATACATATACGGATGTATTTTTTAGACGTGGCGCAAGACCTTGCACGAGTGATGTCATTCAAATCAATGGTAGGGATAAGATCTCTGCTTTCACCAGCAGATTGCTGATAAAACTGGTGGGTTAGATGACCGATGACTAACCTGATACCCCTTTTTCTTTCAAATAAACAAGTGGATTCGACCATAAACTACTGCGCAACATTATGTCATACTCCGCATCTAAAAATACATCTGTATATTACAATAGCTTTTGAACAGGCAGCAAAGGTGTATTGACAATGATTAAACTATAATTAAACAGATTCTGCTTACAGAGCTACATAAGCATTATCAGATTAATTTTATCATTCAGATAATCTTGTACAGAATAAAATATTTTGAGCATAGGTACTCTAGCAGCATTTTTAAAAGCACTGAAATTATCAATTTTTCCTTTAAGATCATTAGGAAGAGTGCTAAATATTTTGATGGTTTCATAATGCACACATTTTGGGAAGCAAGAAAGTTTAGCACTGGATGTTACGCTTTTGTCTAATGTTTATTCTATGAATTACATTATTTGTTATAAATGAAGCCCGATTGCATGCAAAGAATTCTAGAATCCAGAATATGTACATGCAAGGAAAGGTTAATATCTTTAAACTTCAAAAAGGATCTATGCAGGAATGTTGGCTCTTCTTTCTAATATGCGATGCAGCAAATTTTTTCTAAGTCCTCCACACTTTTTGATGTTTTTATATACAACCATGATTTTTAATATAATTTCTTTACTTTTTAGTGCAATTTCATGTTGGAGGGCATTCTTTTAACATTATTGTTTGTTTATTTATTTACTGTGTAATGTAGCCATATTGAAGTGCAGCCAAACTATCCTTGTTTCTCCACTGAACGCAATGCTTCCAACAGTCTCACTTTTCCCTAAATTACACTATCTAGCAGACTAACACAAAATAGTATCTAAATTGCACCTAATTGTAGTTCTCGTCAGCGTGACTATGTTGTGTGCACGTATGTCACAGGTTCGACAAAGTGCACTGAGTGATTCACTCCTAGGTGCGCAGCAAACCCTCCAGGCATCAACCCATACATGCTCTGCTATTAGACTGTAGAGCATATTTGCATCCCTTCTGTTGTTGGGGCATATCGTCATCTGCACCTCATTCATTCCCACGTCGATCCCAGGATTCAGTTGCCCTGCACAATGCGCCCACGATGAAACTTCGTCGTCCTATTTTGCATTCGTCGATTGAACAATGTGGCCGGGACCGTCAATTTTCCCCCTTGCAGTATACTTGGTGTCATTTGACATGCACACTTCGCAACAGTAGCTGAACCAGTCCGATACAGTCTGTGAGCTCATACATGTTTTTCCTGTGGAACACTCCATTATTGTCGTGTTGTAGGATTGTTAATGTGCAAAGCAGTACATAAATAAGAAAATTTGACTGGGCGATAACTTAGCCTGCTCAAACTATGTTCCTTTGCACATGGACTGCGTCACCTATGTCTGGGGCATTTTTGCAGAGGTTGGCTACAAGTTTTACATATTTCTCATGTTGGCTGCAATGCAAGAACCGGCTTGTCTGCTTGCGCATGCGTATACGTGCACCTTTGAACTTAGAAGATATTCTCGCATCGCACAAAAGAAAGTTTCTCTGGAATGTCTACTATGGGTTTTAGTAATTATTCTTATAACCTTCTTTTGCATAACAAGTATATTTTTACTTTCTACTGAGTTGCCCCAAAGTAATATTTCATATTCTATGATAGTATGCATAATACACTAATTTAAGTGCATCAATAGAACTCGCATTAACCAGTGCTCGGGTAGCATAACAGGCAGAGCTGAGTTTAGATAAGATATATTTTATGGGAGCTTAACAATTTAAGCATTTGTCTACTTGAAGGCCCAGAAATTTTATGCTGTCCATTTCTTCTAATGACATATCCTTAATCCCAATTTTTATCGTGAGAGTGTGACATACAAGTTATAAATTTAACAACTTTTGTTTTGAAGTAATGAGTTGGTATTCAAACACAACATCACTTAAAATATCCTTACTTGAACAATTGTTTCGGAGACCGGCTCGTCCCCATCATCAGCAACTATCCAACTGGTTGGATCCGTGGTTTCTTGAAGTGAGCTGGTTGTTTGAGGTGACATCTGTTGATTGTGAGATGAACTTCCAAAGAGAGTTTTCAGGCGGCAATTCGAAATTTAACGTATACTGTTTGTTTTTTATAATTAGCAACTTCTCCCAAACATCGAGCTCAGCTGCATTATTGGCTGGCTTTAATAGTTTTATATTTGGTACAATTTCATGATTGGTAGACCAAAAATGGTGGGCTATTGCTGATTTTTCTATTTGTTTGTATTTCACACATCTCATATGTTCCTGTAATCTAATTTGTAAACTTCTTTTGGTTTTTCCTATGTAGAACTTATTACAGTCTGAGCAGTTTATTTTGTATATACCTGATTTCTTGTTTTCAGGTACTGGGTCTTTCAGGTTGTTGCATAATAAGTTTTTTAAACTGAATTTATTTATTGGGGCTAGGGTGATGTTATACTTCTTGAATATCTTGTTGAATTTATGATGTACTTTGGGATGATATGTGAATTTCTTGAACTGTTTCTCGGATTTTGAATCTGTTAGTTTTGTGGTATCCAATATGTGTTTTTGTTTCTTAAATTTCCAAATTTTCTTTTCTAATAATTTTTTACTGTATCCATTAATTGCAGCTATGTTAATCATTTGGTTATATTCTTTGTTGTATTCATTCTGTTTCAATGGGATGTTGATTAGTCTATGTGCTAAACTGTTTAAAACTGCATGTTTGTGGGGTGTCGGGTTGTAGCTATCGTTCTTGATGTAATTGTCTGTTTGTGTTGGCTTCCGGTAGATGCCAAAAGATATGTTATTTAGTTCATGAATTATCTTCAGATCTAGGAAAGGTAGGTAGCCATCTGTTTCTATCTCTATTGTGAACTTTATTGTTTTATTCTGTATGTTCAGTAGTTTTAAGGAATCTTGTATGAATTTGTGTGGAACAATGGCAAAAATATCATCAACATATCTGTACCAGCATTTGAAGATGTATGGGAAGGATGATGTGATATGTGTTTCAAAGTAGCTCATAAAGAGGTTGGCTAGGAAAGGTGAAAGTGGATTGCCCATTGTTAGGCCTGAGGTCTGTTGATAGAATTGACCGTTGAATGTAAAGAAATTTTGATGTATGCATAAATGAGTAAGTTTTGTGAGATCTTCTATTTCTTCGGTTGAAATGTTAGTCTGTCTGAGCCACTTTTTGAGGAGTAACATAAGTTCATCTGTTGGAATACTGGGAAAAAGAGAGGTGACATCAAATGATACTAGTTTGTCTTCTGTATCCAATTGTAAATTTGAGATCTTGTCTACTAAATCTAATGAATTTCTAATGGCTAGGCTGTGAAACTGGGGCAATGATGAAAAAGTATGTACTAGATGTTTGGCTAACTTGTAGGTAGGTGCATCTATGTTGTTGATAATGGGCCTCATTTTATCTCCTGGTTTATGAATTTTTGGCAACGCATAAAGTCTCGGTAATATTGGGTGGTCTGGTTTTACTTTAGATTTCTGTATATCAGATAATATCCGGACTTCATTTAAGGTATCCTCGAATTTTTTCAGACAAAATTTTAGTGGGTCACTTTCCAATTTTTTGAATTCATTACTTTGTAACATGTTTTCTACTCTAGAGATGTAATCTGATCTATTTAGGATTACTATTTGGTTGCCTTTGTCTGCTTTTGTGTATATTACCGGTTTTGATTTGAGGGTCTTGATTACTTGTTTGTAAGGGAAATTATTTCTAACATCTTTCTGTATTTCCCGTATGGCTGTTCCACATTCTTTGCGTACGGCAATTTTTTCTTGTTCTTTTAGGTTACCGGAAGCTATTTCTATGTCTGCTATTAATTCATCCATGTTATTGGAGTAACCTACACATGCTTTTAAACCTTTATTAAGAACCGAAAGTTCTCGTTCGTTGAAAGTTTCTGAAGATAGATTTGTTACGTGAGAAATGCTAGAATTCTCCGGTAATTTTTGGTTTGTCTCTATAGATTTATTTTTTCTTAAGTTTTGTAACTTCCGTTTTTGTCCGAAACAATTGTTCAAGTAAGGATATTTTAAGTGATGTTGTGTTTGAATACCAACTCATTACTTCAATTGTTATATACATCACTGTTTCTAACCTTTTGCTTCAAATAACTTTTGTTTTGTTAGGTTCACAATTTGTTTGCTGTAAACTAACATGACATACAGTTCAAACATAATTCAATTTAATTATACACTCATTTAAATTTGTACTGGTCACCAGGACACTAAAAGTGTTATCAGTGAAAAGAACTGTACTTCCAATGTTCTTTATATAAAGTGAGAGGTCATTTATATAGATCAGAAATTGTAAAGGCCCTAACTCTGAACCTTGGGGTATTCCATGAGTTACAAATGTATGTTTTAGACATGGCATATGACGTAATTTGCATAGTAGTTTATGGTCAAGTCCACTTGTTTATTTGGAAGAAAAGTGTCAGGTTAGTCATCTGCCATCTAACCCACTAGCTTTATCAGCAATCTGCTGGTGAAAGCAGAGATCTTAACCTCTACCACTGATTTACATGAAATCACTTGCGCACATCCCAGCAAGGTCGTGCGCCACGTCTAAAATACATCCGTACTACTTCCCAATTCAAAGTTTATTTTTCATAACCAATTTCACTAGCTACTTCAACACTCTTGTTTCTTTCATTTAGATATGATACAAACCAACCTAAATGTTCATTTTTTAGTCCACAGAATTCCAGTTTTGCTGTAAGAATGCCATAATTAACAAATCAAAAGTCTTTGCTAGATCACAGAAAATTCCATCTGTAAGTCTTTTTTGTTTTGTTTAAGGCAATCAACACTTCATGTGTTAAGTTTACAAGTTGCATTATTTGCCGATATTCCCTTTCTGAATCCAAACTGATCACTGACAAGTATGTTATATTCAAAGTGTTTATACAGTCTATTAAACATTTATTTGTTTACGAAGTTTTTAAGAAATTGGCAATACAGAAATTAGTCTGTAATTTGAAACATTATTGCATTTACCAGTTTTGAAAAGAGGTTTAACAATTTCATCCTATCAGGGAAAAATCCAGTCTTAAGAGACTCATTACATAAATAAGGGGAATGCTAATTTGTGAGGAGCATGATTTTAAGATTTTTTATAGTTATTTCATCATAACCAGAAAATGCTTAGTTTTAAAAGAATCAATTTTATTTCAGAAGGCATAGTTAAGTTGATTTTAAATGTAGGCACTATGTTTGTGAAACTTGATCTCAAAAATTCTAGTGCTGCATCTTTACTTCCATAATTAATATTCAGTTTTTTTGTTACATCCGAAAAAGAATTTTAAACATTTCGGCAACTTCAAGAGGTTTGGTAATTTCATGGTTGTCAACACTAAGTGTTACTGAGCAATTTTGTAATGAGTGTTTACGTGTTACAGTTTTTATTATATTCCAAGTGTTGTTTATTTTATTGTTAGAGTGCTGAATTAGCTTATTATAATGCAATAATCTAGCTGCTTTTATTGCCTTCTTTAAAAGTTTGCAATATTTTTTGTAGTAATTTTTTTAAATATAAATTGTTACTGATTCTAACTTGCTGATACAGTTCTCTTTTATGCCTGCACGAGGTTCTAATTCGTAAAGTGATCCAGGCATTGTCTCTCTTGAAGTTAAATATTTTTTTAGACTTAAAGGCAGTCATTGTATTTTATATGTTCTAGAGTTCCAGAAACAAGTACAGGGAGGTATGAAATTTTGAGTAGTGGTTTTTGCAAACCTTTACTTAAATTTGGGACAGCATGTATAATCCAAAATCACTAAACCTACTGTGAAATTAGAACTAGTCATTTCTAACGAGGTTCCTCCTACCATGCTTGTTAAATCTGCACCGTCCTTATGTAAATGTTCACATGACAGCCTAATGGACTTGTGGCTTAGGAATATAGCATGAACTGTGCAAAAGGTAATCAACTAGTGGATCCTTTCATGGAAGTGTTGAAAACAGTGTTGTATAAATTAAATTAATTAGGAGTCGATTAATGACACAAAACATTTACTTTTAAATTTTCCCGGAACCGGTTTCTGAGGCCTTCCCTGTATCTTCAGCCGGACATCAACTTGTTCTCATTGGTGTAGCTGGCAATATTTTGTCATCGGTCTCCTCTGGTGGCTGTTCGAGGAACTTGCTGAACAAATCTTTCTGGGGGATGTCGAAATTGAATACTTTGTTCCTATTTTTTGAAATAAAGATTTGTTCCCATGTGGACAGTTCTTCTTTTCCTGTTGTATGTTTTAGTAATTTTGGTTCTGGATTTATGTTGTGGTTTTTTTCCCAAAAATGCGTGGCAACTGCTGATTTTTCTAATTGTTTGTATTTTATGTTCCTAAAGTGTTCCTTTGCTCTTGTTTCTAAATTTCTTTTGGTTTTTCCAATATAAATTTGACTACAGTCACAGCATTCAATTTGATATATACCAGACTTTTTGTTAGATGGAATGGCATCTTTGATGTTTGAGCAAATTAGGTTTTTTAAGGAGTAATGGTTCACTGGAGCTGGTTGAATGTTTTGTTTTTTGACGACTTTTTTGAATTTATCAAAGGCCCATGGATGGTAAGTGAATTTTTTGAAGATCATTTTAGTTTCTGTAGCTGAGAGGGTTGTGGTTTCCTTTAGTAGTTTCTTCTGTTTTGCTAAGTTCACTTTTTTGTCTACTAGTGATTTGGGAAAGTCATTTTTCTGTGCTCTTTCAATAATTTTGTTGTATTCTATTTTGTATTCTTCTGCTGTGAGAGGGATGTTGACCAGTCTGTGTGCTAAACTATTAAAGATTGCCTGTTTGTGGGATCTTGGATTGTAGCCATTAGCTTTTATGTACTTGTCTGTCTGTGTTGGTTTTCTGTAAATGCCAAAGTTTATTCTATTTTTATTTCTGATTATTTTTAGACCTAAAAATGGTAAATACTCGTCTTTTTCAACTTCTACAGTGAACTTGATGCTTTTTTCTTGAGTATTTAAAAGTTTTAGTGCATCACTGATGTATTTTTTTGGCACTATGGCAAATATGTCATCTACATATCTTTGCCAGAGTTTGAACATCCATTGGAAACCTTTAGTGATCCTTATTTCTAGTGCACTCATGTACAGATCGGCCAGGAAGGGTGATAAGGGGTTGCCCATTGCTAAACCAGAAGTTTGATGGAAATATTTTGTTTGAAACTGGAAGAAATTCTGTTCTATGCATAATTTGGTAAGTTCGATGTAATCTGAAATTTCAAGTTATGACATTCCAAGTGATTTGAGCCATTTTTCTATCAATGTTGGGAGTTGTTTAACTGGTATGCTGGGAAACAGTGATTTAACGTCAAATGAGACTAGTGTGTCCTCTTCATTTAGTTCAGTATCCTTAATGTGTTCTATAAGTTCATAGGTGTTTTTGATGCTTAGGCTATCGAATTTTGGAAATGAGTTGAATTTGTTTATTAGCCACTTTGCAACTCATTTCCAAAATTCGATAGCCTAAGCATCAAAAACACCTATGAACTTATAGAACACATTAAGGATACTGAACTAAATGAAGAGGACACACTAGTCTCATTTGATGTTAAATCACTGTTTCCCAGCATACCAGTTAAACAACTCCCAACATTGATAGAAAAATGGCTCAAATCACTTGGAATGTCATCACTTGAAATTTCAGATTACATCGAACTTACCAAATTATGCATAGAACAGAATTTCTTCCAGTTTCAAACAAAATATTTCCATCAAACTTCTGGTTTAGCAATGGGCAACCCCTTATCACCCTTCCTGGCCGATCTGTACATGAGTGCACTAGAAATAAGGATCACTAAAGGTTTCCAATGGATGTTCAAACTCTGGCAAAGATATGTAGATGACATATTTGCCATAGTGCCAAAAAAACACATCAGTGATGCACTAAAACTTTTAAATACTCAAGAAAAAAGCATCAAGTTCACTGTAGAAGTTGAAAAAGACGAGTATTTACCATTTTTAGGTCTAAAAATAATCAGAAATAAAAATAGAATAAACTTTGGCATTTACAGAAAACCAACACAGACAGACAAGTACATAAAAGCTAATGGCTACAATCCAAGATCCCACAAGCAGGCAATCTTTAATAGTTTAGCACACAGACTGGTCAACATCCCTCTCACAGCAGAAGAATACAAAATAGAATACAACAAAATTATTGAAAGAGCACAGAAAAATGACTTTCCCAAATCACTAGTAGACAAAAAAGTGAATTTAGCAAAAAAGAAGAAACTACTAAAGGAAACCACAACCCTCTCAGCTACAGAAACTAAAATGATCTTCAAAAAATTCACTTACCATCCATGGGCTTTTGATAAATTCAAAAAAGTCGTCAAAAAACAAAACATTCAACTAGCTCCAGTGAACCATTACTCCTTAAAAAACCTAATTTGCTCAAACATCAAAGATGCCATTCCATTTAACAAAAAATCTGGTATATATCAAATTGAATGCTGTGACTGTAGTCAAATTTATATTGGAAAAACCAAAAGAAATTTAGAAACAAGAGCAAAGGAACACTTTAGGAACATAAAATACAAACAATTAGAAAAATCAGCAGTTGCCACGCATTTTTGGGAAAAAAAACCACAACATAAATCCAGAACCAAAATTACTAAAACATACAACAGGAAAAGAAGAACTGTCCACATGGGAACAAATCTTTATTTCAAACAATAGGAACAAAGTATTCAATTTCGACATCCCCCAGAAAGATTTGTTCAGCAAGTTCCTCGAACAGCCACCAGAGGAGACCGATGACAAAATATTGCCAGCTACACCAATGAGAACAAGTCGATGTCCGGCTGAAGATACAGGGAAGGCCTCAGAAACCGGTTCCGGGAAAATTTAAAAGTAAGTGTTGTTTTGTGTCATTAATCGACTCCTAATTAATTTAACTAGTGGATGTCGACATCTTTGAGTTTTTACAAAAAAGGTGCACCAGAGTAAGGAAAGGATACTAGATTTTTTTGTATAGTTAAATATTTACGTATATTAAGTAACATTAAAATGTTAGGTTTCATATTTTAAAATATTCTTGATCATTTATAAGGTTTTATAAATGGTACCAGCTTATAATTGAACTTTGTTTAAATTATGAGCATATTTAACTACCTTCATTTATTCACATACTAGTTTACGTAATATTTTAGAAATATGTTACTAGGTTAGCTGAAATAGATCTTGTTTTGTGATCTGATTTATTAAATATTCTTGTTAGTATGGAAAATATGAAATTCAATAATTTCTTTCTTGAAAGTGTTGAAAACAGTGAGTGTTGTTTAGTGTCATTAATCAACTCCCTTTAAATTTAATTAAATTCAGTATGTGCACTGAAAGAACTTTTTAGTTGGAAATAGAAGCAATACTAGATTTCACACTATGCTGTCCGTTAGAATCCAGAAATATTCTCCCTTTTTAAATCTTGTTCCTTAGTACATATATTTGTGCATCTTGAATAAGGTTATAGATAATGTAAAACCTTTAGAGGGTGGATATAAAGCAAAGTTCGTATGATAGATTAGTAAAGTAACTGTGTATTTAGATGTCTTTGAAAGCTATCCTTTATCTTCTCACAGTTTTGAGTTACGTTCTGGCCTGAAGAATTCCACTAAATCTTATCTTATCTGTAGTTCCTCTATTCATATTGCATAGTTCCTGATTATCCTGCTGAAGGTTATTCATTAAAACAGGTCAATGTGTAGGGATCCTATGACTTTTAGTAACTACTTGTTTTCATAGCTATTCTGCAAACTGTTATTAGAAAAAAGCTTTTTATTTTCTCTACCACATACATGTAGAAAGTAGAGAAAGTATTGCATTTCACCCAAAAATATGAAGTTGAAATTTTCCAGGAAAAATTATTCTAGGAAATGTATCATTCTCATTTTCTGAAAAATAGCTCTACATTTTGATTAAAATACTGTGTGTGTGCACGCGTGCATGCGCATGTGTGACTTATAAAATGTAAATCTCAGTTTTCTACAAACATTATGTGAAATCCTCTCTTCCTTCTTAGTAGATCATTCATATCCAACTTTGTATAATCTGTAAACTATAGAAGATGAGCTTACTACATAAAACAAACAACAAATAGATAAAAACAAATTTCCTGTTAAAACACAATTTTTTATTTTATTGGTGGGGTCATTAAGCATTTTGAAATTATTTGGAGCTATTTATTTGAAATTTTTTGGATTGTTAAGACCTCTTTCTTTTTGTTATGAAGTCATGTAAACAGTATGGGATTTCATGGCCAGTGATCCACTCTTGATAATTGTTGCAGTTTTCTGTAACCCCTTGTACATGTAGAGCTGTAATTTGTAATATATTTCTCATCTTTCCTTTTACATCATCAAATTGTAATACAAAATCAAGATTACAATTATAAAATCCCTGCTGAAAAACACCATATATTCCTAAATCCTGAAAAACCTACCAAGTTGCTTGCCATTAAATAATTCGGTCCCCATGCACCTAACCCTAGGTTTTTGTGTATTGGAGGCCCTCTACTCCTTTTTGCACATTTTGCCATTTCACCTATCCTAATTTACATTTTTCTCTTAATTGTTCTTAGCCATTTCTCTTTTAACTTTTTCTAAATAATTCCCTATATTTCTCCTGTTCTTCTCCCCTTTTACTGACAACATTTTTCTAATTACTACTTTGCCCCCAAATTGTCCCATTTACATAGTCAGGCCTGCTCTCTCCATATCTTTGACTACAATATAATATACAGTGGAAGTTTGCGTTCTCTTCTCCACACAATGGACTTTTATGTAACTCCTTATCTTGACTTATACCTTTCAAGTTTCTCACTCCTGTTCTCGCCCAAGCAAAACCTTATTGCCCTAACTCATTACATATGCCTATGCATCTTTCCCTCCCCCAGGTTGTTTTTATTTCTCTATATAACCTCAATGAGCTTTTGTCACTTTTACTGGCAAAAATGTCTATCTGTCAATATCCTCTTATCTTAACTTCTTTCCAGAAGCCTCTATGCTCATGCTCTGCATTTATCCAAGAATGATCCATACCTATCTGCTTCAACATGTCAATCATTTTATGTGCCCAAGACCCTCCCCAGTTACTTCTCCTTTAAGTATGAAAACATTGCCATCTTCCAAGTTAGCGATTCTGTTTAAATATTTTATTGCCCTTGACAAGATTTTAATTTTAGTAGAATGCCTGCCTAGTTCCAATTGTGCTGCCCCATTAGGTGAAGTTATCGGTAATCCCAATATTTATTTACTTTATCAGTCTCTCTCCAAGCCTCATCTACTCCCCATACCTCTGATCCATGTAACATTCTATTTACTACTACTGTATATAAATCCTCTCCAACCATTTGACATTTATATCTGGCAGTTTACTGTAGCATGATCTTATCACCCTCATGGCCTTTTTACCTTTTGCCACAGACATCTTTTTTGTTCTTTCCAGCTATCATCTGAACTCAACTTTGTCCTCAAATCAAATATCCTTATCACCTTTATTTCTCTTCTATTAACTTCCTGTTTCTCATCCTTACGCAACCTGTATCCTTTTTTGAAGGCCATAATCTTGGTTTTGTTTTCATTCACTTTCAAACCCCATTTATTGCAATAAGAATTGGCTGCCTCAATTGCTCTTCTCAGCCCTCCACTTGATATGGACCCAACTACGAGGTCATTTGCGAACAGTAGCCCTGAGATTTCTTTATTAATAACTGGTGAATGTACCCTACAACTCGACATCTCCTCTAAAATTCCATCAATATATAGGTTAAATAATACTGGTCTAAGTTTACATCCATGCCTTTCTTCTTACTCGATATAGATTTAGTTACACCTCCTTGTATCCATCATGGAAGTTCAAAATTTCATTCGTTGTTGGTTAAAAATTACTCAACCTTTCCAATAACTGTTTCACTGTTAAAGAATACTTGATAGGCTTTACTATACTTCCAGAGTTGTTTGAGGTTGGGGGTTGGAAATCAGAAATAAAGCATCTGTAACATACCATTTATGTGAATATTGTCCATTATTGGGATTATCATAGGTTTTTATGAAATTACAGTTCTAAGGACTACCATTTAAAGCTGGAGCACTTCACAAACAGTGTGGAGGGAAGTAAATAAAACTAAATGGTCATTTGAAGTTTTAAAGCCACCATTGCAAAGCTGGGTAAGCAGGCTAGTATGAAATAAATCAGTGGCATAAAATTTAATTAAAAACCTTGTTGAACTATTCCCTAGATATGCATAATTAAGTGTTTGTATATATGAAGCACTTCCATAAATTAAGTCTCCCTACTTGTCCCGCAGCTAGCAAACCATATGTAGTGCAAAGCCACCACATGTACATAATTAGCAGTGGTGGAAAATGGAGGCTTTCCATTCTAGCAGTCACTGTAGTCGATTAACTTTTAAAATGCACAGAGCATAGTGCCTTTATTTCTTTAGACAACTTCATTATTAGAAGTTTTTACTTGGACTTACAGAACACAAATTAGACATTTACCACTGTATAAATGAACAATCCAGACAGTTTGTTCCCAACTTTACTTACCTGTATTATACCAATATAACTATTTCTAACAAAAAACCTCACTTAAGAAAAATGGCAATTTTTCTTATTAGTTGAATTAGTTGAAGTTAAATATCAGCTAATTACATATAAAAAAATTAATGTATATAAAAATAAATTATACATATATAAAAAATAAATTACATATACTATTTTCAACTAATTCAACTAATAAGAAAAATCGACTTCATTTTTCTTAAGATAAGTGAAGTTTTTTGTTAGAAATAGTTATATTTGTGTAATACTTATTGCTTCACTGTAACTAGCTTCATTTTCTACGTAAGTACTTACCTGTGTTTGTGTGTGTATTTCTCTATAATATTTCACATTCTTACAATTTTCTTATACATTTTTTTTTTTTAAGTTGCTATTTTATCTCTTAATTTACCATGTGGGTATGATTTATCAGTTTCCTTTATTTACTTTTCTACACCATTTTTCTCCTGCTTTTCCCATAATAAATTGACATCTCCTTACTTTAATTTCATTATCTTTATAATTGCTATAATTTTATTCCATTTTTAAATATACACTGCTCCCTCCACAATATGTTTCTTCACATTCTAATATGTAATGTAATTCCTTATCTTCTCTCTCACAGAAAGTACTTTTATCTAGGTTCATTCCCTTCCTGTCTCCCCTTTTTTTATGTGCACTCAATCTAGTCCATAACCAGTCTTCTCTCCCTAGCCTATTACATGTATAAATATTTCTCTCTATCCCAGTCTCTCTTTATTTGGTTATATAATAATAAACTTTTCTTGTCTGTAAGACATAAATATTTCTTGCTTCTCTATATCAACTACTGTGTTCCTTAATTCTTTCCAAAAACCTCTGACTTGTCTATCTCTCTTTTCATCCATTCTTAGTTGTTGCAGAATATTCCGTAAACCCAGAGCCCAGTTTCTCTGAGTTCCAATTTTCTGTTAAATTGTTAAACATTGTCTTAGAATATTATGTTCGTCCATTGCTCTTATTCTGTACCTGCATTTCACTAGCCTTTTGACTATTGTACCTTTGCTAATCGCTCTTCCCAAATCTACCATTGCTGCTCCATTTGGCAATATTATAGGTAAGCCCAGGATCTGTTTGCAAAATTATCTAAGTACAATTTTATCTCCCATCCCTCATCACCTCCCCAAATATCTGATCCATAGACCATTTTTGCTTCTACTACCATTTTATATAACTTTCTAACCAAGTATTTTGTATTTCAGGGATTTTCCATAAGCTTGATCTTAGGGCATTCATAGCTAGTTTTCCCTTAGCTGAAATATTAGTCTTCTGGTTATTCCATTCCATATTGCTGCTTAGTTTCATACCTATATAATAAAATTCTTTACCATTTCCAATTCTGCCCCTTCTACATGTTACTTTTCCTCTTCTATTAGTGTCCACTTTTGAATACCATATTTTTGATCTTTTAAAATTGATTTAATAGCTCCATCTCATGCAAAATGCATGTAAAATTTGCAAAATTTCGATAAACCTCTAATTCTAATAGAACCTATCACTAAATTGTCTGCAAAAAGTAATCTTGGTATTTCTCTGTTTAGTGTAGTCCAGGCATGTAAACACTGAGTTAGTCTTTGATACTTCCCCTATGACCTGTATCTGGAAGTAGGAAGAGCAGTAAAATTGCCCTCACATTGTCCAGTTTTTTACACCTAAACATTGCACGAGAGCAATAGCAATAGCCACAGAAAATGAAAGATATCCAGAGAAAGAATGGCTCCGAATATATACAGATGGATCCTTTATTAACAAACAAGATGCTGGTGTAGGAGTATACTGCAAACCTTTTGCACAGTATCTAACACTAGACGAAACTTCAAACCATTATGATGGAGAACTAACAGCCATAAAAGCAGCACTGCAGAATGTCCTGTACAGACCGTACATAAAGCAAAACATATTTATCTTCACAGATTCAAAATCAGCCATAGATGGGATTGTAAATTATAAAAACAAAACAACAAGAAACATCAAAGAAATAAAAAGTTTAATTAAACCTGTCGAATCCAGAAACCATGTCACCCTGCAATGGATTCCAGCCCATGTTGGACTTTTAGGTAATGAACATGCTGACCAACTAGCAAAAAGAGGTGCAATTCAAAATATAAAACCCGTAAGACAAACTGAAATTAATAAACAATTAAACAACATTAAGCTACATTTTAAAAGACCTCAGCGACTTGATGAAGAAGATAAACTAAAAGACAAGGATTATAAGAACATTGGAGACAAAACTGACATACAAAAACTACCAAGAAAAACTGCAGTGGCCCTATTTAGAATGGAAACTGGCCATGATTGTCTTGCAGAACACCTTTATAAAATACACTGCATACCTACACCCAAATGTACTATCTGTAAAGAGGATGTCATCATGAACAAACACCATTTGGACAAATGTAATGGTCTCAAAAGTGGGAACCTACAGGCTTTATATTGGGAAGCTAGGGGAAAAATGATGCAAATCAACTAATCCCCAGTGCCATCAGTCAACAACAACATTGCACGTCAGCAAAACCTACTGTGTTTCACAAGACCAAAGACATTTGACATTTTGTACAATAAACTATAATCTTCAGTAAGCAGTAAATAAAGCATCAGATGGATTCTATGTAACAGACATAGCAGTATCTTGCAAATAGTAATTACATTTCTACACTTATTTCCTCTGTGTGCTATGTCATTGGAACCCACAATAGCTTCCAAATCTGGCACAATATCTATTATAAATATATTTAGCTGTGCAGACAAAAGGAAATCTGATATTCTAGTTTTATTTTTATACTTCTGCTTCATTTGAGAAAAAATTTGCCCGTGGATGTGTAGGCAGACATTGCTAATATATGAGCACTAAATTCCCTAAGTTGAGGATATTAAATATGTCATGTCTAGGATCAATTTTGCATACATTTCCTAAACACTCTTTGCACATACTTTTAACAGCTGTGTAATTTTGCAATGTTATTAACTGCATCGGCAAAAGTGCTGCTTTTGATTCCATTGCTAAGAAGTTGGTAAAAATAAGAAAATAATTTTCCATGCTTTTAGAATCATTGAATCTGTGAACTGTAAATTATATTTTGAACTCTTGGTTCAGCATAATTGTTAAAGTTGGTACTTGCAATGGAATGTAAATATGGAAAATGATACAATTCCCCTTGTAACAAGTACTCCTTAAATAATTCTAATTTTCCTAGATCAAACATAAGCTTTAAAAGAAGGTCGTCTATCCACTCCTTTGAACTTATATTTGCAAGATATGGAGAATTTAGATTGCAATATCACTCTGTTTGTTGTGAGAATGAGGGCAAGTGAAAGGGGGTGTGTTGGCAGGTAGAACATCCATGAGCCAGCATTTGCGCATGGCTGCAGTAGCCAAATATAAGTTATCTTTATTTAATTCTAATATAGTACTTAGTGTACTTATACTGAAATGTACATTCCTATTAATAGTTGCATTTGAAAATGCATAATATGCAATGGTGCACTAATTCTTCCTGAAGAAAAGTGTGGTTTATGAGAGCACATTGTGCCTTTATGATGTGAAAACTGCTGTAGAATACACATACTTCTCTAATTGTTTTTTTTTTCCCTTCTAGTTTAAGATTTCTGCCTGTTAAATACTTATCATTTATTAAATAACTTTATCATTTGATAATGTCTCCAGCCTTATATTTGTTCATGTGGTCGAACCTGTTTAAGCTGAGGTGTATATGTTGAAGGATTGTCTGCAGCATGCATGAATTCCAACATTTTTATTTGTGACAATATAGTGACAACTTAAAATATACTTTTTTTATTATTACTATCCAACAAGGATTTGCTTCAGTGGAGGACTGTTGTATAGTTTTTCTGCCTAAATGTCTTTTAACATTTGTATTCATTTATTGTTGTGCAAAAGTATTTGGATTGTTTTTCTTAAGAGGTCCATATCCATTGAATTTTTAGGACCTTCAAGCTCTTGCAACATGTCCAAAATTTACAACTAGGTTCCCCCTTCTTTGAAAAAACTTGTTAAAATATTGATTGCTACATTCTACTCAATACACAAATAAATGCAAGCTTAGCTGTTTAAACTGTTGTTTGCTAATGAAATGCATTTTGCACTTCATCCATTCTCCATCTGGTGTCCCAATAAGAGCATTTGCCTACCTCAGTAGGCGTTTCTGCCTCACGTTCAAGAGGTCCCGAGTTTGAATCTTGGTCAGGGTGAGTTACATGGATAAGGTTTTTCCTGGGTTTTCCCTTATCCTGAAAGACAAATGTCGGGTAACTCTAAGCTCTGTGGACCCTGGGCTCATTTAAACATCATTTCACCCATTTCATTTGACTGAGATGACTTAATGTTGGAGGACATAATTGACACACACACAAAAAGGGGGGGGGGGCTATTTTTCCAGATATTCAACACTGAGATGCATCATGAGCTTAACTGTAACCATTTTTAATGGACACTAGTTTTTACAGATTGGTGGTTAATTCATCTATTCACAGCCCCCAGTCTGCCAGAGGACCATACTTGCTGGTTGACAGGTCTTTGGACCTAGCTGGAAGAATAAAGACATTCACCAAACTTTATCCACATTCACTACTGTGGAATGTCTATAAACAGCATGATAAGACAGCCTTTGAATTGGAATTTTCTCCATTATCCTTTCTCCACATTCAATGTTGTGGGATGTCTAAACGCCATGATAAGGCAGTGTTTGAATTGGAATTTTCTCTAATATCATATAACCATTATACTGCTGAACTCAGTCCTCAGAGCCTCTCTTGTTAAAGCAGGTTGCACCACGAGACTGAGAGATTGGGAATTGGGTAGATGAGGTTACATGTTACACATCACCATCCCTTCCAACACCGCTGTTTTACCTTCCCCAACTTGCTGTTATTAAGTATATTATAGACAGCAATGCAGCAAGGCAAATGGAGAATGTAATGTAGTCTGCTAACTAAAAATCAGTATTTATAATTTATGTTGAATTTCTCTAAATCTGTACGTACGTATAATAAAACCATAAAACCAAAATCTTTTTGTATAGCATGCATTTTCTGTCACTCTAACTGTCCTTGTCGCACTATGTAAGGGTGGCATATTCCTGTCAGGGACTTACTTTGCGTTGGCAAACAGTACCTTTATATTTTTTGAGAGAATAACTTCGAGAGCCATTGCTTCCATTTTCAACCTCAAAGTTCCTCAAAAAATAAAAATGTTAGTGACAGTGTGAAAAACCGATTACAAATAGGTTTTTAATTAATTGGTATGTTACTCTTACTAAATTCCTCCAAACACATATATTATATTATATAATGTTTTCACGTAAATCAGTTATCTCACTCTTTCTGCAGAGCAAAAATATTCATCATAAACTGCACCTCTGGCCTGTTTACTTTAAACTCTGTCACCTCAAGCCAACAACACTGAAGTGCAACACAAGCTTTGCCTACCTCTCGTGTAATATGGGGAAAGCAGAAAAATATTTATGAAAAGTAAGGTTAAAATGGTTAAAAGAAATAAGAAAGTACTGAAAAAAAAGTAATGAGGTATAAAAGTAAATAAGAGGATACATTGCTATTAAAATCAGGCAAATGAGTCAACCTTGCATACATTTTCCTCCACTTACAATATTTTAATGAAGACAAGTTTCTGGGAACTTCTTCCCTATCCTCAGTTCTGTGGTTGACTGATGGTGTAACTGGTGTCTGTGTCTGGCTTGGTGTTGTGCTGCTATATGATAGTCTGGTAAGCTTGATGGCGTCATCCACGGCGGGAATTTCAAAATTCATCAAGATGTTCTGTTTCTTCGTAATGAATGTGTTTTCCCAAATCTGCAGTTCTAGAGGTTTCTTTGCCTGTTTGATCAATTGTATTTCTTGCTTAATGTGATTCTCAGACCAAAAGTGATGTGCTATGGCAGGCTTGTCCATGTGTTTGAATTTAATATTTCTGAAGTGTTCTTTCATTCTTGTTCCTAGATTCCTTTTAGTCTTCCCAATGTATATCTTGTCGCAATATACATTGGGAAGACTAAAAGGAATCTAGGAACAAGAATGAAAGAACACTTCAGAAATATTAAATTCAAACACATGGACAAGCCTGCCATAGCACATTACTTTTGGTCTGAGAATCACAGCATTAAACAAGAAATAGAATAGATCAAACAGGCAAAGAAACTTCTAGAACTGCAGATTTAGGAAAACATTTATTATGAAGAAACAGAACCTTGATGAATTTTGAAATTCCTGCTGTGAATGGCGTCATCAAACTCGCCAGACTATCAAATGGCAGCACACCACCAAGCCAGATGCAGACACCAGTTGCACCATCAGTCAACCACAGAACTGAGGATAGGGAAGAAGTTCCCAGAAATTAGTCTTCATTAAAAAACTTGTTAAGTGGAGAAAAGTGTATAAAAGGTTGACTCATTTGCCTAATTTTAGTAACAATGGCACTCCACTTTCTGAAATACTTCTTTTTATTCTGTATAAGAGGATACATTATACTTCCTGATTACACACACACAACTGAATGTTAAATATAAGGGGAAGAAATGAAGAAAAGCAACTCCAAGATTCAGATTTATTCACCAACAGAATTCATACAGAATATGGGCTTCGGCAAAAAAAAAAAAAAAAAAATCAAATATTATATTTACAATACATAAAAAGAGTTCAAGAAATGACATAAGGGTGCTCCAGGGTGAAATACAGATACCCAGCATTTGCCTTAATGACTGAGGGAAACCTCGGGAAAAAAAAAGCTCAGTTGGGTATACAATTGCATTAGATTTCTATATACATTGTATTTACAATGAAGTGATTACTGAAACATACATAGGTACTAATAGGTATTAAAATATAGATGACGTGGAGTACAATTTTTGTCTTGGAGGTTGTCAAACTTCTTCAGGTGAAGTGCATCTCCCAAATGAACAGGATCCATGAAACAAAAACATTCAGAGGTAAACATCTGGGATGTATATGGCTTATTTATTAATTTCTAATTTTAAATAAACAAGTCACTTGGTGCAAACAGTAATTAAAATTGGGTGTTCATGAATTCATCAACTAAATAAAACATAGAAATAAAATGTTCTTTCACACTAGCCGTGTGTAGGACGCACTATGAAAGGGTAGAGCCAGACTGAAAAATTCAATGACATAGCCGGGATTTGAACCACGGATCTTCTGGTTTCCATCCAGCCGCTCTAACCATTTGAGCTACTTTGGCCAATGTGCCAACATGACATTAAATTCTCCAACTGACTTGTGTTTCTCCCGGTAAACCACTAGGAGTTCTCATAAACATATGAGACAACTACCTTAATGGCGACTTACAATGCTGTAAGTATTTTAAGGCCGGTGCTTTATAGTAAGCGACTTACAGCATTGTAAGTCACCATTAAGGCAGTTGAATTTTTCAGTCTGGCTCTAACCTTTCATAAATAAAACATATTTTAGGAGCAAGTTTTCAACTTTATTTTTAAATGCTTTGATCTGTAGAACTTTGACACTTTCTGGAATTTTATTACATGAGTTAACATTTTTATGGGAAGCTGAGTTGTACTTCTAGTGTAATGTATAAAAGCATGACACTTTCTGGACAAACAAGTGAATCCTCGTAGAGAATTAAAGTTTGAAGAGGGGAGTTTGTTTCTGACCCACAGCAATGCTTTTTAAACTCCCCGTAACTTTGAAAATTACTGATACTTTTTACTTCTTGCTTTCATGTTTTTTTAATGAGGTCTTTTTTTTTCATTTCTATAGAAGTATGACCTGTTTAATGAACACTTATGCTTTTCTTTTTAAGATAAAGCCTTGTTTGTTTTTGTTCCTTTCATTATATACAAAATTAACTATACTTTTGGATTTCATTTCAGATTTTATAACAACAATTCGTCATTTGTTCATGGTGGTCTTGATGCTCCAAATCGCGAAACTAAACCTGTGGTTGGCCAGAAGCAAATACATCAAAAAATTCAACAATTAAATTTCCGAGACTGTCATGCTAAGATCAGCCAGGTAGATTCTCAGGCAACACTGGGTGATGGGGTGGTGGTTCAGGTAAGGTTAAAATTAAACTTCATCCATTGTTCCATACTTGTTAGCATGTTTCTATCTTGTATCTCCTTTTGATTTTAACATCGTTGTTTGGAGACAAGATACCAAAATGGTTGGTGTTACACATATGACTTGACATTTCTTTCAGCTTCCTTTGTTAAATTTCTGTTCTTCAGTGTTTTGTTTCTGTTTAAAAGTTATAAAATGTAATACACTCCACTTGTAGTAAACATGTGTTATTGAGATTTAAAAATGTGAAACAGCTATTAGCTTTCAATAATTGTAGTCTGCAAAGAAGTATATGAGGGACATTCTAAATGTTTTCAGCCTGACTCAAAGAGAACATAAAGTTGGTCAAATTACTGTGATAGTTAAGTGTCAACCTTCAAATGTTTAAACCCAAGAGAATTTCAAAAGGAGTAAATTTTGATATTAAAAGGATTCTTCCTCTTCATTTTTAATGGATGAAATGTGGGCTACTTAAATCATCCATTTAAGATGATTAGCACCACAAAAAGAGCTATGACAAGATTGTGACAAAAATTCATATTCAATGATTGCCAATTAAGGTACACAAATGTATCGACATTTCAAAGATCTCAATTGGCTATGTCCTCTACATTTTGCACAAAGTAGGTATATTACCTCTATAAGGGTAGTCATCACTAGGGAATAGCATGCTTCACTACAGGACCAATTGAGAAAAGTATTTAAGCTCAACATACAATTGTTGAAGTCCTGCGCTGTGGCGTAGTGGGCTAAGGCATCATGCTTTGGTTCCCTGCCATGGAATGCTACCTGGGTTTGATCCCACCCCTGGGGGTGCAGATTTTAAGTCCCGGGTATAGGACTGGTGCCCACTCGGCATTGTGAGGAAATTGAGGAGCTTGCGATAAGTAAGCGGCTCTGGTCAAGAAAGCCAACGTTCTGGCTGGAGTTGCTGAGATGCTGACCACATCTCCTCCGCTTATCAGTCTGATGATCATCCACCTCTGCCTTGCATATGTAGGCATGAGGCTGCCAGTCTGGTTGTCAGGACTTGGCCCTCTATAGGCTTTTGCGCCATAGGTTATTTATTCAAATGTTGAAAGTTCTTTACAATAATGTGCCTTCATATACATCTTGCAAGTGTCACTTAACTGCATATACTTCATATTCAAGTACTTCCACATCCATCATATTTGTCAAATTTGGTTCACAGTAGTTTTGTTTCCAAACCAGAAGAAATGCCTGGGTGAACAAAAATCAATTTCAGATCATGAGGTTAAAGCTGAGATAGATACTTAATTTGCGCAGCTATACAAATCTTATTTTACTAAGGACTTTAAAAAATTGGAACATCTATGCAGTGCATCTGTGAACATAAAAGAATTCAGTTTTATTTCTGATTGCTGTGACTTTTTACCATATATTTGCAACATAATACAGTATACACAATTTTAATGAGTTAAGTCAAACCATTTTTTGACATAGCAAAACTAATTTTTTTATTCATGATTTTTTTTTTATAAAGTAATATTAAATGCTCCTTAGATAACTACAATTTATCTTGTTGCTTTCAATTTTTAATATATATATGAATTGTGCAGGCATTTCTAATTAGTTCAGGAGACAAAATGTTATTGACTTAATGAATTTTTGAACTTGTTCAATTTGAATTATGGAAGGTTATTTATTTAATTGAGCTATTTCATATTTTTAACTAATGTACAGCCATTTTTAAATGCCTAATTATAAAGCTTTCCAGAAAATTTCAAGCTACTTGGTTACAAGCAGTGGTTCAAGGAGCATTTTGAAGTGTGCATGCATGTTGCTCGGGAATTAATACGGAAGTCCCTCTCCTCCTCGCTTCCCAATATTTTGATACGTTTTCAAGAAACCACAAGAGAGAATTTTTAAGATGTTTCATGTTTATTTATTTCTTGCGGCACAGTAAACAGTTTGGAACTAAGTTTCGTTTTACCACCAAGTTGATTTTTAGTTCCCTTTTTAGCTATAATATCTGACATTTCATTTCCAAAAATACCTCAGTGTGCAAGTATCCACTTAGTACTGTCCCTATTACTACGAGGGGCAATCAAATATAAATAGGCCTTTCGTTCCAGAAAATTTATTCATGAAGAATAATTGAAATTAACATTTTTCTTACTTTTCTACATATTCACCCATCTTTTCTATACATTTGTTACAACGGACAGGCAATTTTTTAATGCAGTTTCAAAGAAAGTACAAGGACGGGTGCGGAGCCAGTTGCGCACAAAGTCTTTCACCTCCTCATTGGTTGTGAAACGATGTCCTCCAAGAGCTTCTTTGAGTGGACCAACATGAAGTCACATGGTGAGAGGTCTGGGCTGTAGGGTGGATGTGGAAGGGTAGTCCAGTGCATTTCGACCAACTTTTGCTTTGTTGCTGCTGTGTTGTGTGGTCTGGCATTATCATCCTGCAGAATCAACACATTTCTGGTCGGACTATTGCAACGTTTTGACCGGAAAGCAACTTGAATTTGACTGAGAAGGTCACAATAATAGGTAGCATTAACAGTCCGTCGTTGTCCTTGTTGTTCAAGGAAATCAATGAGGACACCTTTCGAGTCCCAGAACACTGTGGCCAAAACTTTCCCTGCTGACAGTTGTGACTTGGCTTTCACTAGCGGTTGCTCTCCACTCCAGACTGGCCCTCTTTGATATGTGTGTGTTAATGATGCACCCATGTCTCATCACAAGTGATGATTCTGTCCAGAAAAGCATCACCTTCCTCTTCGTAGTGCGTGAGAAGCATGTGACACACTTGAACTCGCACTGCTTTCTGTTCTGCAGTGAGATAACGCGGAACCCAAGGTGACACTTTTCTCAATTTCAGCTCCCTTCGAATGAGTGATTGAACACTCCCATAGCTTATGAGAAGTTGTCAACAAGTCTCAAGCACTGATGTGGCGATCCCCTTCAATGATGTCTTGAACAGTTTGGATGTTTTCTGGATTGATGCTGGTGCATGGGCAGTGAGGGTGGGCCAAGTTTTCAACACGTTCACGTCCTTCATTAAACTCATGGCACCAGTGTTTAACTCTGGACCATGAAAGGGCTCTTTCCCCAAACTGTGGGAGTAACCAACAGCAAATTTCATCTGCACAGACATTTTCATTGACAAGAAACTTGATTATTACTCGTTGCACAACAGCTGGATGCACCTCTCTCTCAGACATCTTGGCAGTAACTGAGGGACAGAGCCAAATGAGTGCCCAAGGCCACTATCTTACAGGGACCTCACTGCATGTGCTGTAAGGGAGTCGATTAATGACACTAAACAACACTTACTTTTATAGAAGTAAGTGTTGTTTAGTATCATTAATCGACTCCCTTTAATTTAATTTAAACAAATGCCTGTTAATATTTGATTGTCCCTCGTATTAAGTTAATTGATGGAAATTAATCATTCTTCCACACAAGCTGTGTGTAAGCTAAGATTTGGATAGGTGGTGATAGGGGTAACTGAAGCCTGGGACTTACGTACTTACAGCATAGTCACCACAAAAGGTGCATGTCTCATTGCATATGACAACCACTAGTGGTTTACCAGGAAAAATAGTCAATTGGAGAATTCAGTGTCTTGCTACCAAGTTAGCCTTGGTAGCTCAGTGGTTAAGAGCAACTGGATGGAGACCAGGAGATCTGTGGTTCAAATCCTGGCTATGGCATTGAGTTCTTCAGTCTGATACTACCTATCCAAATTGAGGTGTGCTACTTCTCCTCTGGTACAGCTGTGTAAACAAAGATGATAATATATTAAAGATCTGTTTAGAACAACAGAAGAACTCAACATGTAGGGATAGTTGGTGGTCGGAGCTAGAGAAAACGTTGAATAGAATAGGGTTGGAGGATATCTGGCAGGAGGGAGAAAGAAATGTAAAGGGTTTTTGGACAGTGATTAAGAATAGAATAGGGGACATTGATAGCAAGTGACTTGTGGAAACTGATAAGTAAGAAATCACTAAATGTATACCTGAAAATAAAGAGAGAATGGCGAAGGGAAACATATTGCTCTATGTGATAGATATGGGAGGAAGGGTTTGGTTTGGTTAAGAACAGGAGCCATAGTGAGAGGGAGTTCACCAAAGGAGTGCATTTTATGTGGAAAGAAAATAAACGTAGAACATTATGTAGCTGAATGCAAAGAAATAGAAAACTGGAGGAAATCAGTATGGGATAATAAAGGGGCTTATGTGGTAACTTTAAAAATGCTCATCTTGAAAGAAGAGATAAATCTCAGACTATTACCATATTAAGGAATTCATGCTAGCCATGCGCTGTTAATGTTCATGTTAGATTTCAACCATCAACAAAATTCAAATAATTGTTTTAGAAATTTTGATTGAATTCGGTATGATTGTATTATGCAGTAATGACACATTACTATTCTATATGTGACGAAGATTTTAATCATTGAAAGCAAATGTATTTAATATATTATACTTACCATAGGAAAGCATTTAATTGTACAAAATGCAGTATTAATGGTTAAAAAAAATGCATGTTATAAGAAATGGATGCCAATGAATAAAGCAATGATGTATTGAACAGAACACAATGCGGTTGTAGATTACTTTTTCATATAGCAATAGTTCGCATCAAGCTGCATTGCCATTTTGTTTCCAAGCACTATACAATATTCCATATCCCCATTACCTCAGTTTCTGGAAATGCGCCTTTATCTTGATTCTCCATTCGTATAAAACATCCAGGTGAATTAAAGGCGTTTATTGATTTTCCATTTCAGAAAATAATCATGTGGTAAGTGAGGATAGGACCACTAACAGGTAACACATTAAAATTCTACAGATAGCAATGCAACAACAACCTTGGCTAATTCTCATTTAGATATTTTGTGTTCTATTCTTGTCTCTAGTTTGGCAACAAAAATTCATTGCAAGGTGCAAAGTTCACAGCCCCATTAGAAATGGTTTAAATATGTTGCTTTTGTTTCTGTAGATATTTGTTTACATTTATTTTGGGGATACAAAATAAACAATCTGTAATAGAAATGAGTATCCCATTGTTCAGTGTGGAGCATACATTCCTGTAATTTGAATATGGAATATGTGGTGAGTTACAGGCACCTCTGATGTTATAAACTTATATGATATACCTAACAGATATATAGGGAGTCAAAATTGCTACGAACCAGCTGCACTGTTTTACCTTCCTGCATCCTCTGCACTCATCACCGACTGCTGCTATCATAGAAAGGGTGGATAAAACCACATAACATTTTTAAAACTACTTTTAAGACTTGCCAATTTTATGAAAGATGCTGAAACTGCCCATTGCCATCGTCCATACATTTTTTGCACCTCTTTAGGAAACTATCCATTACTTGTGGCTCACTTTGTGAAATGCTGGCAGTTTCCTGGCAGATATTTTGTTTTGATTCTTCCAGGGTGTACGAGCTTGTTTTGTGCATTCTGTTTTAAGTTATCCCAGTGATAGAAAGTGCAGGGTTTAGGTCGGGGGACTGAGGGGGCCACAAATCTCTACTAATCTGGCCTGAACACACTTTCATTTGTTCTCAAAATATTTACCATATGAGCCGTTGCACAGTTTTGTTGAAAAAAAGCTAAAATCATACTCCCTGATTGTTAATTCTCTAAAGAGGGGGTGCCAAAATTGCATTTATACATGTATGAGTGTCAAATCTTGGCTCAAAAAAAATTTTGGCCCTATAACTCTCTTCACTAATGGTGCACCATAGTGAAGACGTATTTCATGAATAATGTTAGGTTTCTCAGAGGTCCAATAATGATTATTTTTATATCTATGAAGGTGGAACCATGCTTCATGTGTGAAAAATATTATATGTAGGTCTATTCTGCCAGTTCATATACTTGTGAGAGTCCACTCATAAAATGTGCGCCTAATTACAGCATCACCTGATTGAAGAGCATGTGCCACAGTTATTTTATGTGGTTTTAACTTCAGCAATTTGATAGCTCTTCAAGCAGAGCCATAAGAAATGGCTGACGGTTGTGAAATATGATTAAGTGATTTTTGTGGGACTTCTCCAAATGAAGATCAATGCTGTCTAATGTTTGTGGTAAGAATCCTACATGTCTTTTAGATTGCTTAGCCTGAACATTCCTGTGACCTGAAATTTCTTGTAAAGTTCATGGATTGTTGTATGGCCTGGAATTTAACATCTGGAAATCTTTCTTCAAGTTGTACTGATACTTCAGCTGACTGAGTTAACACATACAAATCATAAATAAATATGCTCTGTACAGTGGAAAATATGTACTGAGCCATAATACAATTTGTGACCAAGTGCAGGACAAAATAAATTGTAACAACAGAACCACATCACATCACTGTCAACTCACTGCTTCAGTACAAAATAACATCAGCCATGTAATCTTGTGTATAGCAGCAGTGCATTACCAGGTTTCCATTGCCCAGTGGAAAAACTCTGTGCAGCTGGTTCAAGGATTTTTGCTTCTGTGTTACTTCAGTAGTCAGCTGTCTACCTTGGTGCAACAGTAGAAGTCTGCTTTCTAAACTGAAAAGCGGTTTCTGTCACGCCTCAATTTATTTTGAGCTCTCATCAGTATTGTTAAATTTGAATTGTTACTTGTTATGCTTAATTATCAAAGCAAAGAATTAGCTGTTAATATTTAAGACTGGCCTAACATTTAAGATTTGTCTGAAAAATACCAGAGTACCTCTGTTAAGAACAGCTTCTACTAAGTTTTAAGAATTTTAATGAAAATGACCTTTCAGAGTTGATGATTTAAAAAAAAACTTCCTGAAGATATGGAGTAATTAAAGAAGGCTATATTCTGTGGATGTAATTGACATCTGAGCCATTATATTTGCTTTTGTCTACAAGAAATTAATAAAACAAAAACTGTCCTGTGATACCACTTTGTTTGCACAAAAGACTATAAACAAATGTGACACATTAAACGCACCTTTTAAGTGCTAGAAATGTTAATTAAAATAAATTTTTCAAATATGATGCTTATTAAAAACCTCTTGAAGACAGTTGTATATTAATGAATATAACTAATTTTCTGATACTTCTTGTTTCCAACGTGCAAAAATTAGAACAGTAGGATATAGGTACTAGTTCGAATCCCAGTTAGGGTGAATTACCTGAATAAGGTTTTTCTGGGGTTTTCCATTATCCTGAAAAATGAATGTCGGGTAACTCTAGGTTCTATGGACCCTGGGCTCATTTGAGCTTATGAGTAAGCATTGGGGACGACAAATTAAAAAAAAAAGCAGAAAAGTAACAGCACAGTTTTTTTACTTACTTCTCTTTTCATGCTGACTAGCCAAATTGTCAGTTATATCACAGCTTATTTTTACATCTATACTATTTTGACTGCTTAAATATCCTTCCCCCCCACTTTTCCCTGTTTCTAATATTCACATATAATGCTACCTCTTTATTACTATAATGTTTTCCAAATTTGAATCCCAAATACTCTCTCCAATTGCTTGTTTCCACACCTCAATCATTGAAAGTTTTTATGAAGCATAGGCTTTCATGGTTGCAATCTGCATTACAACCAAGTCATTTCTGGGCTAAGGATTAGTGAAGACAAGTTGTCAAACATTTCTTTTTCACCCATCCTTCCAGCTACCGCTCCATTAGCCTCCTTTCCACCCTCTCGAAAGTTCTGGAGAGGTTGATTCTCACCCGATTGTTCCCAATATCGGGAGACATTCAAGCCATTACCAACCATCAGTTTGGTTTTCGTCCTGGGCACTCGACAGTCCAGCAGTTGCTGCATGTGGTGGAGACTGCTGCCCTGGGCTTCCAGGAAGGTGCCTTCACGGCTGCGGATTAATTGAATGTCGAGAAGGCCTTCTCTACGACATGGCATGCCGGACTCCTATACAAACTGATCCACCTGGGGCTCCCAACACAAATGATCAACATCCTACACAGCTTCTTGCGACACCGCACCTTCAAAGTCACAGTTGCGGGGTGAACATCAACACTAAGACCAGTGAGATGCAGAGTCGTTGAAGGCTCTGTACTATCTCCCACCTTATTCAACGTCTTTATGGCAGATTTCCATACAGAGCCACGAGTTGAAATGGCACAATATGCTGACGACGTGCTTCTGTTCTGCAAAGACAAACACATCCTCCGAGCTTTCAACCCCTTACAAAGACATCTCCATCTACAACAACAGTGTTGTCGGCATTGACGGATGTCAAACTCTGTCCAGTACCTAGGAGTCAATTTGGACAGAGGCCTAACTTTTTGCCAGCACATCAGGGACCTATCAGCGAAGGTGCAGGGAGCAATTGCTTCCCTGAATCCAATGCTGGGGTCGACCTCGATGCCAGTTGGTCTGCAGTTATACCTCTTCCGAGAGCTGGTAATCCCGGTGATGCTATATGCCTGCGAGATCTGGGGCATGGCCGCAGACAGCTGGTTAGCATGGCTTCAATGTGCACAGAGTAGAGGACTACAGTCTATATATTCTGTGGGTCGTTATTTTCCTACCAGGTTGCTTCACGAAGCCTCGGGTCTTCCATACGTGGAGGATGAAATTAGGCGTAGGGCATCAAAATTATACACTACTTTACCAACACATAGAAGCGCTCTTGTTAGGTCATTGGGAGATTATGACCCCACTAGAAGCCGTTCTACACTGTTCTGGTTACCCCGCATGGCTTGCAGGCACCCGAGATAACCCAGGAGCTGATCCTAACAGCAGCTAAAGCTGAGCTCCTCAAATTATTCTAAGCTGTTTGGCATCTAAATTGTCCAACTAAAAACCAACTTCAAAATTAAAATACCAGGGTGCACGGTATTGCATGCTGTCCTTCAACCCGAAGGTACATAAATTTGTAACCTCAAAAGAAACTCCAACCTCAAAACCCACAACACATCCTATAAAATTCCAATTGAAAAACCTTACCTGTGGTAAAACCCTTAACAGGTGGGCACGCAGCAAAAACCTTCTGGCTTTATACAGCCAGCCAACCAGCCAGCCAGCACCTTGGTCCGGTCCAGTCCGGTCTGTTTCCCCAAATATGTCTTATACTTCCATACTGTTGTTTCTAAAACCTTGAAGATACAGTCACCCAGTTTGCATCTGGCATATTCCTTTCACCACTTCTCACAACTATCAACATACATCTCCTTAAAATCTAAATAAAGGAGTAAACTTATATTAGGGCTTAAGCTAGAAAATAAAAATGTGTTTTGAAAATGCACTGATCAAAATTTATATTTGTGCAAAATTCTGCAGTAAATTTTCCAATTTATAATAAGCAGATTTGCAGACGTATAACTATGCACATACAGAATGGTCCAAAAATATGTATATACTGTTTAACAGTCCATAACTTGCAGACTAATTGGTGGAATTGGCTTCAAGTTCAACTAGATATCACTGTAGGTGCTAGAAATGGTCACCGTTAACATCCATACAGACAATGCTGCCGAACTACAGCATGTACTACTGACTGCAACCTGTTCAGTTGGATATCAATACACGGATGTACAATACATTCTCATAGATCATCCAATGTGCGTGGCTTTTGTTGAAAACGACATCCTTTAGTGTTCCCCATAGGTAAAAATCCAGAGCATTAAGTCTGGGGAATGTGTTGGATACTCTACAGCACCTCTTCGGCCTATCTATCGTGCAGGTAGATTTATGTTGAGATACTCCCTGACAAAATGGTAGTGGGCTGTTGCACCATTATGTTGAAAGTAAGAGCTTTTGTCCCCATACAAGTCTCAGATGGCAGGTAAAATGAATGTCTCAAGCTTCGGAACGGCCCAACCAAACCCTGGTAAAACAACCCACACCACACATTCACTCCTGGTAAATCCACGGCTTTGTCTACATGGACGTTCGGATTTCCAATGGCCCAGTAGACACAATTTCGGCGGTTTACTGTACCATTGAGTTTAAACTGTGCCTCATCAGACCACACAATCATCTCTGAAAACACTTCATCATTGCATATTGAACCACTTGCAGTACTCCATTCTATGATCTGGTTCATCCTCGTTCATTGCATGTAGCAATCTTGGGATGTAGTGCTTCCACTTTGCAGTCTTCAAAATGTGCTGAACACAGTGACTCACGCTAGTTTCAAGGGCACACTGTCTCGCAGTCTTCTGTGGTGAGTGAGTGAATTGTTGTAACACATGACAGGAGTTCACTGGACTTGTTGCTGTTACTGGTCATCCAGATCGTTTTTTCTGTACATCTGTAACACAGCCGTCAACTTCAAACTTGTCTCGAATGCGCGCAATTGTTAAACGTGTTGGGCTCTCTTTGATACTCATTTTGCCACTGGCATTGGAACCTCACTAATGTTTTTGTACCTAATGTACCACTTCAAAACGGACTTCCTTTCATCGAATGTAAGCCTTGCACCAGCCATGTTTATTCAAGTGACTAGCAACAAAAGAATGCTTATGAATCTGGCAACTGTCTTCAGACACTGCTTGTGTGATGATTGTCAGAACTACATACAAACAAAAGAATGCTTATCTGGCAACTGTCATCAGATACCGTTTGTGTGGCGATTGCCAGAACTACAAACTCTTACACTTCTAAAAATGAGACATTTCTACCAATTAGTTTGCAAGTTATGGACTGTTAAACAGTGCATACATTTTTTTTGGGCCACTCTGTATACTAAATTAAAATGATCAACGGATTCACATGCTAAGTAGTTATAAACAGTGAAATATTTTAACATATTGATAATTGTGAGTTGATTAATTACTCTGAAAACTCAATGGGGACAATTTATTTATTTTTTTAAAAAAAAAGTATAGTCCTAAATCACATCAACATGCAATATTCTACACATGACTTACCACTTCAAGAATATGAAAATAAATAGAGTATCAATATAGACAAAGTATCATACAATGAATTCAGGGCACACATAGTGGACAAACTAATACAAATAAGGTTGGATATCACCAATC
This sequence comes from Mantis religiosa, assembly GCA_030765055.1. Classification (NCBI taxonomy): domain Eukaryota; kingdom Metazoa; phylum Arthropoda; class Insecta; order Mantodea; family Mantidae; genus Mantis; species Mantis religiosa. The sequence goes on from CM060948.1 coordinate 245,600,718, forward strand.
TCAGTATCAGATGTATCTCCTCAACCTCTATCAGGAGGTTGGAACAGGCCAGTTGAATGTAAACAGATAAGTAGCACACTTGCCCAGGTAAACAGAATTTTCTAGAAGTTTTTCCCATCTTGAACATTTTGGTAATGTGTGTACATTTCCAACAGGTATATAAGCAATCACCTTGGCTAATTTTGCTGGCTTATCTTGGAAAGTTAGTAAGTAGCCAGCAAGTGCAATTCTTTTTCACCAAAAAGTGCTGTTCTACCAGTCAAGTTGTGCTTGTGGTGACTTGTAGTGAGTGCTGTTACTGCGAGGGATTTGAGATGTCTTTTGTTTGAATTCCCTAGGAAGATAACCATCCAGAAGAAGAGGCTGCGTTGTGTGGTGCATTTCATTACGTTGAAGTCGCAGTATGCATATTCATTGCAATAAACTTATTCTCGGGAACTTTGATAAAGATCTCTGTGCAGAACACTAAGAAATCGGGAATTAACTGGAATGCTTGTGAAGACTTCCATGTAGCATATATAAGGAAAACCAAGACAAATTTAAAATATATATTAAAAGAATACCTACAAATTTTAAACTAAGCAAATAACTAAAGCAGTTGTAGTCCACATTTTTGGTCAACAGAACAAATTTTCTGTGAAATTAAGCTTTTGAAATATGCCAAAAGACCAATAAGAACAATGGGAAAACATCATCACCAGAAATGCACATAGAGTAATGAATTTTAAAATTCTACCAGTAGATGGCCTAGTGAAGTTTTCCACTAAACAGTTAGATGGCAGTATAACCAACACTAAAATAGGGACTCTCCATCCAGACGCCTGTAGAAATACGATTCACAATGGAAATAAACATTTTTAAACATGGCCTAAGTGAAAACTTACGTGAAATTCACTTAAAATTTTGAATATAGTAAATCACTTACTGAAATATTAAATCTATATATTAAAGCATTGTTTTAAACCATGAAGTTCTTGCATTTGTTGTGAATGTTAACATAACTCTTACCTAGCAATTACTACAAATAGTTTTTTCCATGTTTTGACACAAAATACATTACAAGTAGTTCTGTCTCCCCAGAATACTAAGCTCAGCACTATTTATTCCACTTCTCTACTAATTGTTTATTTAATATACATATTTTGGAACAAGATATTTTTCTTGTATTTTTGTTTTTTATTTCACTATGACTAGATCTCCCTTTCCTTTCTTGCAACAGATATATACATTTCTAAATAGGCATCACATAAGTTCTGGGGAAATGCTGATCCATGCAGACTTTTCAAATCGTAAATGAAAACTACCAGCTGAGAGGGAATTTTTATTTTAAACTTTAACATGAATATTGTTACAAATGAGTACATTAATTGCTGCTGAACACCTTTGTTTACCATTTAGGACTTAGTGTAGTGCAAATGTTACACTTGAGACATTGTTGCGCTGAGAACAAAACTTGCCAAAATCCTTGACCCATTGGGAATGCAGTTTTCTTGTCTCTGGGTTCTAGAGCCACTTGCTAGTGTCTCAATATTAGGTCCATGGTTGAGAACCAATGGACATCAGCAAGAGTATCCAGAGTGTCATCGATCCAGGTAATAGGAGACAGTCGTTTCAGGTAACACATTAGCTTCCTATAGGCCTTGCAGAAGCATACCTCATTATTGTTCACCAGGACTACAGAGGAGCGTCATGGGCTGTCAGAATCTGACTGTTCCTTTCCCAGAGCATTTCTTCCATCATGGTGTTCAATTTCAACCTCTTGCATCAACCTCTTCCATGCTGGCCAGTCATTTTTCAATTATGGTGGACAACTTCCTGATTTTGAAGTTTGTGTCTTCATGTCTTCCTTCAGAGTTCACTGTCATTTACCTTCCCATCTGATCCATTCCAGAATTTTCATTCTTCAATTTACTTTTCCGTTACTCCATTTCAGATTTTATGGACTTTTCACTTCACTTAATTGTTGAAGTGTTTACTCTAGTGTGGCATTTATATCACACTTCTGATATCAAGGTAACAAATAAAAACACATATTGCTGCTAAACACACTTTTATTTACCATTTAGTTATTTAATATAGGGCAAAAGCACTATTGTGCACACTCAGAATAAAACCAAATGGATCTGTGTAATCAATAGGGGGCAGATTTTGCCCTATTTACCGATTTTATTCCCTTATTCAGAAATGTAGGCTTTTAAGTTAAAAGCATGTTTCCTACAATTATTAGCCTAATTTCTTAGTTTTATACTGCCTATAAATGCCTATTTCATATGTTTTTGCCTATTCTGCTTATTAGTGCCTAAAACTGTCTTTTTAGCCAATTTCCTCTGCGTGTAATTTGTGACAACAGCTTTTGCATTTGTTGGTCTCAACGTGAAGTTTTTGGGGAAGAGAAATTTCTTACTGCTACACATTGGATATACAAAAAGGGGTTTAGCCAGGTAGGTATCTGCCTTACAGACGTGTCACAATGCGCTAATGACATCATAGAAAAATCTTTGAATTCACTCAAGGATGAGTAGCAAAGACCAGCTAAATGATATTTTAATGGATTGACAAATGACCACTCTTTATGTGGGGAATGGAAAGCCCATTTTGTAAGCGTGTTTAAAGTGCACACATAGATCTATATTTCCTACGCAAATATGCCAAAAGAGAGAAGCAACAGAAGTGTACTTAAGCAGTGGATAAAAAGGTGATCCATCGTTCAGCACAGATGGGAAAATACTTTTTTTCTGCCTTGTGTGAAACAGGTGTGTTTAATCATCCATGTTTGTATTAATACTATATTATCATAGTTTCAAAAAACTTGTAAAAATCAGCCCCTATAGCAACATTATGCCGAACACAAATTAGTATGTTGAGGAGAGCTGAAAGAAGAGAAACTGAATGTTTTCAGTTTTCCAAAGTAAAGCACAAATTTACCTAATGTGAAAACTTTCTTCATCACATGATATGACTTTACATTGAAATTTAGCTTGAAACATGTCTGAATTGTCAAACAAGCCTGTCTAACGCATTTCATCTTGATCAGAATATTATTTATTTGAAACTTATAAGTATAGCTTTACAAACTCAGTGTACTAGATTTCAGAATTTTGTTAGGAGTATTATTTTTTGGCAGTTTCAATGCAGTAGCACGATATTTTTGTGCTGTTGTAAATGCTTATTTCTTGAGCTAATAGTAATACTTGGGGGAGGGATTATTAATTAAATTATTGATAGTCTCAATTGTTAACAATCATATCACATCACAATCAGTACCGCTGGTAAGCAGGAATTTACTTCCGTAGGTTTTCTTTTACATGTGTGTAAATCTACTGACACGAAGCTGTTGTTTTACCCAATCTTAAAATCACCACTCTGGGACTCTATTCAGGTTACAACTTAAACTTGTAAGGCCAGCGCCTAATTAACTAGGCTACACAGACTAGGATTATATATGTATATGAAAAAATTGTGATTTTCTCATGCTTAGTTTTTCTACAAGTATCTCAAGGAATTATGAAATTGATTGCTCGGAGATTTACGGTGTTGTTTCCAACATTGAAAATGAAACTGCAGACTAATAAATCTTAATGGTTTCTGTAAACTTTTAAAGCAGGTAGGAGTATTATTTTCATGACGTCGTAAATGCTATAATTCTGTTTGAGTGAACTGGAAACGCTTACTAAAAAGCTGTGCTTTATTTGTTCTTAGTTGACAATGGGGCATTTAGGGTTTTTATTACAAAAACTAGGATTCTGTAGCTTTAGCTTTTAATAATTTTTGTTCAGTGGTTTGTATCTTTCTGGCACATATTGACATTTTAAGTGTGTGATGAACTTTTGAATTTCTTATCTTTCCAACAATCGTTTCTATTAAGGAGACACTTCTGTGCAAATTGGCCCAAAACTTACAATCCCAAATTTAGTTTTTTTGTCCTAAAATTAGTATAGACATACTTCAATAATATAAAGCTTTTTTTTTTTAAAGAAGACATAGTCAAGTTATTAAAAGTGAGATATTTCTTGTATAGAAAATGAGTAGTTGTCAAACATTTTTATGATTACTCACTCAGATGAGATGTTCTTCATATCCCCAAAAGCGCTTTTCGATCAGGTTTTGACCATCTTCAGTGTGTGTTGACCAGCTACTGGTCAACACACACTGAAGATGGTCAAAACCTGATCGAAAAGCGCTTTTGGGGATATGAAGAACATCTCATCTGAGTGAGTAATCATAAAAATGTTTGACAACTACTCATTTTCTATACAATATAAAGCTTCTTTTTTCTAGTGGCACTACAGAAAACATCTCATGACCATTTAAATAACCTTATACCTGTATTGTAGCTGCTATTACGTAATTTTAACCTCAGATTTCTCAGATTCCATATTTTGTACATTTACCTAACTTGAGAATGTTCCACAGGATGCAGTTTTCTATTAAACGGTATGAAGGTAAGGGCAACTGCATATTAAGTGTACCCATTTACATTTGTTGTGTTTTTGTTATTTGTATTAAAAAGGATTATAATGGTTGCTTCTTAATGAAAACGCTTAGGAATATAAAAACTGTTTAATAGGTATGATTATTTTTTCGCTTTGTTGATATGGCGAAAAATATTTCACATAGATACAGGTTATTAATTGGTTAAAATGGGTGCAGAAACTTATACCCCAAGCATCAAATTTTAAAATTACAATATGTGGGACATTTTGAAAATTGCCTGTAATTTAGACAAACTGTTAATTCCTCAGAAACTATTGTAACTAGAAAGCTGAAACTTGGTATTATTCCATTCTTGATCGATCACAAAAGTAAATGGTATCCATTTGAAAAAATCTAACAAAAGCTTCAGATATTTCAATTTTCATCCTCCTTGCCCCCCCCCCCCCAAACTCATGTTTTTTTAATAATTACTTACTTCACACCTTTCCGCACATTATGGATCTTAGTGAAGTGGATTTAAATGTATTTTAATTATACAACAGTATCTGTTATTTTAACTTGCTGTGGAGCCATTTATGAACTTTGGAATAAATGCAGAACTATTTCGCAAAGGGAACCGCAAAATAGTATGTGTTTAGCAAATTTGTTGCAGCATATGTTGCAATGATTGTCATTTTGTGATATTGTATTTATAGTGTATTTTAAGAGTCATTTTACTACAATTGTGTATTTCTAAGTGTTTACTTTGCAAATTTTTAGTGCCTATTTAAGTGCCTATTTTGCCCATTTTAATGCCTTTTTACCTGCCTATATCAGACATTTTTAGTGCCTATAAATTCACTCCCTAGTAATCAAATTCTGCTAAACTGCTGAGTCACAGCTCACACCTGAACTGCACTCAACTGAACTCTCACCGTCAACTATCAACTGAAAAACTGTTTGCCAGGCATTAGCCAGCTGCTTATATAGTGCCCAAAGACATAGTAAACATTCTAGAACAGGAACCATCTTGAATCCAAGGTGAATCCAAGTGAATCTGCTGGGCTTGGTAAATAGTATACAATGGCTTTTGTTCCACAAGGACTATTGTTCATCCAAGATGACGATTCCCAATCTTCACCTCTGGCAGGCTAGGTAAATGGGCCAACCTGACCCACCATGATGGGGATTGCTAAACAGTTCCATGACGCAGTGACACTATTAAAGAATCCATTGCTTCCCTCCCTTCATATAATCTTGCCACATACTGCCAATTTTGCATAGAAATGCAAATAATGGCCTGTCCCAAAAGTCAACACACACAATAAATCTACAAATTAAATGCTTTTCCTGTGAAAAGTTACATTTTTACATATTGTTTTAAAGTCCATAACATTTCTTGATCAAAACTATTTTTAACTTGGGCCCTGACTTACATTTTTGTTTTGTTACTTAGAAGGAGAGAGAGTTGAATGCTTTTGGAATTTTGAAATTTATCATCTGTGATTCATGTTTCCTGATAGTATCAGTTTGTTTTCCTATTGTCTAGTTCTTTATGCCTTTCAACAAGTTTAAATAATGTGATTTTAGTCGTGAATTTGTGCTTATTTTTCTGGAAGTTAGCTGCCACTGTGGGTTTTTCTATTTTTTTCTATTTTGTTTCTTCAGTTCTTGTTTAATGAGCTGCCTATATCTCTTTTGCTTTTACTACATATGTATGACATTTGGAATAATATGATAGATATCTGATTTTTTTTCTATAGCAGTGTATTGTCTATTTTCTTTGTTCTATATTTATGTTACAATATTTCAGGGGTTAAATTGTTTTATTGGTGTTCTAAGAAAACAGTGTAAGCAGAGCAATAAAGTGTGTATAAGTTGACTCCTTATGTATGCTTTAGTAGTTTGTTTGATTAAACTTTTGAAAAGGTGTAATTTTCCTCAGTCTTCTTTATTTTCCAGTATATTCTAAAAGCATTTTCACTCTCCAAATTTTTCCATCTCCCTTATCTCTTAATATCTTCTATCTTCCTCCTTACTTTGCTCCATAATCTTATTAGTTCTTTTATCCCTTTGCCATATGTCCCTTGATATCTCATGTTCTTGTGCAAAGCTGTTCTTTAGTAATTCATGCAAGTTTGTCTTAATTTGTCATTTTATAGTTTTGTATTCTGCACAAATAGTTCAAAATTCCTTTGAACACCATTCCCTTTCTTCTTGTTCTATCTAATCTTGCTAAGGGTGCTGCTCTTTGCAATACTTAGGTAACTGTAATAACTGTTGACACAATATCCTATATGTATGTTGGTTCTGTTGCATAATAAATATGTATCATTGTTCTTCTGATCAAAACAAAAGGTTGATGGGAGTGGAAGTCAAAAATATTTTTCTCTACAATGTTTCAGGTGACTGGTGAACTCTCAAACAGTGGACAACCTATGCGTCGCTTTACTCAAACTTTTGTTTTGGCAGCCCAGTCTCCAAAAAAGTACTATGTGCACAATGATATATTCCGTTACCAGGTATGTCTAATTGAATATAATGAGAAATTGGTAAGAGCTCTGAGTGCCTAACACCATTTTTGTCTGTCCAAAATGTTGAAGTTTTAAAACATTGTGACAGCTATGTTGGGTCATGCAATAAAACCTCAATTTAACATATAATTCAGATATGAAGATGTTACTTCTGGAGGTGTTGAGCAGTTTGCACTTCATTAGCCAATGTAAGAAATACACTGCTGTGAAAGTGAATTTAATATTTTAGGATATGAAATGGAATTCATTTTTCACTTATCAAATTATCACTTATTTATTATTAGTGTTATGTATAAGTAGACTAGATTCAAATTATATGTGACTTGTAAAAGGTATGTCAGTCAAGTGCATATGAGTTCGTCATTGCAGTTTTATCTGAAAATAAATGAATATGTAATGCAATTTAGGTTATGTTGTGATTTGATTTGGGTGATTCTACATTATTTATTACCTTCATACAGCTACTTACCAACAAGCCTTTGAAAAAATAGACTTGTTTCGTTGTTGCTGCTCATACACACTCGTATTTCTTTTAAATCTTGCAAATTTTTCAAGTTGAAGAATTTTCTCTCCTGGTTTATTTTTGTTACCGTTGAAATATGGCTCTGCAGGTTTGAAGTTTGAAATGTGTTTTTGCACATTGTACATTGAGCTCAATTGCAATACAAACTAGTCCATTAATATGACGAAAAGGACTTTATACTTAGGAAAGTGATATACACATACTGTGTTGATTTTTAGACTAAATATATATCATTTTTAAAATGTAGTATGCAACGCAATGATCATAACAACACTGTTTTCAACACTTCCAAGAAAGTAACTAGAATAATTGTGTTGGCAACTTTGAAAGTTAAATGTACAAGCAGCACAATCTATGTAGTATGTGCATTTGAAAGAAATGAACATATGCTGTGTTCAAAATGTATGTTTTTCAATTGGGCAATGCTGGAAAATCATTGCTTTGCCGTAAGTTGAGTTGCATTCTATATTGATCATGGAAGACTGTTTCATTTTGCTCAGGGGCCACTTTACCAGGCTTGAAGTACTTTTACATGCCATCAGTCTACAATATTGGACCATTGACTTTACTTCCTTTCAAAGAAAGCCACACTAAGGACTTTACTCACTAAAAAGGCCCATTGCCCTCTGTTGGGTTTGAACCTGCAAATTTGGGAACTAGAGGCACATCATGTGTTATGTAGTGACTGGCAGTTAAGGAGGCTGAAGCCTTCGTTCATGTCTTAGACAAGATTTCAATTGCCAGTTACAAATTAATGCATAAGAGTAGTTTTAGGTTCTGTCTCAAATTCACATTTTGAAATCAATGCTTAGATGCCATATAACCATATAACATATGCATTCAAATGAATGTACAAATTTAGTACACTTGTTTATTTTCATTTTCATTAATCTAGTTTACAATCTCATTACTAATAGGTAAGCCAGAAAATTTCAAGATTCTGAGGTTGATCCTGAACTGTGGAATGGTATTCAGTATCTTACAATTGAATTGCTATAATTATTGCATAACTGCAAGTAAATGTGAATGAAAAATATGGATTATAGGAGAAGATGCAGAAGAGATAGAAGAATATTGTGTGAAAGTTTATTTTTAAAAATGGTTTAGATGAAGAGAATATACCATCAGTATTAAGTAAAGCAATTGTGAGAAATTAAATCTGCATATAATTTATTCAGTCCTTCATCTGAAGAGTTGATTGAGGTAAACTCCAGAAACTTTAAAGTAACTGCGTGAATAAAGCATCACAAAATTTGCATGTACCTAATTACGTCTTGCATTTGACAAGAAACTTGTAAATATATTTCTTAAATATCTTGAGACGTTCTTATAAGGGAAACAATAAATTGTATTTTTTACTAGAGAACATTAAAGCAATTTTTATGCAGCTCATCTTAAAGAAATAATTATAAGTAACTTACAGGGAAAAAAAATTAAGTACAATTTGATTAGTGATTTTTTAAAATATATTTGTTATAATTGCAGGTTATTATTGATCAAACAACTTGTACAATTATTTCATAATTGTTGAAGCATGAATTTAAGTTTTTAGAAGAGAAGGAAATTTGATTATTATTACTGCAGAAGAATGTTTTTATGTATAAATGTAAAAAGAATTGAAAACTTCATAAAATCTGATTATGCATGTTTGGAGAAATTTAGTAACAGTAACATCCAAATTAATTGAAAAAATATTTGTAATCTGTTTTTAAGACTCCCATCAGTAAAATTTTTGTTTTTTGAGGGACTAGTTTCAAAAGCTGTTGTTTTCATTTTCAACCTTGAAGGCCTGACTATAGTCTGCTATTGTTTTCTGCTGTCTTCTCTCTGATGGTGGAAATGTGATCTTCGTCAAATTATCGACCAGTGGAATTTCTAAGTTCATTAATTGGTCCTTATTTTTCCATGTTAGATGTAGAAGACTACACAGCAGACATCCAAATTGCTACACAAACATGAAGTGAAGAAAATAGAAACATATTAAAAGAAAACAAATGTTGCAAAATAGTAGACCAGATCAAGAATGAAAAGAAAATATAAACTTCAATAACCACATCATGAGATCACTTAAAAGCAAACCAGTCATATACACTAAAGCAGATAAGGGGAATGAACTAGCAATTTTGGGAAAAAGCAGAATGTACAAAGAGGATGGAAGATCTATTAAAGGTTAACAGTTACAAAAAAGTGGAAACCAATCCATTAAATTGCTACATTGAATCTACAAATGAAACTTTTGAATGAAGCAAATTAATCAATAAGAAAGAATTACACAAAATTAGAGTAGATAATAATCCAACATAATATATGGGTTACCAAACATACATAAAACAGGAAATGCCATGAGACTAGTGGCATAAATGCCCCCTCATATAATTTGGCCAAATGCTTATTGAACAAATTTAAGCTTTCCAAAGTTTTTTGTGCAAATTTAAAAAAAATCTTTGGATTTAGCAGAAAAAATTAAAGACATAAGTTAGATAAAAATGACAGACTGGTTTCATTTGATGTTACATTATTATTCCCAGGCATACCAACAGAAAAATTGCAGATACTTAAAAAAATGTATAGCTAACAGTAGAAGCAGAAGAACACATCTCATTACCAAACGTATGCATTGAGCAAAACTTCTTCAGCATGATGAAGTAGATGTAAATAAGAAATGGGAACATTTTTACACCATATTTAAGTATTATTTTGATATTGCATGCCCATTAAAAAGTAAAAAAATAATAAAAAAAACACAAAAGTAATCAATGGATTAACAAGGATATAATTATAGCAAAATCAAAACTAAAAGATTATTATGATCGATATAAAATCACTAAATTAGATAAAGATGAAACATTCTTAAATCACAAAAGAAATTACAGAAAATTAATAAAATTATCCAAATCAGCATACATAAATCAACTATTAGAAAAATCAGACAATATTGCAAAATCCACTTGGAACATTATAAATAATGAATGTGGTAAAGATAGGATTACACATGAAAATATTGAAGTAATGGAAATGATATAATTAGGGATCCTGCAGAATTTATTTAATACAGGTTTTATTAATAAACATTAATACACCTGTAGGTAAAAACTACACTATAAGTAATCCTAACCTAATCAAACATAGCTTCCCTAATTCGATGTTTCTATCAGAAACTACTGAAGAGGAGATAATAAAGGTAGTAAATAAAATGAAAAGTAAATATTGAACTGGTATAGATGGAATTTCAACTTTTCTTTTAAAACAATGTGCTTTGATGATGATGTTTAAGGGCGCTCAACAGCGCGGTCATCAGTGCAAAGTGCTTCAAGCATATCAAAACTGTTAACAGCATTAATTAATTCAAGTATAAATTCCTCGATTTACCCAAAATGTTTAAAAAGTGCCACAGTAAAACCACTGTATAAAAATGGTAATAAATGCCTAATAGAGAACTACCGGCCAATAACACTGGTATCATCACTTTCAAAAATAATAGAAAAAATTGTTGCTAACCAAATCATGTTATTTCTAGAGAAGAATAAGATTTTGAAAAAACTTTCAATATGGCTTCAGGAGTGCTAAATCTACTAAACATGCAATAATAGAAATAGTTGAATACCTTATTGACAAATCCTTTCATGGAAGTGTTGAAAACAGTGTTGTTGTATAAATTAAATTAATTGGGAGTCGATTAATGACACATCTGCTGCTGATGGCAGCAGCAACCCCAGAATTACCCACACCACTGGATCAAGCTTTAGTCGCATAAGAGCCGAAGATGCAAACGATGATTTGCGAAACATGTCCTCAAAATAGGTACGAAAGTGAAGCAGATGTGTAATAAATACGACTCATCTAAAAAATTAATAATTAGAGTGATGTTAGGATTAAAACCTGCAGAAATCATTTTAAAAAATTAAATATTCTTACTCTGTACTCACTATATGAGGTAATAATGTATTTAAAACATAACGAAAGTAATACAAAAATTAATAGCCAGATCCATGACCATTACACTAGAGGCAACATGCAATTTCATTTAATATCACACAGATTACAATTATTCAAAATGAAACTGACACTTGCTGGTTGTATGTACTATAATAAATTACCAATACACTTACAACAAATACATAGTATAAATAAATTTAAAATTAAACTGAAAAAATATATGGTGCAAGGATGTTTCTATTCAATCAAAGAATTTGTGAAGTAGTTTTCTAGGTACATATACAGTATCTGTAGTTAGCTATAAGTAAAATGTAAATAGTACTTTTATATTAGTGTATCTAATTGACAATGTCATGAATTACTGTAATTTTAATCAATAGCTAAATAAATGAAATGAAATAGCATTAATGTAAATACTGACAGAAATCAGGTTTATCTTTGGGTGATCCATTATCACCTTTTTTGGCTAATTTATTTATAGTATAGCAATGCAAAGAAAATCCCTGTAAGGAATGTGCTGTGGGACAAGGACAGCGAATGTGTGTGGCAGAGAACGCTTGCTATACAAGGAGCAGACCGTTAAAAAAACATGCACCCTATTCACTCTGTACATTAAAGCCGAGAAGATTCATTCACAAAAGTAGAAAGCCGTCAGAATGTTTTTGAATGGTCTGTAACTGTACTGACATGGGGTGTCATAAACCTGTCCAGGGAGAGTCTGGGGACCTTCGGCCAACCCCCTGCATCTCGCCCCTCGGAGACTTTCTCTTCTGTGGAGGAGTATATCAGTTCATGATAAATATTTTTTATAAATATTTCATGATCTGCTAAAATGGATTTAATATATATGTTCTTTCCAAATCACGCCAAATAGCTAGTGGAATACTTACAGGTGTCAGAACAAACATCTTATCAAAAAAAAAATACGACTTATCTAAAATTTAATAATCTTATCAGAGTTTAAAATTATAAAAGAAATGCGGCAAGAAGATAAAATAGAAATTATCCAAATTGAAATCTAGAAAGGAAATTCGCATTACACCATATATGGTGTATACAATCCTCCAAATAACAATCCTTGTCTGAATATAATATACACCGTAAAACAATTTTGATTGCAGATTTCAATGGTCATTCACCAAAATGGGGATACAAAGACTACAATGCCTGTGGCAAAACTATTGAAGATTTATTAAATTCTAACACTTTAGATCTTATCTACAAGAATGGGGATTGCCCCACATACCTACACTATAATGGCCAGTGCACTAATCCAGACCTATTATTAGTATCTTCAGATTTAAAAGATAAGACAACATGTGAAATCATTGAAGACATAGGATCTGATCATAGAGCAGTTATTGCATCCATAATACTTCATGACAAACAAAATATTAGCAGGCCAAAGTTGAAATACTCTTGGACTTTTAGAAAAGCAAATTGGACAAAATTTACTGAGGAAACTGAACAAAATCTTTACTCCGCCAACATGAAGCATCTGTAGATAAACTCAATAAAACAATAACAAATATAATTCTTGAAGCAGCAAAAAAATGGATCCCAAGAGGAAAAACTAAAACTTACAAACCCTTTTGGAATACAGAACTATCAAAGCTAAAAGAAGAAAGGGACATAGCAAGGAAAAAAGCAGAATTGTCCAATAACCCGAACAGATACACAGGAATGGCGAAGAATTCAAGAAAGGCAGCAAAATGTAAAAAAGAAATTCATATTGCCAAGAAAAAAAAAGCTTTCAGTGAATTTATTGAAAAAGCTGATTATAGAAAAGATGCAAAAAAAGTATACAGATATATAAGTAAAATTAATTGTCAGAAAGAAACACGGAAAGAACCACTCAAACTAAATGGGAAAACACTTCAAATTACTCTATTTTGAAGCCTTTAATAAGTATTACAGCTCTCAGCATAAACTTTCCTCTGAAGCAAAAAGAAAACAAAAGCAGATTAAAAAATATCTCAAAAAATTTAAAAAGTTCCCAGAACGAACAAATGATATATTCAGCAAAGAATTCACCATAAGGGAACTAAATCATGCCATCCATGAGTTGAAAGATAAAAAGTCTCCTGGACCAGATAAAATGCATACTGAATTTCTGAAACACCTAGGACCAAAGGGAAGAAAGGTACTACTGAAATTATTTAATATTTCATGGACCTCTACTGTACCTACAGAGTGGAAAAAAGCAATAATTATTCCTATTCTAAAAAAAGACAAAGCACCCGATAAAATAAATAATTACAGACCAATTTCCTTAAAAAGTTTCATTGCAAAAACAGCAGAATGTATGATTTCAGCAAGGCTGAATTGGTTCTTAGAAAGTAATAACATATTAACAACTGCTCAAACAGGATTCAGACAACACTTATCTATTAAAGAAAATACAATTTAACTATCCCAAGATGTCAAAGAATCTTTCAACAAAAATCAAGATATGCTGTCAGTTTTCATTGATTTTGAAAAAGCATACGATTCAGTGTGGAGGCATAAACTTCTTGAGAAACTTTCAAAACTAGGCATTGAAGATAACATGTTAAATTGGATCACTCAGTTTCTCAATGTTTTTGTGCTACAAAATACAATGGCAGTACATCCAAATTCCGACAAATAAAATTGGCCCTACTACAAGGTGCAGTACTGAGTACAACCTTGTTCAACATCTACATCGATGATCTTCCCGCGGCTGTATCAAACACAGAAATAAAGACAGCACTTTTTGCAGATGACATGATCATGTGGACATCTTTCCCACAAATAGAGAAATCCAAAACTTCAATGGAAAAGGCTCTGATACTACTGGAAAAGTGGACTGACAACAATTTGATGAAAGTAGATACTGATAAAACATTCCAAATATTTAGCTTAAAAAAGAAAATCCCTAAACTAAATCTGCAGTTCAAGAAAACAAATCTGAAACAAACATATGAAACAAAATATTTAGGAACAATTTTAGATTCAAAATTATCTTGAAGACATCCTATTGAAGCAGTAGTAAACAAATCAACAACAAAAATTTCAATTTTGAAAAGATTAGCTGGAGTCAAATGGGGCAGTAATCGGGAGACACTGAACACCACATACAAAACATTCATCAAGCCAATACTTCTTTATAATGCAGAGGTAATAATTACAGCAAACAGTTCTAACATAAATCACCTAGAAGTATGCCAAAATCAGGCCCTGCGACTAATAACTGGTGCAGCAAAATCAACTCCAATCACGGCAATGCAAGCCTTAGCTCGGAACTATCCAATACATCTAACTTTAGAGGAGCAGGCACTAATGCAACATGAAAAAATGTTGCAGTTAAAAACAACAAAATGGGAGAAAAGATTACAACCAATCAAGATGAAAACACAAACAAGTTTCGTACACAAAGTTATGGAATTAAAAACAGATCTGAATCTTCCTAATTCTAAAGAAAACATTTTAATCAAAGAAAACCCACTGTGTTTTGAACCAATTAATATTCAATTAGATTTAGAACAAATAGTTACCAAATCTGAAACTTCCAAACCTGTACTAAAAGCACTAGCATTAGAAACTGTGAACAATAGATACCCACCTGAAGAATGGTTACATATCTACACAGATGGATCTAACTTGGACAACAACTCAGGAGCAGGAATTAAGTGTGCACTGTTCTCATTCTATCAACCAGCAGGATACTACACAACAAATTTTGATGCAGAAGTAACGGCTATTCATATTTCACTCCAACACCTTCTATACAGAATAGATAAATTAAAAAATGCTGTTCTTTCTGATTCTAAAGCAGCATTATGTGCAATAAGTTCATATAAAATGAGGTCAATCCAAATTAAAGAATGTCACAAAATGATCCAACAACTTCAAAAACTACAGAAAAGAATTATATTACAGTGGATACCTGCACATTGTGGAATTGCTGGAAATGAATCAGCTGATTTCCTTGCCAAAAAAAGGTGCAAATTTAATTCAGAACAAAAGTAAAAACTTACCCTTTACATCCATAAAAAGATTAATCAAAAGCAAATATAAAAACAAAACCAATCAATATCTAACAAAGCCAAAGGAAAAAAATGGAACATCTTAATTAAAAATCCGAAATCCCACGTAAAGCTGCAGTAGCAAATTTTAGATTACTTACAGAAGATGATTATTTGGCTAAACACTTACACAGAATAGGAATTTATACAAGTCCAAATTGTCCTCTGTGCAACAAAGAAGAGGAAATGACTGAAGAACACCTTCTAACCTGTGAAGCCTACAAATAGATGTTCAGTATTAAAATTAACTTCAAAACCAAAAGATGAAATCCCACCAATCAATGAATCGGAATATATGAAATAAGTTGTAAGGAATGTGAAAAAATGCTACAAAGGGTAAACTGAAAGGAGCATAAAAATCAAAGAGCTTTTGAGAAACATCAAATTTATACAGGAAGATAAGTCAGCATTAGCATTTTACTTTTGGAACGAAAACCATGACCTTGACCCAAATCTAAAACTATTAAAATAGTTGATAAACCAAAACAAACTAACAATGTGGGAGAGCATTCTAATATGGAAAAATAAGGACCGAGTAATGAACTTTGAAATCCCACCGGTTGGTAATTTAATAAAGTAGTTCATAGTTCCACCACCAGAGAGAAGACAGCAGACAACAGACCATAGTCAGGCCTTTGAGGTGAAAATGGAAGAAACAACTTTTGAAACTAGTCCCTCAAAAAATAAAAAATAAGTGACATGTTAAAAACTGACTACAAATAGCTTTTTTCAATTTAAAACTTGTTATCGTTCAAGTAGCTAACACCCTGATACTAAATCTGGTGCTACAAACTGTGTGCTCACAAGCTAGCTATGCAATCCACTAATATAAAATAAGCATTTTATTACATAAATGGTTCCAGATTGAGTGGCTAGTTAAATAAACATTACTAAATTTAGTTAACAAAATGGTGTCCACTGGGGCTCACAAATAGGAATGTGGAAAAACAAGTAAAATAAGCAAAATAACCACAGAACTACAGAAGGAAAAAAAAAAAAAAATAACACCATCAAAAGCCAAAAGATCACGGCATTAAGGGAACTACAACAGAACCAGTGGACCACAACAAAAAGATCAGGAAGAAGTCATCCATGGTATAACTTAAGCACTCTCAAGCAATCACTATTTACATTTTGTATGCTTTGCAGAAAATTACATTTTTATTAATATTGCACGTATCTGAGAAGTGTTAGAGTAGTAGAAAGTAGATCAAAGAAAATGAGCAGAGGAATAGAACTGGATGTAGAGAATACAGAGAATCAAGAAGATTTTTGTAATTTTACGTTCTCCAAAGTTAAGTCATATCGGACGATGAATGAAATGGGTGAAATGATGCTCAAATGTATCCAGGGTCCATGGAGCTCAGAACTGCCTGACATTCGTCTTAAAGGATAAGGAAAAACCCTGGAAAAAACTAATCCAGGTAACTTACCCTGACCGAGATTCAAACTCGGGACCTCTTAAACCTGAGGCAGACACGCTACCATCCACACTACCAAGGCGGGCGAATCAAGTAGAGCTAAAAGAGTAAGTTAGTCAGGAATATCTGAAGATTATTACTTTATTGAAACAAATGAAACTGGAAATTACAAAAAAGCAGGGCACTGAAAAATTAGCTAAGGAAATTACAGAAATTGGCAAACGGCAGAAAAGTTAACTAATGTGTGTAAACCGGGGAGATTTTAGTCTGTAAGTTGTGGATAGGGTTGTGTTTACTTAAAGGTGTTTTACCGTAAGGGTTTACAATCTACTTTGCAACTGGGAACGTAGCTGAAAGGATAGGGGGTCAGATGGTAGAGGTAAATGGTAGAGGGGGTTTGAAGTCAGGTTACAGATAGATAAATAGAGACAGCACAGTTTTCTACGAAATGCCAATTTATTATAACCTAATGATTTTCTACAAGGGTGGACTGGTGTTGATAGTTACATTTATACGAGATCCAGTCGAGCTTACCTCCGAGGATGTGTCGGTGTGTGGTGAGCTGAAGATCCAGCATGGCCTCCGGCAGCAATGATACACTTTAAGACTTTCTTGCGCCCTGAAAACCACGGCTATATGTATTAACAGCCAAACCCAAGAGGAGGGGACCAACACACATTGAACCTAGGTACTTTTCCCATTTGATCAGCAGAAAAGCTTCTGAAACATTCCGTTTGTCATATTGGTTTAAACCCAATGACCAGCTGATCATCCATTTCTAACTACCAGGTTCAACGTCTAGAGTTGCTGCGTTTAGCATTCCTATGTGGTTAATGCTCTGAAAATTTTGCAAAATATGGGTTTGACGTCCAATTTTCCGCTATGAGGTTTCTACATCTTTACTTCCAAAAATTAATAATTTCAATTTTATAAAGAAACCTCATGCTATTAAGATTTCAAATAAATTCCTAAAATAAATCGAGTTCCTTCACTTCACCAAAGAATATGCGACAGTATATTACAGAAATTAGGAAAAATCAGATAAAGGTAGCTGATGATCAGGTAGAAATATCTATGGAGATCACTGAAAAAGTAATTGGTCAGTGATAAACCAGAAATTGCTAGGGACATTTAGGAAAAACAGCTAGAAATTGCTGGAGAAATATCTAGAAAACAGTAACAGCTTGCTACTGAGATAAATAAACATAGACAGTTAGCAGCTGATGAAATGTAAAAATTAAAGAAATTAGATCTGAACGGAACAATTTTCAGATAGAAACTCTGATATAAATAAATGGTATGTTTAAGAATGAAATTAATGAAATGAAGAAAGGGGTGGCACTATAACTTTAAATAGTGAAACTGAAAAGTTGAAATCCAGTTGTGAGAACATAAAGAAATAGTAGTAGCAACTGTGAACTTAATATGTCAGAAATGAAATGTGTGCACAAGAATTGGTTGCTAAAGTAGTAGAAAATCAATGTAAAATAGAAGCAAAATTGGAAAACAGTTCAAAGAAATCTTTGAAAACATTAATCAGTCCAATGAAAAGTTGTACAAATTACAAGAATTCTTAATGAGTAAGGACTATGATATAATGAAG
The DNA here is from genome assembly GCA_030765055.1 of Mantis religiosa. Lineage (NCBI taxonomy): Eukaryota > Metazoa > Arthropoda > Insecta > Mantodea > Mantidae > Mantis > Mantis religiosa. The sequence continues at coordinate 245,619,194 of CM060948.1, forward strand.
CACAAAATTATAATAAATTACAAGAAATAGTAAAAATAGTTCATGTTTGTAATGTATCTAAATGTATGGATAACAATTTGAACAATGATGGCAAGGATGTACGTATTAATGAGCAGGATATGTATAGTAATTATGGTGAACTCATATGTATATATATCCTGAAAACACATAAGTCATACACATAATTTTCACCTAGTAACACAGCTTATTCCAAGCATCTAATGTCTGAAATAGTAGCTCCAACATTTATGTATGAGCAGCTTGCAAGACGAAGCTATTCTTCCGAGAGACCACGGAATATTCTAAAATAAAAAATACAATATGAACTGAGGAGTATTTCATCTGAAAGAAAGTTAGAAAACGAGCAGCTGAATGACTAGGTATGATATTCAGTTGTTGAAACCTGTATCATGTAAGAATTTGTTGCAAGCTCCCTATTTGGAGCAAATAGTTTGAAATAAGAAGAATTGTACTATCTATGGCAAAATATCATTCCAAGGGTAATTTTAATAATGGTTAATTATCTTATATGCACTGCAAATAAAGCATGAATATCTCATCCTCCCGTGAGTGATCAAGAAACTTTGCAGTTACCCACCACACTCTAGAAAATTTAAGTAATACTTTGATAGTAGCAAAACCAATAGATTTTTAAGATTCAATAAAATTATTAACTGTGTTTCAAACCAAAGAAAGACAATGCACTAGAATAATTGGACCAACCTAGGCATAGCAAAATTGTCAAAACAAGAATAACTATGATAGCAGCTATGATGCAATGCAGAATAGTCAAAATGAAAACCACATACATTTTTAGAAGCAAAATACCTGGAGGTGAAGGAAGACACAAATACCTCATAGAAATAACCAAACTACCAGTGACAAAAGAATACAATATTGGAACACAATGCCATGAATTGCTGGGATGAGAAACAGCAGTTTCTTACTACCTCAACCAAGAATAGGCATGGAAGAAACACACAAATGAGTTGTGTTATATTTAAAAGTGGCAACAACACCTATCAAATAACATATATTGTGGTACACAATTCTGAGTATCCAGGAGGAACTATTGGACTACAAGACTGGAAAGACAGTGCATACAAGATGAAAACCTCACATTTGGTGCATATGATACAGTATTGGCAATAGACACTGACACTTCAATTCCAACAAGAACCAGAATAATCCATCAGGAAAACTAAAGTAGTTTATGTGAAGATTCCTGATCATAACCTCAAAACACCTAATTCTGATGCATGTAGTCCCTTAGACGTAACACTGTGGATAGTAAATAATAACAAACCTAAAATAGGACTTTGGCTGGAGTTATTAAATCTGCTGTAAAGAGAGCTAGAAATAAATATAACACTGTAATGTAATGTTAGATGCCAGAGCATCAACATCTGTATTCTGCGAAAAATGCCAGCCAGTTATTTACAATATCTCTAGTTTGTTAATGTATGCTGAAGTGTAGCAGCTTGAAAACTAAAGAATGTATCAAATACCAAGTGATTTAATTGGAAAAATAGATGAGTGTCAATTTGAATTTATTCACTAGCAGCACCAAGGTATAAGCAGTTATATTAGGATGCTATTTCCATCATATTGGAGAATCAAGCTAGACTTTGATGAGCGAAGGGTTAGCAGTAAGAGGTGAAGGTAAGGATAATGTTTTCCTAACTACATAAGGAGTTTGCAGTAGGCAAATAATGCTGCATATATGACAGAGAGAGAGAAGTGAGAACAGGTGATTCTGCATTAAATATATAAATATTTATAAGTGATACACTCATGAAATTCCAAATGTCAATGACATGAGGAATCCTGCAACAAAATACACTGTGTATCATACATCTGAGAGAATTATGATACTTCCAAGGCTATATCACAAGGTAAAGATGACAACATTGAATACCTAGAAGCAGAAAAAGTTGCTAAGAAGCTTATAGAAGCTAAGGTAAGAGAAAATACCTAGATTTCCAACAGAAGCAACAGTTGGAAAAGACTTGTTAGAATCATACACATGTGTTTAATACAACACCAGGCACTTATGTTCACAAGTCACCGACAATACCACTTAATTCTAAAGTTAGATTGATACCAAACACAATCATGTCAGAGGCTGACACTGTAATTGAGCAAATGCTTGAGGATAGGGTTATGGAGGTATTGAAATCTGATTATGCTAATCACATGTTGGATTTACATGCCAGAAGCGAATAAATTGCTGATGATAGTTGCCAGAAAACTAAATGCACACATGAAACTAAATTAGTCTGCATTAAAAAAGCTGAAAGAAGCAAAATATTTTACCGCAGGTAGACCGTAAACAAAATGCAGTCAGTGTGTGCATGCGCGAGGAGAGCCTTCTCACCATCCAAGCATCATGTGACTCCCACCCCTCCCTTCCTGCATGCGACAGAGTGCAAACCACACAAAATGCATGTATTTTAATACGGTTTTGATTTTAAAAGTTAACAGAAAATAAAGTATAAACTTGAAAGGAGCGTAGGGACAGTGAAGCACAAATTAGCACAAAAGTGAGTCGAGAAGATATTGACACATTGCTTCACTCACTGTTTATTCACAGGACATGTTTCAAGAGCTCTTGCTCCTATCATCAGCTGGTACTCAATTAGTGCAAGTTGTAGTGCTTTCCTCTTTCTCCGTATTGTCAATAGATGGCGTGATGTACTTGTCAAAGATGTCCGGTGGTGGAGTTTCAAAATTCATGACTATGACGATTTTTGTTAATGAAGATTTTTTTCCCATACGGAAAGGTCTATGGGGGCGATTAACATATTTTATTAAAGATGTTTCCAAGTTGATGTCATGTCTAGTATTCAAAAAATGAAAAGCCACTGCTGATTTTTCTGTTTCACCATTTTTAATGTTTCTTAAATGTTCTTTAGTTCTGATGTTAATATTTCTTTTTGTTTTTCCTATATAAATTTTAGGGCAAGTTTCACATTTGATCTCATAGATTCCTGGTTTTTCTTTGGTAGTGATTGAATTTTTGGGAGGGCCTTTTAACAAATTTCTGATATTAAACCTATTTTAAGGTGCAAGAGTTATGTTGTGTTTTGAGAAGATTTTTTGGAATTTATTATAAGCTGATGGATGGAAGGTGAATTTTTAAAAAAAAATTTTCTCTTTTGCTCCTGTAGTCCATCACCACCCTAGAATGCTATACACTATGCTACTTCACATAACGTTGAGATGAGAGACATCTCAAGAAAGGAAAATATTTTCAGTGATGTGTTACCAAGAGTATAGCAAGAACAGCAATTCCAGAAACAATAGCCACCCATATAACAATGTGAAACAAATGAAATTGATGGAAATTAATCATTCTTCCACACTAGCCATGTGTAGGCTAACATTTCGATAGGTATACTTCAATGCCATAGTATGGAAGAATGATCAATTTCCATCAATTAACCTAATAGTGTAAATACTTAACAGCATAGCAAGTCGCCACAAAAGGTGCTTATCTCATTGTACAGGAGAACCCCTAGTGGTTTACCAGGAAAAATACAAGTCAGTTAGAGAATTTAATGTCATGGTGGCATGTTTGCCATGGTAGCTCAATGGTTAAGAGCAACCAGAGGGAGGCCGGGAGATCTGTAGTTCAAATCCCGGCCATGGCATTGAATTTACAGTCTGACTCTACCTATCCAAACCTTGGGATCCTTTTGAGCATTGTTAAAATGCTCACCCCATACTTCATTTGCAACTGTACAAGCTAGTCTACACTTTCTCTTAAAACTGTATAACTGTTTTCACCTATGAGTCTGTGTCTTTTACCAATTATGAATTTCTCTCCTAACATGTAGTAAGTAGAGGAAGTATTGCACTTGACCCAAAAATTTGATATCAAGATTTCACACGTTTTTAAACTTCCTAACCCCCCTCCCCCCAGAATATATATATACAGGTTGAGTCAGAAATAACTCCCCTTTTCAGTTGGGTATTGTGACTACAGGTGCACACATGGGTAGTCTCTGACATGCTAGCAGCTTTACGACAGAATGGGAGCTTCAGTTACCGTGGAAAAGTGGAGGTTCAAAACCTTAATTTTGTAGTAGACCTTTACACTGAAACTAATTCAGTAGTAGCCAACCTACAAGCTTTCAGCATATTAAACTATGAAATGTCTGAGATAGCCATATTATATGGCAATGGATAGCTAAGTGGCATAAGGATGGGTCAGTGTGTGATAGCAAGTCTCCTGAACGACCCCGAAATGCGAGGACAGGGGAAAAATATCAATCATGTATGGTCATACATTCAAAGAAATCCACTATGATCATTCTGCTGGCACTAAACATGAGCTATGGCAGTTTACAGTGCATTTTATGCCTAGAAATGCATGCACGACCCTATAGAATAGAATCTTTATAGTCACATAACGATTACATTGTGAGCCTAAGCTGGTAAACTGGTGATTTGTCAGGTTATATATAAAACAAGAATTAACATAAAAGAGAAAAGTAATTCTAATGTGTAGATCGTATACAAGGTATTATTTATGCAATATAAATTGTCAGTAATTAATTGTGTCCTCCACAAATTCTTGTATGGAGTAATATGTCTTACGTGATAACATTTGCTTTATACTTTTATTGAATAATTTTGAAGTCTTTATTACTTTGAATCTTTGAGGCAGTTTATTATATATTTTTATACCCATATAATAGGGTGTTTTTACATATAGTGTTAGTCTATGCATAGGGTATTTTATGCTGGATTCTTTACGAGTGCTGTAATGATGACAATTTTGTTTTTAGATAAATTTGTCATAATTTTTATATACATAAGTAACTTTAAAATATATACCGAAGGCATTGTTAAAATATTTAATTTTTTAAATAATGGTTTACATATATTTTTAAAGCTGGCTTAACATTATGTGTATTATCTTTTTTTGAATTTTAAATACTGTGGATTTTCCATTTTAAATATTGATCAATGTGCATTCCTAATATCTTACTATAACCTTCTGTAGTATTTTTCTCTAAGCTGTCCTGTTTCAAATTAGCATTCATATTATATCAGTTTACAAACTATGATGACTTATAATTTGTAAAATAAATGACATGTCATCTGCATACAATATTGGATTCCCACATATCATGAGGTAAATCAGTGGCCACCATCTCAATGCACAGTGTGCACAGTAGGTCATGCAGGTTTACCCGTTGCACGCCGGAATAGTCTACTATGCACTCCGTAGCCTTTAGAGCAGTGGCAGAATGCTGATCTTGCAATTTAAATGCACAACAATAATAATTGAATTGTAATATGAAGGATATAATTGTTATATAAGTTGTTTTGTTTCTTTCATTATCATTCAACTATGTACCTTTATTTTAATATAAAAAACAAATGAACAGTAAAAAATTGATAGTTTAAACAAAATGAAAATAATTGACAATCTACTTACAATACAGCAGTATTAAATAAGAGCTCGAAGAAAAGCAATAAGCACAACATATTACTCAGAAGTGGAACCTTGTTTTCTAGATTTTTGCTGTCTCTCTTGACACACTAATTTTTCAAAATTAGGTACCAATACACAAATAAAAATATTTAGTAAATATTCTCCACTTAACTTAAGAAGCCGATGACAATACTTCTATTATCTTTTTGCGAAATTAATTTCATGGACATTTGCCCACATCTTCAGTCAACACAATTCGTTGTCAAGGATACCATGCATTTACGTATTACCAACATCTGAAGACGAAACAAACCTAAAAACAGAATCAATTGCTGGTATGTCAAAATTCATTATGCAATTTTTATTTTTTAAAATAAATATTTTTTCCCAAATTATCAAATCTATGGGACCATTTAATTGTTTTAATAATTTAACTTCCAGATTTATTAAATTATTAAAACAATTAAATGGTCCCATAGATTTAATAGTTTGGGAAAAACTATTTTAAAAAATAAAAATCGCATAATGAATTTTGACATACCGGCAATTGATTCTGTTCTTAGGTTTGTTTCATCTTCAGATGTTGGTAATACATAAATGCATTGTATCCTTGACAACGAATTGTGTTAACTGAAGATGTGGGCAAATGTCCATGAAATTAATTTTGCAAAAACATAATAGAAATATTGTCATCGGCTTCTTAAGTTAATTGGAGAATATTTACTAAATATTTTTATTTGTGTAGTGTTTTTGTTACTCCACTGTAAATAGCTTCATTTTCTGTGTAATTAGGTATCAATGTTTGTGCAGCAGCTAGTCTAAGTTGACATTTTAAGTTCTGATCCGACAATTGAATTCTGCTGCGGTTTTGCGTGCGTGCGTGCGTGTGTGTGTGTGTGTGTGTGTGTGTGTGTGTGTTGTGTGTGCGTGCGTGCGTGCGTGTGCCATACTCAGAAAACGAGTGGTATTTCTATGTAGCCGAGGAAATGTATTTCTTGGAAAATGTGAATAAAAATCACTCAAACTAATTCTATTTTGGAATTTATTTTTCATTTGACGATTGCCTTGCAAATCGTTAACTTTAAGTTGCAATTCAGATGGAACATTGTCAGCATCTGTATAGTAAGGCTCAGCACATATTTGGAAAATTGGTTCTAATTGCACCGTGACTTGAAACCTTTTCTGAAATTCCTGGTTCAACTCTCTTAATATTTGAACATATTCTTGCAATTTTAGTTAATTGATGGAAATTAATCATTTCTTCACACTAGCTGTATGTAGGCTAAGATCTTTGATAGATAAAGTCAACATGAAAAATTCAATGCCATGGCCGGGATTTGAACCACGGATCTCCTGGTTTCCGTCCAGTCGCTCTAACCCATTGAGCTACCATGGCCAACGTGCCGTCCTGGCATCAAATTCTCCATTTGACTCGTATATTTTCCCAGTAGACCACTAGGGGCTCTCGCATTTGAGATACACCGTTTGTGGCGACTTACTATTGCAACTACTATCAAAGATCTTAGCCTATATATGGCTAGTGTGAAGAAATGATTAATTTCCATGAATTAACTAAAATAATAATAGTTAAATGATGAAGCCTGGGACTGAAGTACTTACAATAGTAAGTCGCCACAAACAGTGTATCTCGAATGTGAAAGCCCCTAGTGGTCTACTGGGAAAATATAAGAGTCAAATGGAGAATTTGATGTTAGGACGGCACGTTGGCCATGGTAGTTCAATGGGTTAGAGCAACAGGACAGAAACCAGGAGATCCGTGGTTCATATCCCGGCCATGGCATTGAATTTTTCATGTTGACTATCAAAGATCTTAGCCTATATACTGCTAGTGTGAAGAAATGATTAATTTCCATCAATTAACTAAAATAATAAGAGTTAAATGATGAAGCCTGGGACTCAAGTACTTGTGATAGTAAGTCGCCACAATCTGTGTATGTCAAATGGAGAGCCCCTAGTGGTCTACCGGGAAAATATAAGAGTCAAATGGAGAATTTGATGTTAGGACGGCACGTTGGCCATGGTAGCTCAATGGGTTAGAGCAACTGGATGGAAACCTGGAGATTCGTGGTTCAAATCCCGGCCATGGCATTAAATTTTTCATGTTGACTCTTATCTATATTCTTGCAAGTCCATGACCTGAACAAACTGCTGAACTGTTGAGAGCTTTGGGAAATGTACCAAGTTCTTTGAGGTTAACTGCCTTTCCCATAAGGATAGTTCCATTTTGAATGCTCAGATACTGTCACTTTCTATAAAAAAGAAACATTCTTCCCATGAAGGCATAAATGTAGGAGTAGATGTCCTACGTGTCACATTACATTCTCCAACTGACATTATTTTTTACTGGAAACATAGAGTCAGACTGAAAAATTCAATGCCATAGCCGGGATTTGAACCACGGATCTTCTGGTTTCCGTCCAGCCGCACTACCATTGTGCTACTATGGCCAACGTGCCGAAATGACATTAAATTCTCCAACTGACTAGTATTTTTCCCGGTAAACCACTTAGGAGTTCTCATACACACATGAGACAACTACCTTAATGGCGACTTACATATTGTAAGTACTTTAAGTACCGGGCTTCATATAGTAAGTGGTTTACCGGGAAAAATACGAGTCAGTTGGAGAATTTAATGTCATTTCGGCACGTTGGCCATAGTAGCACAATGGTAGTGCGGCTGGATGGAAACCAGAAGATCCGTGGTTCAAATCCTGGCTATGGCATTGAATTTTTCAGTCTGACTCTACGTTTCCACAATTTAGCCTACACACTTCCAGTGTGAAAGAATAATTAATTTCCATTAATTAACCTAATAGTGGTTTACTATATGAAGCCCGGGTCTTAAAGTACTTACAATATGTAAGTCGCCATTAAGGTAGTTGTCTCATGTGTGTATGAGAACTTCTAAGTGGTTTACCGGGAAAAATACGAGTCAGTTGGAGAATTTAATGTCATTTCGGCACGTTGGCCATAGTAGCACAATGGTAGTGTGGCTGGACGGAAACCAGAAGATCCGTGGTTCAAATCCCGGCTATGGCATTGAATTTTTCAGTCTGACTCTTACGTTTCCACAATTTAGCCTACACACTGCCAGTGTGAAAGAATAATTAATTTCCATTATTTTTTACTAAAACAAACCGCAAGAGACGAGACAACACTGCTGTTCAGTTCCACATCTTGTCTCTAACTGAAGTTGCACAGCATGCGTGGCAGTTCACAGTTCTATATCATTTGCTGTAGCACAAAATCGATCCACTTCGTGACCGCTGAGGTAAATCATTGGTGTATATTATATAAAGCAGAGGACTCAGCACAGAGCCTTGCGGTACACCACTGGTGTTTGTTCTCCATTTTGATTTATAAATTCCAGAGCTACATTTAGTAATTACAGTTTGTTTGCGACTGGACAGGTATGACTGAAACCACTTTAAGTTTTGATCCTTTATATTATAATGTTCAAGTTTGTTTTATAGAATTTGATGACTTACGCAGTCAAAAGCCTTCGAATGTCACAAATTACTGCAGCAGTATTTTTTTTGTAAATCTAAATTTAGTGCTATTTCATTTACTATTGTGGTTACAGCTGAAATTGTCGATAAATTTTTTTCTAAAACCATTTTGGCAATCATTTAATTTCTTTTTTTTTTTTTTTTTTTTTTTTTTTCAAAAAAATCTCTTAGTCTAACATATACTAATTTTTCTAATATTTCATTTCATTTTATTTCATCCTTATGCTCAATTTACATAGGATATGTCACAATACATTATATACATTACATTTTGCAATATCATTACCCATGATTTTACAGTTTTAATTATGACACACACGCACGCACGCGCACACACACACACACACACACACACACACACACACACACACACACATACACACAATGTTTACTACTGTGCTTGAATTCTTCAATGCTGTAAAATGCATTTTCTATTAAATTATATTATTGAGAAACTCATCAAGACTGACATTGGATGATAGTTTTTTTGTTCATATGTACCACCTGTGTGCAAGAGAGTTATTAATGCATATTTCATTCTTTCTGGAAAAATGCCGTAATGAAAGGATTGGTTAAATATTTTTGCAAGTGGCTCACTTATTGTATTCACGATCACTTTTACAAGCCCAGGCGGCAGATCATCCCATCCACAGGAATTCTTTGTTTTCAAAGTTGAAATAATGTTTTTTATGTAATCTGTTGTTACATATCCAAGATCAAAGATCTGTGGATTGGGGTTACTCTTTTGCACATTTTAAGAGCATGGGGGTGTATTTTGAATTACATTAGGAATATTTGTAAAATATTTGTTCAACGATTCAGCCATATCTACTGTAATATTACTTAATGATTCACTTTGTTGCTTATTTCTTAGCCCTAATTCACATTTAATTAACTGTCATGCTGCTTTACTTTTGTTATGAGCTTTTCTTATAAATTTTTCAATAGCCATTTGTTTGACTTTCTTTATAACTTTTTTATAATTTTTACTATAACACGAGACACAGGCAGGTTTTTTTTTTTTTTTTTTTTTTTTTTTTTTTTTTTTTTTTTTTTTTTTTTTTTTTTTTGTAATTTGCATCCTCCAACGTTAAGTCATATCGGACGATGAATGGAATGGGTGAAATGATGCTCACATGAGCCCAGGGTCCATAGAGCTTAGTCACCCAACATTCGTATTTTAGGATAAGGGAAAACCCTGGAAAAAACCTTATCCAGGTAACTCAACCTGACCGAGATTCAAACTTGGGACCTCTTGAAAGTGAGGCAGACACGCTGCCAACACGCTACCAAGGCGGCCATACAGGTAGTGCAATGCTTAAGAACCACCAATAAGAATGTATGTGTTCAGGTTTGAGGCACATTTCTTGAAATGTGGTCAGCAGATCCAGGAATTGCTGACAGATCGATAATGACTATTACTCTAATTTTTAGGCTGTTAAATATGAACATTTAGGTACCTAAAAAAAGTATTAAAAACTTTAAAATAGGTGCTTAAAATTCCTTTTAGTTCTTTAAATTTTGTATAACATGAACAGTAAGTAATCCTATTGGATTATTAACTAAAAATATCAGAATTCGTATAAGATTAATTACTAAAAATATCATAATTCACATATATCTTAAATTAACCATTATAAACTAATAATTGGGATAAAAATATAATTACTACAACCACTATGTGTTTATTATCCTCTAAAGAAACATACACTTATAAAATATATATTGATTTTTTTTTCTCTGTGATAGTCCAAATAGAAAGACAATCAGATGAGAAAACAGTGAATACGAAGAAAAATAATACATATTTGCTACACAAATGCAAAGTTCTATTTCTTGTTTCAGCTTTAGATTTTTGTTTAATCTCAATTTTTAATGGTTGCTTCACTTTGTATGCTATTGGTAATTGGCATTACGGTACATAGTGTTAAACTGCATCTTTTATTCAACAGAACCATTATATATGCTGAGAAAAACCTTTCAACTGACACTGAAATGACTGAGGCATATTAAAATTTAGCCAAGTTTGATGTGCTTATTTGTATTGGTAAGCGTATATGTTCATCATTCAGCACATTGCACACATTTATCAAAAGAAGAAACCCAGTGTACTTTTTTCATCAATGCTCTCCACCGCTGTATTTTCTTTGGCTTCTATAACTTTAATTATGCCAATTTGCTCTGGAAGAGACTTTCCTAGTGATTCAAATTTTGTAATGCAAGGAGACAGAAAAGAAAGAAAAATTGGACTGTATGTAAACAATATCTTTCTTTAGTGTACTATCCTGCAACAGTTCTTTTACAAAATGCACACATGTCACATTATCTGGCAATTCACTCCAAATGTTTAGTATAATACATAACAGATCGATCCGGGTGCCCCAACAAGTAATTGAAGCTTTTGGAGGGAGGGGGGCCAGAAGGAATTGTCTCTTGAATAATGCTACTTTGGAAACAGGATTTACAGAAGACTTTTTTCTTGTATGACACAAGACTATTAACTTTAGAAAATTCATTTCGGAAGGTTTCAGCAATTTTGTGCAATGGGTAGGCTATGCAGGTAATGTGAATATAGTATTATTATGTGGGATGGGCTTTTGTGGTGTTTGAAAAAAGCAATGTGGAGTTGCTTTATAGAGGATACAGACTTGCACCTAATTGCTCTATATTCAGGCCAAACTTTATGCACTGAATCAAGATGTGAAGTGGTGCCGCAGTAATAACTGTAGCACATGTATATACACTGATTCCCAGGCATCTGTCAGTGTTATCAGAGATAAATACTACATATTCACATGCTACCAAAATAATTAACAATATAACAAATACCAATCACGTGTGTATCACATGGGTTAGAGGCCATATGCACAAAAACCTAGGGTTAGATGTATGGGGACCGAATTATTATTCAGTGGCAAGCAACATGGTAGGATTTTCAAGATTTAGGAATATATGTCATTTACCAGTATGGATTTTATAATTGTGATCTTGATTTTGTATTTCCATTTGATGTAAAAGGAAAGATGAGAAATAAATTACAAATTAGAGGCCATAAGGGTATAGATGGCAATGAAAGGGCAGATGAAATTGTTAAATGTTATGCATTATCCCAAAAGGAATTCAGTTTTAAAGAGTCTACTATCACATTTGCTATATATATAAAAAGAACATTGAAAAAAGAAATTTTTGAAATGTGGAACATAAACAGCGATATAGCACACTGAAAATTAATTTTTTCCTACAGTTAATGATCGTGTATACTGCAAGTACTTTTCACCTAATTTTATTTTGACCCAGTTTGCTACCGCACATGGGAAATTTAAAACTTACTTTCGAAGAAGATTCCATATAGACTCTCCTGCTGGATACCTATGTATGTAAATGTGAAAGCAAAGTATAAAATTGAAAGAAGCTTAGAGACAATGAAGCACAACTTAGCACAAAAGTGAAAGTGTTGATGAAAGTGTTGAACACATAATAGTTAAATGTCTTCATTCCAAAAAGAGAGATAATCTTATTCAAAATCGTTCATATTGTAACACAGATCATCAAAAACCGTATTAATGTACTTTTTAAAAAATGTTGCACTTCAGCCTTTGAGCACTTTATTTTCCAATTTTTTAAAACATTATAATTATCATGTTCTGTTATTTTGATCGTTGTATTTATGTGTTTTTGTAACTAGAACCCTAACATACCTTACTGGTAAAATAGGGTTACTTCATTTGGTGTATAAATAATAATAATGTGAATTAAATGTGGATAATAGTGTTCAGCAGAGGTGAAGCAGGTACCATGTAAGATGCAACATCTTCTTTAACCCTTTCACCGATATGGACGTCATATGACGTCCAAGTTAAAAGGCCCCAAACCGATATGGACGTGTATAGACGTCCTGCGCATACATGCATTTAATGCGTATTTAATTATAATTCTTTTAAACCTTATGTTTTACGGTAAATTTAAATAAATTCTATAAGAAGTAAAAGCTTACCTTTAAAAGTTTTTTCTTGAATGGTACACCTCAAAACATGGATAAACACACAAGGGCACATCTCCACATTTACGGCAAATCGTACTAGTTTCCTTTCGGACACCTTTCTTGCGGCACACCAAACATTTTCTGAAGGGACGCGACTTTTTTGCTGTGGGTGGTATCCTTTTAGGAAAATGTTTTCCTTCAAGTCTGAGGGGTGCTGGGGTGATGGATTTTTTACCCCCAGTATGGAGAGGTCTCTGAATTTTATACTGCTCAATTAGGCTGCGAGCTATTGATATGCGAAAGTCCAGGTACGTCATTGTCTTCCGTGGGTTTAGAGCTCTCCAAATTACTAAACAATTGTATATGGTTATATCTAGCTGGTGTAAAAATACTTTTTTATACCATTTGATTGTTTTTCGCAAAGAGGGATATGCGTGTAATACCTGATCTACTAGATCCACTCCACCCATATGCATATTATATTCCTGGATAATATCGGGCTTGAAAATTGACATTTTGTTACGAGCATCAATTTTTCCAGTGTCAATCATCAAAATTTTAGAGCTGCAATTGGATAATGCTGTAACAACCCTCCTGTCTTGCCAAGCAACATAGGTCAAGGGTGGCAGCTGATGCACCTGCATTTCTCCTCTTCTTAGAGCCTTCGTATTCACATCTTTTGGCAAACCAATACGATTTGAACGTACTGTTCCAATTGCATTTGTTTTTCTTTTGTGTAAGGCCATGAATAATTTAGGGGAACTGTACCAATTATCTAAATATACAGTCCTACCCTGATCAAGTACAGATTCCATCAGGTGCATTACTATGGAACCAGATAACCCCAAATCTTTGTCTCCGGTGTTATCAGTCCCTTGGCCAGTGTATATGCAGCTATTGTAAAGATATCCTGTTTTACTTTCACATACATCAAAACTCTTTATGCCAAATCTGGCCCTCTTTGTTTTGATGTATTGTTTCCAACCTAAACGGCCCTTCCAAAGCATCAAGCTTTCATCAACAGTGATCTTTTCACTAGGCACATAATTTTCTTTGAATTTTGAAATAATGTAATCAAAAACTGGTCTGATTTTGGATAGTTTATCATTCACATTTTCTGTGCAGGTGAAATGAAGGAAGCGCAAAATGGAAGTAAACCTGTTATTTGACATGCATTTCCCAAAAAATGGGGTAGCTAGCATGTCGTCTGTAGACCAGTACATGTCTAGCGTAGGTTTACGAATAACACCCATGAGCATAATTAGACCAAGTAGTCTGTAAATCTCATTCATTGTTACTTCTGTCCACTTCTGCAATCTACTCTTAGGTCCTAAATTGCCTTTAGAAATCAGGTCTTCCTTCACCCTACTCGCATATACATTTGTTTCCGAAACAATGAGAGACAGTAAGTCAGTAGTAAAAAATTTTGTGAAAATGTCAATTGGTTGGCTGTCAGAAGTTAGTTGAGTATGCGGTTGTACACCAGAGGTTGTGCTCGTGAACGTATGTCTATTAGTGTTAGAGTTATTTTGACACCTCCATAATGTTGATTCTTCACGAACACCTGTCGGAAATGAGTCATTTTCCTCCTCACTGCTACCTATATCCTCAACACCCCCCTCAAAATCTGAAAACTCGCCATCAATGTCCAAATCACTGTCTAACAGCAAAAAGTCTTCCACATTTTCTGATGTAATATCAGAAGCCCGCACTCGTCCTACACTAGCTAATTGATTTGCAACATTACTAGTTGAAGCCATGATTAGCACTGAGAAAACTATTTCAACTGTGATTTAGCTAAAGAAATTGCTTGGAACTCTGATGCAATCTAAATTACAATGTCAACTGAGCGAAGAAAGAAGTTACGTCAGCTAACATAAACTTCCGTTGTGCAATTAGAGGGATGCTGACAGAGTTTCCTTCCAGGGTGTATAACGCAATATAAACAGTTATTATTACGTGTTAGCATGAACTGAAACCTAGAAACCTTGAACCCAACACTTCGTTTATTCAGCTGATATACACATATAGCTTGTAAAACAAAAGTACTCAGAATTAGGCGCGTTCGACGCAAAGAATGGCTTTCTTTACGTGATACAAATTAATGAAATTTCATCGCTTTATTAATATAGTCTCTATTTTAATGATACCGCAGATGCATACAGCTTTTAATGGGCTTTTAACCAGTTTTTGTTTCCCTGAAATAACTTAGAAAATACGGAAGATACGAATATTTATTTATGAAGACTTTTTGCAGCATTTAACAATTTAAATGTCTTGTTCTGTTTATTGGGTATCCGTTCCCGGCCGTGCAGGGTTTAAATGGCCATCGGCGAAGCGGTTAAGCAGTTTAGCATAATATTATTCAAAGAAATTAATTGTTCTTCCACACATGTGTAGGATATTTAAGGTATAATCAGAGTTTGAACTAATTATTGGCTATACTAAGAAGCCTTGGACTTAAAGAGTACTTAACATATTGTAAGTCACCAATAGGGTACATTTTCATTTGAAATTGACACTACCTGTGGTTTACCTGGAAAAATGTGAGCAGTTGTGGAATTAGTGTCATGCCAGAATAATGCCATGGTTCGAGCAACCGTACGGAGACTGGATGATTTGTGTTCAAATCCTAGCTCATTGAATTTTCCAGTCTGTTTCTACCTTTCCATAAGATTATTCCATTAATACATTCTTATTTCAACTGTTAAGCTTATGGCAAATATGTATTGTGCTGAATATACATATAAATTGCATAGCTGATCGTGTTTTATTGACAAAACTACCCTTTTTACTTCAGTGTTAACATTTCTGCAGTTTCTATTTGAGTATTATAATAGAGCTTTTATCTTTTAAAGGATATGATATGTAGTGATGAGGAAGCAGAGCAAGAATCTGGACGGTCTGATGCTGAGGAAGAAGCAGAACCTGAGCACTCTCCAACAACTGACTCTGTACCTCCTGTGAGTTGTCCTTAGCTTTCAAATTAATCAATATTTTGTTTACAGAATTTTACCAAAACATTCAGCAATTATAAAATGTAATAAGAGCACTTTTTGTTATTCTGGCTAAAATGATTAAAATGAAATTAAACAGAACTCAATCTGTATTATACAGTCCAAATAAAAAATGTGATTTCATCTCCCATAATATATTTTTCGTGCAGTAGCTATTAATAAAGCAACATCCAATGTTCATAAACCTACATTCCATATAAACTGTTAACATTTTATGAGCTTTACTTTCCTTTAGGAGTTACTGTAAATTTAAAAAATTTAATTTCTCTAATTCAAAAATAACTTTTATTGGTGCCCCTGTTACAATCATCATACTAGACGTTCAATTTGAGAGCATATTTTAATGCTGGAAACATACTGGATACCTGTTCTAACCAAGCTGATAAATTTGGTATTAGTGAAAAAGTTAAGGAGTTCTTAAAAACTTCTGCACTTCATTATTATGCATTATTTTCTAGTATAAGCACGGAACTACTGGATTTTAATTTATGGGATGATGTAAGACATCTTGGCCAAATGTTTAGTCTGCTAGCCTCTCACCAAGGTTTCTGGGGTTCAGTACCAGACGACCAAATGTGGGATTTTGGTTGATGAACCTTCATCTCGGCAGGTTTTTACCAGGATGTCCGGTTTCTCCACCATGCATTCTACCAGCTGCACCATAATCACTTTTCCTGTCATCCATTTCACCAAGATTTTATATCCGCTTCTTCACCCTTATACCAGGTATCAGATTGAACCCCCATCCTAAATATTCTGTCAGAACCAGAGTAGCTGTGCTTGTTTAAAGGTATCTTATTCCAGGTTCCCACTTGTAAACTCTGCGGGGGAGGGGGGGGGAGTACATAAGTCCTGCATGCAAGGAGGGTAAAATGGAAAAGGAGTAAATATTAAAAGCAGAAGCATTATTAACAGTGAAGTATTCTTCATATTTAAATTTGAATTTATGAGTCACTATGTTTACACTCAGTCTTCACTTACTTGTTGTTGTATAATTGAAACGTTTTCAAGATCATTCGATCTCATCATCAGCTGTTTGGTGATGAGATCGAATGATCTTGAAAATGTTTCAATTATACAACAACAAGTAAGTGAAGACTGAGTGTAAACATAGTGACTCATAAATTCAAATTTAAATATGGAAAAGGAGTGCTGGAAATTATGACCTATTGTAAGAGATGGGATCTTGTGCATCGGGGGGAAAAATGCTATTTAAAAAGGAAATAAGTTCAGAGAGAAGTTGTGAATAATGGAGAAGAGAGATACAGATTGTGAAGTAATTTTCATATTTGGGAGTAGTATTGAGTTCCTCTGGGCAGTGGGAGATATGAAAGGGAATAGCATTAACCAGGGTGTTGCTGGTTCTGAAGTAAGTTAATAGATAATTCCTTTCATGGAAACAGTGTTGTAATAAATTAAATTTAAAGGAAGTCGATTAATGACACTAAACTACACTTACTTTTAAATGTTCCCGGAACATGTTTCAGAGGCTATTCCCTCCATTGTCAACCGGACATCGACTGGTTGCTGGCGATAGTTTGTCATAGGTCTCCTCTGGTGGCAGTTCAAGGAACTTGCTGAACAAATCTTTCTGGGGGGTGTCGAATACTTTGTTCCTATTTTTTTAAATGAAGATTCGTTCCCATGTGGACAGTTCTTGTTTTCCTGTTGTATGTTTAAGTAGTTTTGGTTCTGGATTTATGTTGTGGTTTTTTCCCCAAAAATGTGTGGCAACTGCTTTTTCTAATTGTTTGTATTTTATGTTCCTAAGTGTTCGTTTGCTTTTGTTTCTAAATTTCTTTTGGTTTTTCCAATTTAAATTTGACTACAGAATTCAATTTGATATATACCAGATTTTTTGTATATGGAATGGCAACTTTGATGTTTGAGCAAATGAGGTTTTTTAAGGAGTAATGGTTGACTGGTGCTAGTTGAATGTTTTGTTTTTTAAAGACTGTTTTGAATTTATCAAAGGCCCATGGATGCGCCTTTTCACCTAATTTTATTTTGACCCAGTTTGTTACCGGACATGGTAAATTTAAAACTTACTTTCGAAGAATTCATATAGACTCTCCTGATGGATTACCTCTGTAAATGTGAAATTGTTAAACACTTAATATTTAGATGTGATCTTCATTCCAAAAAGAGATATAATCTTATTCAACATCTTTCATATTGCAATACAGATCTTCAAACACCAGTGTTTAATGTATTCCTTAAAAAATTTTGCACTTCAGCCTTTGAGCACTTTATTGACCAAATTTTTAAAATGTTATAATTATCATGTTTTGTTATTTTGATCTTTGTATTTGTGTTTTTGTAACTAGAACCCTAACATACTGGTAAAATAGGGTTACTTCTTTTGGATAATAAATAATAATAGTTACAAAATTATCATGAAGTTACATTAAAACATAAACTTTGAATATTGTTAGAATAATTGCTCAAGATGTGTAATAAACCCCCTCCTGCATGGCAAATCTAAAATTTTTATAATTTTGTTAGTCAAAATAGAATTTGGTGTCAAGGAAAAATACTTAAAGCTCAAGTGTAGGAAAATTTGCCATTCCCAAACTATAGCTATTGGAGTTCTATTTTTAGCGGCATGTATTGTCAATAATAATAATAATAATAATAATAATAATAATAATAATAATAATAATAATAATAATAATAATAATAATAATAATAATAATAAGGATTATTCAGTCAAGTTTAACATTTTGGAAATAATATGTCTTAGGCAAATTGAATAAAACAAATTTTGAACTGTACAGAAATGGGCTTCACATATACAATTAAATAGAACCATAATTAAATTAAATGTTAGCATACAAAATTTCAAAGTAATGAGTTGCAGATTAAGAAGATAATACTGCAATAAGATATACATTGGAAAGATGAAATGTAACATTGAAACCAGATTAAAAGAACACTTCAGGAATATCGAGCAAAAAGAAACCACAGCATAGAACATAAAGCGCAAGTACTAAAATTAGTTTACTTGAATCAAGAATTAAACATCTGGGAAAACTTTTATATTAAGAAATTCAAAACACACTGAATTTAGACATTCCACCGAAAGAAAATATTTTACTTAACCTCATTGCTTTGTTGCTTGATGTCTTGTCTCCAGAGAACTATGATCAGCTGCAATGCCAAGGTTCTGAGGAGTTGACAATTTCTTGATAGTGCCTTGAAGTGGAGGCAAAATGTGTTGAAAGAAAATTTGTGGTATGTGAAGTACGGAATATCTCAGTCAACTCATTGTATAATTTTAATTAAGAAAAGAAAACTTTAAATTAGCAGTGGCAAAGTAAGGAGAGGCCTCTTAAAATTTTAAACTTCACATTTCATGTTAATTATACATATTTTACTAGATATGATGGTGTAATGGCCTTTCATTATTTGTACACAGACTAGAGTGGATTTGGTAAGAATAAGGAAATGTAGGTGTCAGAAAATGTTACCAAAGAAAAATTCTGCAAATCTATAGATATGTAACTTTGAGTATCCTGAAATGCATGTTCTGTCTTGTAGATATTCTGATGGCACTTGATGTCGTTAGGAAAAACATCCTTGGTGTAGAGTACAAAGTAAAAGCTACCAAATCTTATTATAAATGCTGTTACAAAAGTTTTAAAGAAAAGCAAATATAGTTAGATATTTTCTCTCCTTGCATTATATTTATATTACACCAATTGTGAGTACAAATGCACCATTCCTTTCTCAAAATGGTCACTGTTTGCCTTTACACAGGCGGCAAGTTTCTTAGGCTAGTCAACTATGTCAGTGCGCACAGTCTCCAAAGGGAAATCTGCCACTGCTTTCACCAGGGAGCACTTCAGGCTGTCGTTACTATGGTGTGTCTGCTTGCAAACCATCTCCTCAAATACAAACTACAGTCTATAATTCAAGGGATTGAGGTTGGTGCTGGAGGAAAGCCAATCAGCTGGAGATATGAAGTGGGGAACATTGGTTTGAAGCCAGTATTGGGTGGTGTTGGCATTGTGTGCTGTTGCTAAATCTTGCTGGAAACTCCATTTTTTATTTTTACATAGTGTTACTTAGGGCTTTATTACTGGCTCTAGTACTATCTCTTTGTAGACCTTTGCTGATGTTTTCAGCCCTTGCTCGTAAAAATGCAGCAGAGTGGTGCCAGAACAACTTGCACCCCACTATTGCAGAAGGAGGATGATTGCCTCGTTGGATCCTAAGAACTCTTGAATGGACTTCTTGAGATGTTGAGGGTACACACTGTCATTTTGGACATTAGATTCTTCAGTAGTGAATTTTTTTATATATAAATAGAACTCTTCTGTGCCCGTTTTGAGCATACCTTTGCAGGAGGCATATTGTCAACTGGGCCATGAGAAAGTATTCTGTGCTTCACTTAAGGTCACTTTGTTATACACAAGACACTCCCATATGACATTTAGTTTATTTAGCCATTATTGATTGTCTCTGCACTGCACTTTACAAATACCAGCCACCACTGCTTTCACAAGTTCTATGGGCTTGCTCTTCCTGGCCTGGCTCAGTCATCAAGAGTTCTGGTCTTGAAGAATCACCTGATATGCAGTACACAAATGTTCTATTAATGTTCAATGTTTTTAATGTTTTGAAAATATTGGATGCAGATTTCTTGCTGTGTAAAAGTCTGTTTCAGCCACATGGTTCTCATACTCTACTGCATCATAAATACACTAAGAAAACTACCTCTTGTTATGCCTGGACTCTTGATGCCAATGACTGATGATAGGGAAAGGAAATTATCGCAATTAAAACTGATTATGCTGAACTAACAAATTTGTAACAGTATTTGTGACAAGACTAAGTATACACAGTTTTATTATGAATATTGTAATTAATAAAGTCATAATCACTTAATGATATTTGTATCAGAGCCAACCAATTGCACCACAGCAGCCCATGGCCTACTACAACAGTGCAAACACTGCCACAAGCAACAACACACCACCAGTAGCAACTGGTGTTGTTACACCACAACCACCCCCCCAGCCACAACCTCAGCCTGCACAACAGCAGCAACAACAGCAACAACAGCAGCAACAACAACCCCCACCACCACAGATTGCAGCAACTGCCCTGCCCCCACATCAGCAGATAGTACCTGCTCCTGCTGTGGTGTCCACACAACCAGTTGCAACTACTATTGTGAATGGTACTGTTCACCCAGAGGAAGCAATTGCCACTACAATTGCAACACCAGTGATACCAACTGTGGCAGTACCAGCTGCGCCAAGCATCTCTCAGCAACCCCCAATGATACCAAGTCAGGCACCTTTGCAAACGATTCAGCCTGTTCCACAGGCCCAGATCCCAATACCTGCTGTGCCAGCTGTCGTTCCTCCACTGGTACACCCAAGTGTGATAAAATCGGAGGAGGAGGAGGAGGAAGAACCAGAACAAGATGGAGGTGGTGAGGAAATTGAAGAGGAAGAGGAAGTTGGAGATGAACAAGAGGATGCTGGTGAAGAGGATGATAAAGGCATTCCACCAGAGAATGAGGAGTTGCATCATAATGAAACTGGTTAGTATCTTTTATTATTAGAAACAATCCCCCATATGTTCTTGTTGAAAACTGCACATTGTTTGCATTCATGGTACATGCTTTAGTAATAGTGCACACTAAGAATTAAGCTTCAAAAATTACTAGTTTAGGTTGAGAAGAATATGCATATGAGAAATGCTGAAGGTTACCATCTGTGTATTTCATGCCAAATCCATATATCCTCTCTGCACCTATATAAGATAGGGATATTCATCATGATTTGGTTTGTAAGGTAATATTCCAGGCCAATTGATTGGCTGATGTAGACTGCTTAAAAACCATCAACAGTTACATGCAGAATATGGGAGAATTTGCACTCTTGAGTTTTAACAGCTCCATGCTTTAGATGGAAGGAAACCAGAAGTTTAGCCAGAGATGGATGATACAAACAGCTACAGTGTATATCATTTGCTGCAGCAGGTGAGCCAATTGCATCTTGGCTCACTAGTCAGACCCACTCACAGCTTTTACATTTCATCTGTAAAATGTACAGGAAAGGAGGCCTCCTTATAGCACTGAAAGTATTTTTACTGCTTTGTAAGCAAATTGAGAAATTGAGTTTTTATATATGGATACTCTTTAATTGCTGTGCTTCTTAACATCCCAATCCATATTAGGCATAAAAGACTGCTTAATCTTGTTCAGAGGCCTCTTTATCAAACTTGAGAATCTTTTAAGTGCTGTAAATCTAGATAAAGAGTTCGGTCACATCTTGGAAGGAGAAATATATCAGTACTACTATATTTTTTCACAGATCTGCCAAAACTCTCCATTAGCTAGACCTGAAACTATCAGACCTTTTAGAAAATGAAATTCTGTTTTACTTGTAATGTCAAGTAATTGAAGTAACAACATGTTATAAGTACCTTCACTGCAACCAACTTAAACCAACTACAAATAGTTTCTGACCTTCACCTTTGTTATTCTGAAACCAGATTGGTTGGTTGATAAACATTATGTATTACTTTTATATATGGAAGAAGCTAGAAACAGTGATGTGCTAAGGTGTAATTTACTTAAGGTCAGTGGGCATTAATAACACTAACATCACTTTTTTTCACTCTGTATTACTTTTATATATGGAAGAAGTTAGGAACAGTGATGTGTTAAGATGTAATTTACTTAAGGTCAGTGGGCATTAATAACACTAACATCACTTTTTTTCACTCTGTATTACTTTTATATATGGAAGAAGTTAGGAACAGTGATGTGTTAAGATGTAATTTACTTAAGGTCAGTGGGCATTAATAACACTAACATCACTTTTTTTCACTCTCTGTTAACATGTTTCGAGAACATTTTAACAGAGTGAAAAAAGTGATCTTATTGTTACTAGTGCCAACTCATCTTAAGTAAATTACATATGTATTACTATTCAGTTCGATAACTAGAATTACACATTAGTCTAATAATATAATGTAATGAAACTCTTATCCATTGATTCCATTGTACACAAGTTGCTGTCTGCTTTATTGGTCTTGGCAGGCTTTAGCATTGCAGTTTTTGCTTACTACTGGAGCCAATCCATTTAAAGAATATTTAACCACTATCTATTTCATAGAATCCATTTTATTCTCCTTAATTTTCTGATCCATTTTCTTTATGACTTTCCTATCTGACTATCTAGTCTTAATATTATTATCTGACTTTAATTTTAACAATGTTTCCTTATATCTAATGGTAAGTTGCCCCATTTCTCCAACCGTAATTTACATCTCATTACTTTAGTTTCTTCCCATTAAAAAATTGCATGCCAAATTATCTTTTATTACATCATTGGACATTCATATAACTCTTTTCTTATACACCTATAAATGTTACTACTCCTGTTCTGGCCCATGCAATTCCTTCCCTGGCAGCTCTCTTTCCTTTTCCCACATGCATCAGGAGTATAATTTTGGTTTGGAAGAATATTAAGCTTAGAAATAATTGGCATCTTTTCTTTGCAGTTTCCAATGAGCCAAAAACATATGCTACATTGGTGAAATCTGGTGGAACTGGAGTGAACATAAACACATTTGCTTCAACAATGGCAACAAGTCCTAATGCGCAAACAAAACCAACTACTTCTCCAGTGAGTGTCTTATTCTAGAGCTTTTATTTAGTTGTTTTCATCTTAAAAGTCTGAGGTTTGAAAGAAATAGGTTTGACTGATAAAATTGTTTGTATTGAGTCCATGCAATTATTATTATTATTATTATTATTATTATTATTAATAACTATTATAATTGTTATTGTTGATGTTGAAAATGCACACAATGTGCCAACACAATAATATACAATACAATACTACAAAGCTACATTAATCTAGTGCCAGTTTTTTTTATTGATATTTATCTATTTTTGCAGTTTTGGTTGCGGTATCTTTCACAATGTTCATTGCACAGTTCACACATGCGGTCTTCATCTGGCTGGTTGAATCTCTTGTTTCTGCAACGTTTGTGGTGGAATCCATGAGTTGCATACCATATTATATATCAGAGCCCATAGTTTGCTTGTTTCCATTCTTCTGTCATTGTGGCATCACTTGAGTAGAGGTCGCTCCAGATGTTGTTTTTCCTTATGCATATTTGACGCGTGTTCTTGTAGGCCTTTGTGCTTGACGGGAGTATCTGGATAGAGTCAACATGAAAAATTCAATGCCATGGCTGGGATTTGACTCACAGATCTCCTGGTTTCTAACCAGCCACTCTAACCCATTGAGCTACCATGGCCAACGTGCTGTCCTGATATTAAATTCTCCATTTGACTTGTATATTTTCCCAGTAGACCACTAGGGGCTCTCACAGTTGAGATACACAGTTTATGGCGACTTACTATCGTAAGTACTGTATTTTAGTTCATTGATGGAAATTAATCATTTCTTCACACTAGCCATATATAGGCTAAGGTTGTTGATAGTCAATTCAATGCCATGGCCGGGATTTGAACCACGGATGTCCTGGTTTTCGTCCAGTAGCTCTAACCCATTGAGCTACCATGGTCAATGTGCCATCCTGATATTAAATTCGTCATTTGACTCGTATATTTTCCCGGTAGACCACTAGGGGCCCTCGCATTTGAGATGCACAGTTTATGGTGTATTTTAGTTAATTGATGGAAATTAATCATTTCTTCACACTAGCCGCATATAAAAATGAAAAAATGTGTAGTGTTTAACGCCCGCTTTTACTACATATGGCACTGCAGGCGATGACACTCATGATACATGAGGTGAAGATGGAGCACCGGTGGAATGAGATGACGGGGGAAACTGGAGATCCCGGAGAAAACCTGCCCCAGCGCCATGTTGTCCACCACAAATCTCATTTTGCGGTCGCCTGGGATCGAACCCGGGTCGCCTTGGTGAGAGCCAAGCGGTCTAACCACTGAGCCACGGCATGGCCTGCCGTATATAGGCTAAGGTTGTTGATAGATAGTCAATTCAATGCCATGGCCGGGATTTGAACCACGGATCTCCTGGTTTCCATCCAGTCGCTCTAACCCATTGAGCTACCGTGGCCAACGTGCCGTCCTGTCATTAAATTCTCCATTTGACTCATATTTCCCTGGTAGACTAATAGGGGCTCTCGCATTCAAGATACAGTTTGTGGCGACTTACTATTGTGTGTTTTGAGCCTATTGCCATGTCATCTGCATAAAGTGTTAGTATTGCTGAGCTGTTCTTACTGATGTTTAAGTTGTCCGCTGTGATGTTGAACAGTAGTGGGCTGATCAGGACTCGTAGTACACTATTTATTTGAATTACAGTCTTGGATAGGATGATATTGTCCAATATTTGGGTGTGGTTGTATCTTAGGATGCTGTAAGTAATTTTGTTATCTGGTGGGAGTCTCCAATAGATAGGCTGAGCTTTTGGGTAAGTGTATTAAAGCCTTTCCTATAGCCTATGAAGACTAAAAGATACTTTTTTCTGGATACTTTAGGTGTGAGCTGGGTCTACTTTATTAGTTAACGTGCAGTTAACAGCATGTAGGTTATTTCTTCCCTTTTTGAAACCAAATTGCTTCTCTGTTATCTGGTTGTCTGCTTTGGCTGTAAGCCTGTTAGTTAGCATATAAAAGACGTGTTTTCAAATGCTACGCCTCAGTATGAGTTTGTTCTGATATTTTTCCTGTATTTAAGCATTTATTGAATAATTCCAGCCAATAGTTTTCCATCATGTGATTCTTTGATGTGTTCTGTGTATATGTTGTCTGGTCCAGAGGACTTTTTTGTTCTTTTCTTTTTATATTACATCACATATTTCTTGTCTTGGTATAGGGGGGTGACCTTACATTATTTCTGCTGCACAGTATTCATAAGCTGTGTCCTTGTTTTCGAGGTTTAGGATGACGTCAAAATGATTTCTCCAAGTGTCTATGGTAATTTGTTTTATTTAATTTAAAGATGAGTTGATCAATGACACTAAAAAACACTTACTTTTTAACTTTCCCGAAACATTCCTTTCTTGGAAGTGTTGAAAACAGTGTTGTTATAATAAATTACATTTAAAGGGTGTCAATTAATGACACTAAACAACACTTAAATTAAACGACTCCCTTTAAATTTAATTACCGAAACATGTTTCAGAGGCTACTTTCCTCCATTGTCAACCGGACATCAACAGTCAATGTGTTTTTTAGTGTCATTAATCGACTCATCTTTAAATTTACTTTATTACAACACTGTTTTCAACACTTCCATGAAATGGAATTATTTGTTTTATTGTTGGTGGTCCTGGTTTTTTGAGCGCAATGAAGAGGTCTCTTTGGGCATCTTATACTCATTTTCTAGTATTTGATTTTTATTTGTACATGAGAAAATAATTTACAAATGTGTTACAGAGTACCTTTTTGTTTACATACTATCCTTCCTTAACCTATGTACAAGAATTGGGTGACTACCTTCTTTCACCCCTCAGTCAGCTTGGCATAACAGCCCATTGTCTAGTATATTCTTCTCTGTTACACGTATAGTGACATTTTCTTGATGTGCTGTGGTTTTTTCTCAATGTAGTGCTTACAGTGTCTTCCATTCATCATAACACTCCTTGTCGAACCAAGGTTGTGATTTCCTCTCATCTATATAACATTGAACAGGATTGCAGAGTCGTGCATAGTTCCCTCCATTGCTTCTGTTATCTGATTTTGCTGTATCAGGCGTGTAGATTTTTCTACTTTTCCTAAGCTTTCTTTTAATTTCTCTATGTCTAGTTTCCTTGATATCCTTTTTTATATTGATCTGGTTTATGGTAATAACTGGCTGAATTTAAAAGTTAACTGGAATATGTTTTCTGATTGGACCAATCACTGATTTCCAAAGTACTTTCTGGTTAATTGCTGTTATGCCTTCTCTGAGTAAATGAGGTTTATTATGCCAGATCTTTCCAGCACTATGTATATCTTCAATTCGGATTTGTTAATGAGGCTGTATCCTCCTCTATTAGTGTTTCCAGGATCATTTCAGTTTTGATATTCTGTTTCACTACCCTTGCACTGAGATCTCCAACAAGGATTACTCTTATATGTGTTTGGAGGAATTTAGTAACAGTGACGTCAAAATTAATCTCAAAAACTATTTGTAGTTGGTTTATTAATACTCGTCACTTACTTTATATTTATGAGAGACTAGTTTCAAAGGCATTCACCTCCATTTTCAATCTCTTTCCAACAAGTAAGTGACGAGTATTAATAAACCAACTACAAATAGGTTCTGAGATTAAGGATTACTCTTTTTATACCATCAATCAAAATAATTTTTTTTTAAATGCATGTATTAAAAGTAAAAAGTGAGTTGAAAAACAAAATTCACTTTTAAATTTCTCAAACACTCTCTCACATTTTTATATTGTTTAGTGACTAATTTTGGAAGCAAGTATGTTTTTCTTTTTCAGTTAAATTTGATGTCACTGTTACTAAATTCCTCCAATTCTGCATAATTCCCAGAATGTGTTTCAGGAGTTAGTTAGTTCCACCCTTATGTGGACATTGAGTCAGTAATAAATTTCCTTAGGTGTTCCTTCAGTCATCCATCAGTCATCCTTGTTACAATTTGCACCGTTAATTTTATAGATTCCAGATTTCTTACCCAAAGTTACTATTAAAGTCAGAAATAATTTTGCAGATTATAATGCTGATTTGGCTCCAGTAAATAAATACAGTTTAAAGGAGCTCTTAATTTAGAAAATATATATAGTAAAGGAACCACAAGAATCTGCCAAACTGTGCAAATTGCAACAACATCCACATTTGGTAAAAAAAAAAAAATACAAGATTGAAAAAACTTCATCTTCAAACAGTTGGGTAAATTAGCTATGGCTCATCATTTTTTTGAGAACAGCACAACAGAAAAAGGAAAATACATTTAGTAAAAGAAATAACATGAATGAGTTAAACATATTGGAAATTGAAATCCGAGAAGATATTATAACCATAAAGTTTCTAAAGCCAGCATTAGAGCTGCTTCACCTAAATGAGCTTTTGGAACTAGCCATGAATGCTGACGATAACATCGGTAAACATTATTAAAAGGTGAAGTGTTGTTAAAAGTCAATAGTTGAGAATCGATACAAGATTTATACAAATTGAACTTAAAAAAAAAGTATAAAAACTCACTAAATACATGTTTTTGACAGTTTAGTGGCAACAATGTTTGTATGTGGTGCTATCAGCTGTAACTGATGCAAGCTGATAGTAATAAGTAGGCCCAGATAATTATGTAAATTGCCTGTTTTTTACATATTTTGCACATAAGTACATATCACATATTTGCTAATAAGTACATATGACATATTTTTATTACTATTTCTAAGCTTAGTTACACTTTTATTCACTTTATAACATTCTTATGTGTGCTAGAAGTGTGAGGCAGTAAACAATGCTTTTTGTCTCAAATGTCACTGCGCTTGCATGTCCGTCCGTCTGTCATGTGATGCACACGTGGTCACTGCATGTCCAAGCCATGCATCTAAGCAATGTGTCAATTAGCTGGTATGTGTAGATTGAATTGTAACTTTGTGTCGTGTCACCTCAACATTTCACTTCAAGTTATGATATTGTACTAAAAGATGCCAAGGGAGAAAACCTCACTGTGTGAACTTAAATCACTACACAAATGAATTTAACAGTTTTCCCCACAGATTTCCAAAGGACTCTTTTGCAGGTTTGTGAGAAGAAGATGCCTTGTTCTCAACGCCTTCAAGTTCTGTAACACTTATCCACAGCATGTCATTGGGTCCGTGCTTCGAAGACCGCTTCTAAAAGGCAGCTGCTACTCACTGAACCTCAAGCTCAGAAACATTCAGGAACTCAGAAATTTCAGTTTGCAATTGATCTGTGCTGCATTATGGTTTGTGCAGATATTTCTACCTGACTTATAT
Source organism: Mantis religiosa (assembly GCA_030765055.1). NCBI lineage: Eukaryota > Metazoa > Arthropoda > Insecta > Mantodea > Mantidae > Mantis > Mantis religiosa. Next base: position 245,648,106 of record CM060948.1, read on the forward strand.
ATTGAAACTATTAACTCAATTCATTTGGAAATCAGTGAGAGTCCCATTTGAGTCTCAATAGACGAGACAATTGAGTTGAATCTCGAGACAATTGATGTTCAGGGAAGACATATTGGAAAGGTGATAGTGGACATGTTGAAACATAATGAAGCGAGTCAGCCTGTGTTGTTAACTTTGTGAGATGTTATCAAAATGCAACCATCAAAACATTGCCGAACTACTTAATAATGCAATGGTAATTTTGTGGTGTGATGGGGTGAAGCACAGCAATATCTTCCATCTAGTCACGGATGCAGCACCATGCATGTGCAAAGCTGCTACAGTTTTACAAGTTTTATATCCTAAAAGGTTTAATCTCACGTGTCTTGTACATGCGCTCCATTGCACAGCAGACCTGTTTCAATCCAATTTTCCTAGCATTGACACACTAATTTCAAATACAAAGTATTTTTAAAGGCTTAAAGTAGAGTAGATAAATTCAAAGAATTGTTTCCTGAGCTTTCATTCCCTCCTCAGCCAATTTTAATGAGGTGGGAAGCTGGATTGATGCTGTAGCCTATTATGAGAAGAATTTTGATTCTGTGAAGCAAGTTCTAGCAATTTGATTCCCAAGATGCAGTTTCTGTAGAAACAGAAAATCAGTGATTTAATGATGTGAAGCTTAAAACTGATATTACCTACTTCCAGCATAAATTTTTGCATTTTTCTGTTTCCATTAAATCTTTGGAGACCTCTGAAACTCTCGGACAGCCTTGCTGTTGTTCATTCTATAGTCACTTCTCTGGAAAATGTGCAGAAGAACCCAGGATTTAAGACAATCATGCTATTAACAGAGTGCTAAGTGAAGGTGGTACCAATGTTCATTTTTTGTTCTATAACATCTCCAGAGTATTGTGCATCTTGTTCGAGTATTGCATCCATAATATGGAATGTGTTGCATGTTATTTTTTTTAGTTTACCTCATTAAAATATAATTATTGTAAGAAACGAATAATAAATTATATATAAAAATTATTTGTGGTTGGTTTATTGACACTCGTCACTTACTTTTTCATATATTTATGAGAGACTAGTTTCAAAGGCCCTGGCCTCCATTTTCAATCTCTTCCCAACTAGCATCTGTTGTTATCTGCTCTCTCTGGTGGTGGAACTATGAACTTTTTTGTCAAATTATCTGCTGGCGGGATTTCAAAGTTCATTACGCGATCCTTATTTTTCCAGATGAATATGTTCTCCCATGTTGTCAATCTATTTTGGTTTATCACTCCTTTTAATAATTTTGGATTTGGATCAATGTCATGGTTTTCATTCCAAAAATGAAATGCTACTGCTGACTTGTCTTCTTGTTTCAATCTGATGTTTCTAAAGTGTTCTTTGACTCTGGTTTTTAAATTTCTTTTTGTTTGACCTATGTAGCATTTTTCACAATTCTTGCAATTTATTTGGTATATTCCAGATTTGTTACCTGAAGGAATTTCATCTTTTGTTTTTGAATTTAGTAATTTTAAAATTGAGTATCTATTAGTAGGTGCCAAGATGATATTTTGTTCCTTGAATATCTTTTTAAATTTATTAAATGTTTTTGGATGATATGTGAATGAACTGAATATGCTGTTGCTTTCTTTTTCTTTAATAAATGTGGTTGCTTCCTTAATGGTTTTCTTTAGTTTAGATTTTCTAATTTTCTTCAACACCAAACTTTTGTTGTATCCGTTTTCTTCTGCTATGTGTATTATTGCTTTTTGTTCCTTGAAATATTCTTCTTTTTCCATGGGTATGTTGACTAGTCTGTGTGTAAGGCTGTTTATTATTGCATGTTTATGTGTAATTGGGTTGTGGCTATTATTTTTTATATAATTTTCTGAATGTGTTGGCTTCCTGTAAATTCCAAATTTTATTTTTGTATCATTCCTGATGATATTTAGATCCAAGAAAGGTAGTTGTCCATTGATTTCCTTTTCTATTGTGAATTTGATAGTCCTTTCTTGCAGATTGAGTAATTTTAATGCATCATCTAAATGTTTACTTGGTACAATTGCAAAGATGTCGTCAACATATCTATACCAAACCTTGAAGATCAATGGGAAGGACTTTTTAATTTGTGTTTCAAATGCACTCATAAATAAGTTAGCCAAAAAAGGTGAAAGTGGATTGCCCATTGATAATCCTGATTTCTGCTTGTAGTGTTTTCCATTAAAGCTAAAGAAGTTTTGTTCAATGCATATTTTTGTTAGAGAAATATATTCTTCTGCTTCTATTGCTTCCATATCAATTGTAGCTAGCCATTTTTTTAACACAGTCTGCAATTTTTCTGTTGGTATGCTTGGAAATAAAGATGTGACATCAAATGAAACCAGTCTGTCATTTTTGTCCAAATTTATATCTTTGATTTTTTCTACTAAATCTAAAGAGTTTCTTAAATTTGCACTTTCAAATTTTGGAAAACTATTAAATTTACTTAGTAACCATTTGGCCAAATTATATGTGGGGGCATTTATGCTACTAGTAATAGGTCTCATGCCTTTCCCTGTTTTATGAATTTTTGGCAGCCCATATACTCTTGGTAATGTTGGATTATCTACTTTAATTTTGTGCAATTCTTTTTTGTTGATTATTTTGCTCTCTTTTAGCGTTTTATTTGTGGTTTCAATAAATTATATTATGATGCTATATATTTCTTGGTATTTGAATGGTTTTATTACATATATCAAGATGTTATATATAATCTTATTTATAAGAGCAAGTGATATGCATGTGTATACTGTTAAGGGCACTGCTGGAACCACCTCACTGTTGGATTTGTATTGAACTAATAAAGGAAATTGGAATTTCTCCTGCTGTTTCTTCATATACTTAAGAAGTTAAAGATGAAACTCTGTGCTTGGTGAGTTCCACACAATCTTGAAGAGGAAAACATGTGGCTGAGTGATGGCACAATGATTCCCCAAGACCAAAAAAGTGCAGGAACATGATCCACTTACTCATGTTCATAGCTGCATATGATTTTGACATTGTCCTTGTCACTCATCTGAATGGGGCATCTCTCTAGAACACCATTTATGACCAGCTAGGCTTCGTAAATGATCAAATCTCCTGAATCCTCATCCTATTGTACTACATGATGGTCCTCGCCTCACATAGCTGCTCTTGTGGTTAATTTATTTTGCAGATGGAACTGGATGTTCTGGAGGATCCTTCATACTCTCCAGCTGAATGAACCCATGTGATTTTTTATGTTTTCTTGAAATTGAAATTGTCACTTCAGTAGTAGAGCAGTCTGTTCAACAATTAGTATAAAATGATGCTGTGAGTGACATCCGTCATCTCCTTGAAGTGATAATGGGTTATTCTTGTTGGAGGAGATTACCTCTGAGCACAGCAACAGTGTAACTGTTTTAGTTAATTGATGGAAATTAATCATTTCTTCACATTAGCCGTATATAGGCTAAGGTTTTTGATAGAGTCAACATGAAAAATTCAATGTCATGGCCAGGATTTGAACCAGGAGATTCGTGGTTCAAATCCCGGCCATGGCATTGAATTTTTCATGTTGACTGTCTAGTGTAATTAATTAGGTTTCCTCCAACATTAGCCTCTTGATAGTTGGAGCCTGCATATTTAAGACATTGGACTGGAAGTGTGTTCCTACAACCTGCTGATCCCATCAGAGACCATTAGAATTAGTATTTAAGAAATTACTCTCAGCTGATGAAAACCAACACATGTGCATTAGGTAATAAAGTATCCATATATAAACTAATCAGAGACACTATGTGTGAAGGAATGTAATGATTAATACAAATCCAAGTTCTAAATTCCATATGAATAACTGGGTTCCAACAAAGTCATTGATCTATTCATGTATGTATGATTTCTTGATTAGATGCGGTGGTTCACCATTCATGTATTAGCATTTGATACTAAGTTTGTTGGAATGTGAATGAGTCAGAAGTTTGGTGGGACACCTAGTTGCAGCTTTTTTCTTTTCTTTTCCGTCTTGCAGCATCATGTTGGACAATGAATGAAATGGTTTAAGTGATGTTCAAGTGAGCCCAGGGTCCACAGAGCTTAGAGTTAACAGACATTCATCTATCAAGAGGCCTAGCACAGAGGCAGGCTAGTTGCAGTGTACAAATGCAGTCGGAGCTTATTGGAACACGATCAGATATTTTATTGCACAGGTTCAGGTTTTCAGAGACTGCAGTTTGAACATAACTTTATGCGATAGATGGCAGATGAGATAGCATGGTCTTGGGAAGATTCCATGATCAGAATATAGCCGAAATCTACCAAATACAAAAATCAGCTATGTGGGCATGGTAAGCACACCTAACTATGCTGAAGCTCGTGTAACACATACAATTGAAAAGTGCTGGTGACCAAAACCTGCCTGCACTGAGATGGATAGTTCAGTTTATGAACATACATATTGTCGCGGCAACAAGCATAAAAGTTTTGGCACAAATAGATAAAAGACGGATAGTGTTTCACGGAGATAAAAAGCTTGCATAAGCTGAGCGCCGCAGATAAAGGTCTGCCGAAACAAACTGACAAACTGAGATAAATGGAAATTTCTGGTGACATTTTGATTGATAGAGATTATTCGGTTTCTTCTGGAACAGTTTGGTTTTATCAGATGAAGTATTTAAGGAAGCAACGACTCGCCAAGAGGCGGTTGTGAACAGTCGTAAGAAGTAAACAGCTGTAGAGTGTTGTTGTAACGAGATCTGATATAATCAGAATGCTGTTTGTTATTGTCATCGACCTTGGTAGATTGTGGTGTGTATGTGACGTAATGTTGTTACGTGAGAATTGAACAGTGTATTTCTATGGAAATAAAGAACATTTGGAATATCTGCAACTCGGACTTTTGATTCTAAGAACCCACAAAGTCACAATTAGTGTCACGAAGTGGGACGACAACATCGCTGAGAAGATGGAAGAAATGAAGGCCGAATTAACAACGAAGACGGAAGCCTCAACTAGCAACTTGGCCGCGACGATGACCGACACCAGGAAGAGCAGCCGGAAGAAGAGTAAGGCCCGGCGTGGCGAGGAGCACATCAGCGCCACCACCATCCCCTCGAGTGACACTGCGCGCCGTCAGCTGGCGTATGCATGACAGCCTCATCGCGGACAGTTCGATGAGAGGGAAGCCGTGCCCCGTACTCATAGACGCCATGGCAGCCGTTACCATCATCAGACCTAACGTGGCCAAGGGTTTGCCGTCGAGAAAACCGAGCCGACTATACCAACTAGTGACGGCATCGGGCGACACATTGCCTGTGGAGAAGGAGGCCTTGCTGCAATTGACCTTGGGATGGAGTGCCGTGCATCAGTGGGTGATCGTCGCGGAGGTGGCTGAGGAGGTGATACTGGGACTGGATGCCCTCAGGAGCCACGAGGCGACGGTCGACATTGGCAGGAAGGTCCTGCAGCTGAATGGAGAAGTGATACTCCGGCAACCCGAAGAGCGCCTTGGAATCTGCAGGGTCATCTTAACCGCTTCGCCAATGGCCATTTAAACCCTTCAGGGGTCAGAAACGGATACCCAATAAACAGAACAAGACATTTAAATTGTTAAATGCTGTAAAAATGAATCATAAATACAATTCTGTATCTTCCCTATTTATTGTTATTTAAACGAAACAAAAACTGGTTTAAAACCCATTAAAGGCAGTATACATTTACAGTAACAAAAAAAGTAGAGACTACATTAATAAATCATTGAAATTTCACTACTTTGTTTCACTGTAGCAAAAGCCATTCTTTGTGCCGAGTGCGGCTAATATTTCAATCATTTTGTTTTGTGTGTATACGAATGAATGTATGTATGTATGTATAGCTATGCAAGCGACTTATCCGGTTCAAGGTTTTAGATTTTAGTTTATTTATGCTATACCAAGCGATAATCATACGAGTATACGTTGCGTTACACTCACGCTGGAAAGAAAACTCTGTCAGCATCTGTTATTACAGTGTTTCTCAACCAAGGTTTCTGGTAGTCTTATGCAGCTGTTTTTGCTCCGTATTTTAGTTGTTTATACTGTGTCTGTGTTCGGAGTGATTTCTTATAGCTATTAAGAGCTAAATGAATGGCACATTTGAAATTGTCAAATTTCAATGTTAGTTTAGTAATTTTCAGAGCTGTAAATTCATGCAAGGCATTCACCTACCTGTACTTGCGCGTATAAATACTTCGTAACCTAATTGAGTACTATAATACTCAGAGGCCTCTTTATACTGGGGGGTAAGTAATTCACCACGACATCACCCCTTGAGAAAACACTTTCCTAAAAGGATAACACCCACAACCAAAAAAAGTCATAACCATTTCGAAAATGTCTAGTGTGTTGCGAAAAAGAAGTTCACAAGGAAACCAACATTATTTGGTTTGCAGATGTGCCCTTGGGCGTTTATCCAGGTTTGGAGGTGTACAATTCAAAAAGAAACCTTTAAGGATATGTTTACATCCCTTATAGAACTAATTTAAATTTATTGTAAAATAGGAAGATTAAAATAATTGGCATTAAATGAGCATTAAATGCATGTATATCATATCTATATCATGTATATCATGTGTACATCACGTGTATATCATATCTATACACGTCCATATCGGTTTGGGGCATTTTAACTTGGATGTCATATGACGTCCATATCGGTGAAAGGGTTAAAGGAAGACGTGGTTGTCCCCGCAAGAAGCGAAGTGGTGGTGACGGCGCGACTGTAAGGCTAGCGGATGAAAAACATTATGCTGGACCAGAAGATGCCTGTGCATGGACTATGTGTGGCCAGGACATTGTTGCCGTGCCGAGGAGAGGTGCCAATGAGGCTGCTCAACCTGGCAGACACCGATCACAACGTCCAGGCCGGAACGGAGATAGGGATGTGCGAGCCCCTGATCAGCGTAACCGCAATCGACAAGACACAGGGGCCAGCACCGACGCAACACCTTGAGCCCTGGCTGGAAGGCTTATTGGTCAGGACGGCCACGAGTGGCTGATAGCCTACTACAGCAACAAACACGCTATCCAAGGCAGAGAACTACTGTGTCACCCGGCGAGAGCTACTGGCGGTAGTAAAGACCTTGGAGCACTTCCACAAATACCTGTATGGTCAGACATTCCACCTGAGGACTGACCACTCTGCCCTAATCTGGCTACTGAGCTTTAGAAACCTGGAAGGCCAGACAGCACGCTGGGTACAGAGGCTGCAGGAATACGACTTCACCTCTGAATATCGTAGAGGGAAGAACCACGGTAACGCAGATGCCATGTCCCAAAGACCCTGCCCAGAGGAGTGCGGCCAATGCATGAGAGTGGAAGAGAAGGAGCGTCCCGCAGCTGTCAAGAGTGGTCATGGCAGTGCCTGCGGATGGCTGGGATAGCACAGGCCTGATGAGGGAGCAGCTGGTGGATGCAGAGATGGGCCTACTCTTGAGAGAAATGGAGGCAGAAACAAGACTAACCTGGGAGGACATCGCACCGAGGAGCGCCACATGCAAATCACTGAAGACGAGAGGGCATGCTGTTGCAAATATGGGAATCGCCTGATGGGAAGACACAGAGAACAGTTGCTATACTGGTCGCCAAACTAGAATGCGATTGACAGTAACCACATGGAATAACGGTCTAAATAAATGGGAGGGGATGAGTACGTCATAACGGATGTCATAGTAACGATTAAAATGACCAATTAGAGTCGAGACGTTTCCATGACGTTAGACGCTAAACCTTGGTAGCCAATATTCTAACACGTGCTTAGCATGACTTGCGAGCGAACGAGTTACGCAAACGCTGCAGTAAACACAATACCTAGGTTTTTATTTCTCTTCTGATAATGCTGCATAAACAGAATGCCCTCACGTATGCAACAGTTGAGATCCTGTACTGGCAAGTTACTTTGCATTTTATTTGTGGCAATTTGCCTTGGTTTATGTGTGCCTGAGTCCGTGTATCTGAGTGCATGTTGTGATTATTTGCAATTGTGTTTAATGAATGTTTAATTATGTCTAAATATAGTGACAAGCGAAAACCTGAACATGCTCGGGAACCAAATAAAACTGTATTTGGTAAAGGTATTCCAATTAATGGACATACACGCGAAATAATATGCTCTGTGAGAGAATATTTCAATGAGGAGATATTGAAAGGGCAGTCTTGTATTCCATTCTCTAAGGCGCTTGATAGGACTTGTAGGTATCAGTAAGGGCATTAAGGTTAAGATTGGGAAAGAAAAGTATTTTAAAGAAGAAAGTTAGACATTGGGGTATAAATTAGAAATTCCCGGGAACAATTATGTAAGCGGCATTTTCCCACTTCAATAAGCATCAAAATGTCACAGGTATGCTTCTTTTGTTACAGTGATCTTTACATTGATGTGTTCTTGCATGTTCTAGCATTTGCATGTAGATCCACTGTACTGTACTGTCTTTGTGTACAGTATTATAAATAATAATAATAATAAAATACCCATTGCAGTCGCAACTGAATTACCTTCGCATGCATAATGCTATCGTGCTCTCCACGTGGCAGCAATAAGCGGCAACATCGCCTCTCTCTTCGTACAAAATGTCAATCACTTTCTAGATTGGCGACCAGTATAGTTCCCCAAAGTAAGGTCCCGGAGGTCTTGGAGGAAGTGCACGCCGGTACTTCAGGAGGACACCTGGGAGCAAACCAGACGATCGACAAACTTTGGCAGCGCTACTACTGGCTGAGGCTCCGAGCAGAAGCTGAGAGATGGTGCCGTCAATGTCACGTGTGCGCGGCAAGTTACGGCCCCCAGACTAGGAGCCGGGGTCACATGCAGCAGTACGTCGGAGCGCCATTCGAAAGGATCGCCGTCAACTTAGCTGAACTATTCCCAGTGTCGAACCGAGGCAACAAGTATCTGATGGTAGTCGTGGACTACTTCACCAAGTGGTCAGAGGTGTATGCCATCCCGAACCAGGAGGCAAAGACAATCACAGACTGCCTCGTGGAGCAAGTGTTCTGCCAATTTGGGGTGCCGTTAGAGCTCCACAGCGACCAGGGCACCAATTTTGAGTCCAACCTGATGATGGAGACACTGGAAAGACTTGGGGTTAACAAGACCCGCACAACACCTCTCCATCCCCAGTTGAATGGCATGGTCGAAAGGAACATCCAGATCTTAGAAGAACACCTGAGGAAGGTTGTGGCCAGCCATCAGCGAGACTGGGACGTCAAGGTGCCACTGTTCTTGCTGGCCTACCGCTCATCAACACACGACACCACTGGGATGACGCCAGCAAGCTTAATGTTCGGCCGAGAGTTACGCCTACCTTGTGTCCTGGCCTTTGGGAGCCCCCCGGATGCAAAACAGCCAGCAACTAAATATGTGGAGAACCTGGTGGACCATCTCCACGACATGCATGAGATGGCCTGTCAGAGCATCCAGAAGGCGAGCGACTGCATGAAGACCTGACACGACAGGCAAGCCAACAGCCAAGGGTTCCAGCAAGGTGATCTGGTTTGGTTATATCGCCCTACCCGGACCAAGGGACGATGCTCGAAACTTCAGCAGCCATGGCAAGGACCGTACCAAGTGGTAAAGAGGATTAACAACATGGTCTACCACATCCAGAAGGTACCCCAAGGGAAGATGTTGGTGGTACACTTGGATCGTCTGGCCCGCTACGATGGTGCTGTTTCAGACGACCAGCTTTGAGGAGGGAGCAGTGTCTCGGCTACGGGCATAAAAGTTTCGGCGCAAATAGATAACAGACGGATAGTGTTTCACGGAGATAAAGAGCTTGCATAAGCAGAGCGCCGCAGACAAAGGTCTGCCAAAACAACCTGAGATAAATTGAAATTTCTGGTGACATCTTGATTGATAGAGATCATTCGGTTTCTTCTGGAACAGTCTGGATTTATCAGATGAGGTATTTAAGGAAGCGACGACTCGCCAAGAGGCAGTCATGAACAGTCATAAGCAGTAAACAGCTGTAGAGTGTTGTAACGAGAGCTGATGTAATCAGAACGCTGTTTGTTTTTGTCATAGACCGTGGTAGATTGTGGTGTGTATGTGATGTAATGTTGTTACGTGAGAACTGAACAGTGTATTTCTACGGAAATAAAGAACATTTGGAATATCTGCAACTCGGACTTTTAATTCTACGAACCCACAAAGTCACAATATATAATTCCAAAACCATTGATACTCTGTGTTGTTCTAAAATAGTTTTATTTTGCAGTTTAAATTTGCATTCAGTAAGTTAACATACTTAGAGACTTTATAAATGCATGGAATTTCACTGTATTAAGAAAATTAAAATACCTCATTTTAAAAGGTAACTTGTACCTATTTACGGTATAAATTTCTAAAATGGGGGTGTATGGTTTCAAAATAGTTCATAATTCAGATTATGAAAAAAAATGTTTGATTCCAAAATTATAAAAGATATTTTGATGCATTTATCAGAAATGTTTTTAAATTTTTGTATGTTCTCTGCAGCCTCCTGTAGCACAGCGTAACAGTGTTGAATCACGAGACCCAGTACAAGTTTCTGGAATGCAGAGTAGTGGTCCAGGTGCAATGCCGCAAGGTCAGCGAGGCAGGGGAGGTGCAAGAGGCTCTAGCATCCGTGGGATGACAAGGAATGACCGAGGAGGACCTGGGCGAGGAAGTTTTAATGAAGACACGGGTAAATTTCTGCATATAAATACAAAACAAGCTGGAAGTTAGATATTCTGGCTTGTAGCTTTATGTAAATACTAGCAGTAAAATATGTTTTGTAAAAATTTGAAGCTACTGACAGTAAAGCAATATACAGTGGCCGCAATTGAAATCTTTACTTGGTAATAAAAACAACAAACACTGACTTCACATGGTTTTATTTTGAGCTTCTCCGTACAATTAGTTCTGGGTCATATTTTCCTTAACTTGTATCACATTCATGAGTCTCCCGGGCATCGAATTTGCTATATTTTCAAAATATTTTTTGTCCATTTCCACCCATAACTTCTGCAACACCTCCTGCAGCACTAATATTTTATGGTTGTCACTCTTCTATTTTAGTTTTTCATTTGATCCCAAGCATTTTCTATTGCATTTAGGTCAGGAGAGTTAGCAGGCCAGTCAGGTAAGGTATATTATTGTCTTTTAGGAACTTCTGAACTATCTTTGTTCTGTGAGCAGGGGCACCTTCATGCATAAAGAACTGACACTGATGAATTGGCCAAAATGTGACCAAATGCTGTTGCAACACTTCTAAATAGTTACTTCCCTTCATTGTTACATTTTTAGAGAGGAAGTACAAGCCACCTCTACTACAATTACCACCTGGATGTATGGATGTTTAAAAGATTTGACCGTAAACTTTGGATCATACCATGACACATTTTTTGGCCTTCTCACTTTTGTGGACTTTCCTCTGACCAATTTAAAAGTGCATTCATGAGAAAACATTACTTTGCGCCAGTCTTCTGATGTCCAGTGCTGATAGGTTTTATAGAAATGTACTCTTTTCTTCATCATAGCTTCAGTTAGACGAGGCTTCTTGGCAGCACACAGAATTGGTAAACCTAAGTCTTTTTTAAGGCGACGCTTAATGGTCTGGATTGCAACACTTTTGAGCAGTTATGGATGATTCTTTTTTAAACCTGCTGCTGTAATCGATGGATTAGCTATTACTTCTCATTTTGGAAGGTCATCAGTCGTTGGAAAAGTCTTTCTTTTACCATCTGAGCCTGTCTTTCGAGTTGTTATGGTACCTCGTTGCAAAGTGCTGCTGCATTTTTTAGGCCGTAAATGGCTTGTCTTGAAACCTTTAGATCAGCAGCTATGTGAATTACAGAGGTACCTACTTCTGACAAAGTTAAAGCACGAGTCTTCTCCTCGCAAGTGAGCTTCTTGCATTCCATTTTGTGTATTGGATGCAGAAATACACACTTTCAAAAACAACATTGAGATCAAAAGTCGGATTACAACACACAAACAATCGTAAAAACCATTTGTAGTCAGTTTCTTGACACTCGTCACTTTATTTTTTGTTTATTATCGAGGGACTAGTTTCAAAGGCCATTGCCTCAATTTTCAACCTCTCTCCAACTAGCATCTGTTGTCTCCTCTCCTCTCTCTGGTGGTGGAACTATGAACTTCTTTGTCAAATTATCTACTGGTGGGATTTCAAAATTCATGACGCAGTTCTTATTTTTCCATATGAATATATTCTCCCATGATTTTAGTTTATTTTGGTTTATCACTCCTTTTAATATTTTGGATTTGAATCAATGTCATGATTTTCGTTTCAAAAATATAATGCTACTGCTGACTTATCTTCTTGTTTCAATCTGATGTTTCTAGAGTGCTCTTTGACTCTAGTTTTTAGTTTGACCTATGTAGCATTTTTCACAATTTTTACAACTTATTTTGTATATTCCGAATCTGTTAACTGATGGGATTTCATCTTTTGTTTTTGAATTTAGCAATTTTAAAATTGAATGTCCATTAGTAGGTGCCAAGATTATATTATGTTAGTTAAAGATGTTTTTAAATTTATTAAATGTTTTTGGGTGATAAGTGAATGAACTGAATATGCTGTTGCTTTCTTTTTCTTTTGTAAATGTGGTTGCTTCCTTAATGATTTTCTTTAGTTTAGCTTTTCTAATTTTCTTAAACACCAGACTTTTGTTGTATCCAAACATACATAAGTAATAGGCTAACAAGTCTTGAGGAATAAGAAATTGGAGGTTAAGGTGTGGAACAAATACTGCAAAAATATATACAAATGACGTAGGATCTGGACTTTTCTTATTGGTAAACAAGCATGAAATAAAACTTTTTGCAAAATTACAAGAAAAAAGGAGGAGAATTGCAGCTGACATAAGGTTCATCAATATGTGTATCAAGAAAAAATAGTGCCTAATTTTGTCAGAAAAGTAGTGAAATTTGATAAAAATAGTAAACATCAAAAAGCAGCCGAGAAAAATGTGTTAGAAATAGAAAAGAACAAAAGCTACAGAAATAGAAATACATTAGAAATAAAATTGTACAATTTGCATCAAAAACTTACCAAAAAATTAGGAAATATATTTTGGGAAAATTTTGAAATCATTTTATTTAAATATCTTATTACAAAATTGAAGAGCAAAACAGTAAATTTAAAAAATAAACTTAAAAATTAGTGCCACAAAGCAGGCAATTTTGAAAAGCCAAACACAACCTAAAAGATCATCCAAACAATGTTGTTAACTTATTAAACCAAAGTTTCACAAAATCAGCACTGAATATGCTTAATCTAGGTTTAAAAACTTGTGTAGACTATTCTAACAAAGTTGAAGATTATATTGCTGACATCCAAATTGACACACAAACACTAAATGAAGAAAATACAAACTCAGTAAAAATTAAATGCTCCAAAATAGTAGAAGAAATTAAAAATAAAAAGAAAAGTAATTTTAGTAACCATATCATAAAAGCCCTTAAAAAGAAACCAGTTATTTATACTAAAGCAGACAAGGGAAAAAGCAGATTACACTAAAAGGATGGAAGACTTGTTAGAAGACAATAATTACCAAAAAGTAGAAACCAACCCATTAAATTACTGCATTGAAACCACAAATAAAACTCTAAAAGAGAAAAAAATAACAAAGAATGTCACAAAATTAAATTAGATAATCCAATTATTAATTTTTAGATGAGTCGTATTTATTACACATCTGCTTCAATAAATACGACTCATCTAAAAATTAATAATTATTTCGCTTCACTGTGGTGTTCCAATACAGTTAAATCTCGATATAGATAATTCAACATTACCAAGAGTATATGGGCTGCTAAAAGTTCACAAAACAGGGAAAGGTATGAGACTTATCACTAGTAGCATAAATGCCCCCACATATAATTTGGCCAAATGGTTACTAAACAAATTCAAAAGTTTCCCAAAATTTGAAAGTGCAAATTTAAAAAACTCTTTAGATCTGGTAGAAAAAATCAAAGATATAAATTTGGACAAAAATGACAGACTGGTTTCATTTGATGTCACATCAACTACAATAGAAGTAGAAGAATACATTTCACTAACCAAAAATATGCATTGAACAAAACTTCTTCAGCTTTAATGGAAAACACTACAAGCAGAAATTAGGGCTATCAATGAGCAACTCACGTTCACCTTTTTTGGCAAATTTATTAATGAGTGCATTTGAAACACACATTAAAAATGCCTTCCCATGGATCTTCAAAGTTTGGTAAAGATATGTTGACATTCCTTTCTTGGAAGTGTTGAAAATAGTGGTATGATAAATTAAATTTAAAGGGAGTCGATTAATGACACTAAACAACACAAAAAGTAAGTGTTGTTTAGTGTCATTAATCGACTCCCTTTAAATTTAATATGTTGACATCTTTGCAATAGTGCTGAATAGACATTTAGATGATGCATTAAAATTACTCAATCTGCAAGAAAGGACTATCAAATTCACAATAGAAAAGGAAATCAATGGACAACTCTCTTTCTTGGATCTAAATATCATCAGGAATAACACAAAATAAAATTTGGAATTTACAGGAAACCAACACATTCAGAAAACTACATAAAAAATAATAGCTACAACCCAGTTATACATAAACATGCAATAATAAACAGCCTTACACACAGACTATTTCAAAAAACAAAGTCTTAACTACACATAGCAGAAGAAAATGGACACAACAAAAGTCTTGTGTTTAAGAAAATTAGAAAAGCTAAACTAAAGAAAATCATTAAGGAAGCAACCACATTTACAAAAGAAAAAGAAAGCAGCATATTCAGTTCATTCACATATCACCCAAAAACATTTAATAAATTTAAAAAGATTTTTAACGAACAGAATATAATCTTGGCACCTACTAATAGACATTCAATTTTAAAATTGCTAAATTCAAAAACAAAAGATGAAATCCCATCAGTTAACAGATCCGGAATATACAAAATAAGTTGTAAAAATTTTGAAAAATGCTACATAGGTCAAACTAAAAGAAATCTAAAAACCAGAATCAAAGAGCACTTTAGAAACATTAGATTGAAACATGAAGATAAGTCAGCAGTAGCATTTCATTTTTGGAACGAAAATCATGACATTGATCCAAATCCAAAATTATTAAAAGGAGTGATAAACCAAAATAAACTAACATCATGGGAGAACATATTCATATGGAAAAATAAGGACCGCGTAATGAACTTCGAAATCCCACCAGTAGATAATTTGACAAAGAAATTCTTAGTTCCACCACCATAGAGAGGAGAGGAAGACGACAACAGACACTAGTTGGAGAGAGGTCAAAAATCGAGGCAATGGCCTTTGAAACTAGTCCCTTGATAATATAAAAAAAGTGACGAGTGTCAATAAACCAACTACAAATAGTTTTTACGATTCATTTTGATGTCACTGTTACTAAATTCCTCCAAGCATACACAACACAATAGCCTGCCTAATGCAAATACCAGAGGCAGACAGAGACCTGGACTGCTAATGAAAGGAACTTGCTGCTGTGCACTCAAGAATCAACGTGATTTGCAGCTCCGCCCGCCTTTTTGTGTAGTGGTGGGAGGACAAACTGAGCAAGCACAATGTGTATGTAAAGATTTTCCTTGCGTTCAAAATGTAAAGATTTCAATTGTGGTGACTGTAAATATAAATAAATTATAACAGTTTTTGACAAACTTTACTTACTTATCGAGGCACTAGTTTTGGAAGCCATTGCTTCCATCCTCAACTTCTCTCCAACTTCTCTCCGATAATATAAAAATGTAAGTGAAGAAGTGTCAATAAACCAACTACAAAGAGTTTTTCAATTAATTTTGACATCACTGTTACTAAATTCCTCCCATCACACATATAATTTTAATGTTAATGATTTTATAATGCTGGTAAATCTCAAACAAAATAATAGTTGCTTCCACCCCCCTCATTTAGCAAGAACCCATTGACTCTAAACTGTATATTTGCTTGCAACAAGGTTAGTTCTACTATTGCTTTAAGGTTTTCATAGCCATGATTGGCATTGAAAATAGTAGTATTGTATGTATTTAGTGCCTATTGTATGTGTGCTTTCAAATAAAGGCAATAATACAAATAACAATGGTCTAAGAACAGAACCATATGGAACCCATTTTAGCTTAGCCATTTTAGATCTCTAACTACCATGATAGATAATTTATGATTTGCTATAAAATTATTCAAAAGGTTTTTAGGTGGTGTCACGTATGCCATAACATTTTAATTGGGTTCTAATGTGCTTGGTTCACATTATGAAATGCTTTACTCCAAATCACAGAAGGTGGCCTGTGCTACATTTCTTTGTTTTGAAAGCAATGAACTTTTTAACTAGAGAAACTATGACACTTGCTGTTGATTGCCTTTTCTGAAACCAAATTGTATTAACCAAATTGTATTCCACTTATTAAGACTAGTTTCTAGATAAGTCCAAAACTATACATAATCATTTCTAACACTTTTGAGATATTGGGACTAATGATATAGGATAGTAACTATTTTGTATGTCAATTGAGATGATGTTTGTTCAACACTACCAGATGAGTAACCAATTGGAGTCCTGCAGTGTTGTCATATTGCATTCCCCTTAAATAGTGTGTGATGAGCGACAACCGAATCCATCTTTAATAAATACTATTTGTGCTAAGTCTAAAAATCAGAATTTGCTAACAGTGATCCTTGAGGGAGGTAGAGAGTAATGTTTCTAACATAATCATATTTTTAGCTCAAATAGTTTTCCTAATACAAATAAAGTACCAGTATACTATAACAATGTGTCGCAACGAGAACACTGTGATAAACATCATTATTGGTTGGTGTGTTGGGTTAGAATGGTTAGATTTTGTTTAAGGCTATTTTGTGGCATTGAGTTGCCATGGTACTGTTGATTTTGTGTGATTTCCCCCCCCCCCCCTCCCTTTCATCTCTTTGTAACTAATAAGAATGTGTCATTAATAAAGCGAGATAAGAAATTTGGTAAATTTTCTTTGACGTTTTTGGTAAGACTATAAATGTAAGGTAAGACTTATAATTGCGTATGAGTGGAATAATGGGTAAACTTTCAGTAAGACGCAAACTAGTGAGATCATCATTTACTAAGTGTTACAGTGTGCTAATGAACCTTCTGACGTATGAGTCTAAAGAAACTGAAGTAAGAATAAAGTTTACAACTTAAGAGAGGTTATATGGAGAATTATCCGAATTAGATGAGGAAATTGTTTCCAAATTGTCCGATTCTGAGGAAGAAACTGATAATTATGAAGTCGAATATACTGCAGTGGAACAATATAAAGGGAAAATGGATAATGCCAAGGTGGAAGTGGAGACCTTTCTTAGTAAGGTAACTGCAAGGAGTGCGAAATTGGTCAACCTGTTCATCCCAACATCGAGTAAGAAGTTAAAGCTACCCAAGATTGAACTGAAGAAATGTGGAGGTGAAGTGAAAGATTGGTTATGCTTCTGGAGTCAAACGCATGCACAAGGATCAAGAGATAGATAACAAAGATAAATTTCAGTACCTTATTCAGGTGACAGAGCTAGAGAAATAGTTGACAGTTTTCGCCCTACTGCAGAAAATTGTTCCAAAGTGATATCTTGTTTACGAGACATTTGGTCACAAGGGGCTTCTTATTGAATTTTATGTCAGAAGTTTAGAGGTTAGTTGTAGAGAATACAACAGACAAAATAAAGGCGTTACTGTTCACTTATGACAAGTTATAATCATACTAGAATCTATAGGAATGACGTCAGACAAATATGCTGCAATGCTGTTTGGTGGAGTCCTGTATCCTGGAAGCTATGTTAAGGGTTTGGTTCAGGAATACAATATCAAACGATGTTTGAGAAAGTGAACAGGGAGATATATATAGGAAAAAGCTGAAGCAGTTTTTATCCTTTCTGAGAAATGAAGTAGAAGGGGAAGAGGGAATATGCTTTGCAAAAACTGGATTTTACCTTCATGAAGATGTTAACAAACAGGAGAAGACCCAAGAAACAAGAATCTGTATTAACAAGTGAGCTATTTACAGGAGAGGTTAAAGCGAAATAAAAATTGACTTGTATCTTCTATGGAAGGGCTCACAAGTCCAAGGATTGCTTCCAGGCATAGAAAATGTCCTTTGAAAAGAAACATAACCTGTAAGGGCTTCAAAGACAGGGTATCGAGTGAAGAACTGCAAGGCTAATGTAAGATATTCAGTTTGCAGCAGGAAACATTGACCTATAATGTATCTAGATCTGTCAAGAAATCAAGAGAAATAGAAAGCAGTTGATCATTGTAAAAATGAGAAACAGAGTTCTATTTTATCCAATCACTGTCAGAAGGGAAGGGTTTTACTACAGACATTACTGGTCAAGCTTGAAGGTAAAAAAAGGAACAAAACTGTGAAAGCACTTATTGACTGTGGTTCACAAACATCATATACCCTAGCAAGTACTGCCAAAGAGATGGGTTATAAAACAGAAGGATACGAGAAGCTTACCTGTTACAGTATACAGTTGAAGAATGTGAGGGGTGATCATTCTTGTAAAGTTGAAGAGCTGGATCAGCCAGTTATTTGCGGGGAAAATAACTAGAATTATTAAGTCGAGTCCACATCTCAGTGTTGTGAAGAAAGAACATTGTTCTCAGTGAAGTTGGGGAAGGCGAACCGCGAATGTAACTTCTTTTAGGAGCTGATGTTGCTGGAATGTTGTACTCAGGAGAGGTGATTATATATGCATGCGTTTTCTTGAGCGCTGATTTTACTGTGCAGGAAGGGGGGGGGGGGGCGAGATCTAACACACTTTTGTTTTTGCAGTGTGGTCAACCAAGAAAAACAATTCAGCAAAATAGTAAGATAAGCAAAGATATGCATGAGCTATGTGGACAAACAGTAAATTGAACTCAATCCAATAAACTATGTTTACATAATTACTATTTATGAAATCAAATATTATGACAGCTATAAATACTCAGTCATTCACTTTGTTATTCTTCAATTTCCAAGTCCGGTGTGTCACTTTAACCCTTTCACCGATATGGACGTCATATGACGTCCAAGTTAAAATGCCCCAAACCGATATGGACGTGTATAGACGTCCTGCGCATACATGCATTTAATGCTCATTTAACGCCAATTATTTTAATCTTGCTGTTTTACAATAAATTTAAATTAGTTCTATAAGGAATGTAAACGTATCCTTAAAGGTTTCTTTTTGAATTGTACACCTCCAAACCTGGATAAACACCCAAGGGCACATCTGCAGATTCACACCAAATAATATTGGTTTCCTTGCGAACTTCTTTTTCGCAACACATAACACATTTTCGAAATGGTTATAAGTTTTTTGGGTGTGGGTGGTATACTTTTAGGAAAGTGTTTTCTCTCAAGTATGAGGGATGATGTGGTGAATTTTGCTACCCCCTAGTATAAAGAGGCCTCTGAGTATTATAATACTCAATTAGGTTACGAGCTCTTTATACGCGCAAGTACAGGTAGATGAATGTCTTTTACAGCTCTGAAAATTACTAAACAACTATGCATAGTTACATCCAGTGGTATAAAAATACTTTTTTTTTACCATTTAGCTGTTTTCCGTAAAGAGGGATAGCTGGTAATAGCTGACCCGTATCACCCATATTTGACCCGCCATTTCCCCAAACAATGGAGTAACTAACATGCCAGCTGTAGACCAGTACACGTCACTGCTACGTATGTCCTAAAGATCTTCATAATCGTACAACAAATAATCCAGATTTTCTACAGTAATATCAGAAGCCTGTACACATCATACCCAAGCTAATTTATTTGCTACATTACCGGGATAAGCCATGGTTAACATTGAAATTTAACAATTTCAAATGTGCCATACATTTAGCTCTTGATAGCTACAGGAATTCACTCTGAACACAGAGAGAGTATAAATAACTGAAATACAGAGCGAAAACTGCTGCATAAGGCTACTAGAAACCTTGGTTGAGAAACACTGTAATAACAGATGCTGACAGAGTTTTCATTCCAGTGTGTGAGTGTGTGACGCAACATATTCTCGTCATATTATCGCTTGGCATAGCATAAATAAACTAAACTTGAACCTGAGAAGTTGCTTGCGTAGCTATACATACTATGGCTCGTATACACACGAAACAAAATGATTCACATATTAGGCGCGTTCGGCACAAAGAATGGCTTTTGCTACAGTGAAACAAAGTAGTGAAATTTCAACAATTTATTAATGTAGTCTCTACTTTATTGTTACTGTAGATTTATACTGCCTTTAATGAGTTTTAAACCAGTTTTTGTTTCGTTTAAATAACTTAATAAATACGGAAGATACGGAATTGTATTTATGATGCATTTTTACAGCATTTAACAATTTAAATGTCCTGTTCTGTTTATTGGGTATCCGTTTCCGGCCCCTGAAGGGTTTAAATGGCCATCGGCGAAGCGGTTAATCGTTGGTATTCTCTGATGTATTGATGATAATTTCATCAATTATATTACCCTATCCA
The DNA here is from genome assembly GCA_030765055.1 of Mantis religiosa. Lineage (NCBI taxonomy): Eukaryota > Metazoa > Arthropoda > Insecta > Mantodea > Mantidae > Mantis > Mantis religiosa. Next base: position 245,668,602 of record CM060948.1, read on the forward strand.
AGCAGCAGCTCGTTCTGTGGATTTGCTGAGTGGGAACAATAGAGGGTTGTTATGCTTTTTCATATCGCAATTTTCTGCAACTTTCACTCTCTTTTTGCAAGTGCAGGTTTCCAAGTTGGAATTTGTTACTTGGAAGGTACATGTGAAGAGGTTGGTGTGCCTCAGCCATAATTACAAACTGGTTAGCTAATTAACCTCAAAACTGCACAAAATGAAATACAGCGCACATAGATTCTGCACACAGAGAAACAAAGAGCTTAGCATATAGCCACTAAATATTAATATATAGTGCATTTCATGTTTCTTAGCTGTCATCTGTGTTTACGGAGTAAGGCAAAACCTACTGAATAAGGGCTTGGGAGCCAAACACTCAAGAAAACGTGTGCATATATTATGTGTTTCAAATGGGAAGAGTTCTGGAGTCCAGCTAATCAGATGCCGTATCACACTCAGCGTTGCCAGCTTGTTATCTCACTCCTTTTATATTTCCCTCTCTCTTGCACACTCATACAACATGCAGGTCTCCTTGACGCAGATGTCAGGGTAAGCAAATTATATTTTACAAACTCTTACAATAATTGAGTTGCCAGAATCAAAATTGGAAAAAGCATTTTCGCAAATTATGTATATTTTTAAATACTATGACTATATAGTATATGAATTACCTGTTTTTCTAATCCAGTGGAACTGCCAGTGGTTCATTCATATCGCTGTCAATGTCACTTCTGTCAAGAGACAATTCGTCATTGTCACTGTCTTCAATCGTCTGATTACAGGTTCCAAAATCTGGTCACGTGCAATTTCTTTCTTAAATTCGTCTTCTTGAAGGTTTCTGCATGCCTTACACAGTTTTCCCAGTCCTGTTGTGTTACCTTGTCAATTTCTTTGTGAACAAGTCGTTCAACGTCCGTCAGTTTAAAAGTATTATTTCTGTTTGCAACCCCCCTTTTTATTTGAGCCCACACCAACTCAATTAGATTATATTGGCAGTGGTAGGTAAGGTGGGAGGCGTATTACCTCGTGTCCCATTTCAATTACAAGTTGATCCAGCTGATACACTTTTTCCATGTGTTTAAATGGAAGTACTCGTTGCAATAACTCATTTTAGTTTTGTGTCCGAAAATTTTTTGAAGAGAACTTGAACATCTTCAGCCTGACTTTGCACTACCTGCCTTTTTGACTCGTCACTAAGTTCACCGCAAGAAGCCATTGCACTATTTAACTCTTACTCCACTGTTGTATAAAGAACAACTGAATGATATTGATCTGAACTCTCCAGAGTAAATAAACACTTCTTATCCAGCATTCATTCATAAACATAAGCATACAGGATTCCACAGGCTAACAGGAAATGAAGTGTTTGCTCTTTCTCGAATTTAACACCTTGACTTATTCACAGTAATTCTTTCATTCATCATGTCAGTAGTTTAAATTTCAGTTCTGAGTAATTAAAAGTATATGTACATACATACACACCAACTACTTTGAACTCTCTAGAGTAAATAGAGATTATGAACCATTCATAAACAACGATATAATGTGACCAGACACGTTCTGCCTGAGCAGCAGGAAATTTATTGTTTTCTCTCGTCGAATTAGCTTATTCAAAGTAATTCTTTTATCACGTCATGTCAAACATTTACGTTTCAGTTCTGAGTAATTACAAATATACGTACACGCATACATGCCAACCAATGATATTCAGTGCCTACGTCACAATTTATTGTTATAATACAGCTAATAGTGTTTTATTTATTTGTATTAGGAAAACTATTTGAGCTAAAAATATGGGGTTTTCATGGTTATGTTAGATACATTGCTCTCTACCTTCCACATGGATCAGTTTTGGCAAAATCTGAATTTTCTCTTAGCACGAATAGTATTTCATACAGATTGATTAGGTTGGTGCTCCTCACACACGACTTAGCGGGAATGCATTACGACAACACCGCAGGACTCCGATTGGTTGCTCACCTAGTAGCGCTCAAGGGCAAACACCTTACCATTTGGAACACATAATAGTAATTTATCATCTAGTTTAGTGGCAGTGCGCACGTTCCTCAGTTGGGTATTAATGGAAATAACTGCTGGAATATCAAATAGCAGTAATTGGGTTATGATGACAATCTTGCTGTCACATGTACATCGTATTTCTGACTTGTGGAAACTTGATGTTTTAGGGATTTCCGACCCTGTTGAAGTTAAAATCAGAAGTCAAGAAGAAGCTGGGATGCCAAAGTTCCTAATGGAACTTAAGATGAGTTTTAAAAGGTGACTGGAAGGATTACCTCAACTGAGTGAAGTGAAAATTCCAAAATATGTATCACTTCAGAAGTCCAAGACATATGATCTACATGTTTTTTGTGATGCATCAGGTTTAGCTTATGTGGTTGCAGTTATATTTGAGATGTCATGATGAAGAAAGAGTCTCTGTACAACTTTTTCAAGGAAAAGCGAGAGTTGCCCCCTTTAAGGTTTAATGATACCTCGATTTGAACTTTTGACATGCTGTAACGGAATGCAGTTAGCTGCATCAGTAAAGAGATATTTAAGTCTGGAAATTAACAAGGAGTTCTAATGGACTGGCTACAACTGTGTTGTGTTGGATACATAGAGCAGAATGTTGGTGTGCATTTGTTAACAGAATACAGGAAATTTTTCATTGATTAGACATGAGCTTTGGCACTATATCCCAGGACAAGACAACCTGGCAGAATTATGTTCTCATGGATATTCAGTGAAGAAATTGTTAAAATCCAGATGATGGGACGGGCCTGAGTGGCTAAGAAAGGATGAGGATACATGGTCAGTCAGACAGTTCAGTCAAGTGATGTAAACTCCGAAAAAAGCAACGTAGTGACATTAATTGATGTTAAAAATCAAGAACCTTTGGTATTGTAGATACCAAAAATTCAAGAGAGAGCAAACTGAACACTTCCTGCTAGCCTGTAGATTGTTGCATTGGCAGAACATGAGTTGTCACATATGTTTATGAATAGTTTGTAATCTCCGTTTACTCTAGAGAGTTCAAAGCAGTGTTATTCAGTTCTTTCGTTTAAAAATCAGGGAAAAGTGAATCAGCTGGATCAACTTGCAATTGAAATCAGACACGAGGTAATTCGCCTTCCCCCTTACCACTGCCAGTACTATCCCTGAGTTATTGCAGGCTCAGATTATGTTGCAAACAGAAACTTTTAAATTGACGAACAAATTTTCATGAAGAAATTTACAAGATAACACAAGACTGGGAAAACGGCATGAGACATGCACATAAACTACAAAATGACTTTTGGAAAGAAATAGCATGTGAGAAGATTTTGGAGCCTATCATCATAAATTTGCAATACTCAGACGATGAAGACAATGACAAATTGTTTCTTGACATACGTGACATTCACAGCTATATGGTTGCACCACTGGCAGTTGGATTAGAAAAATAGGTAATTCATAAACTTTAATTACAATTGCAGCATTTAAAATGCATACATTGCTAATATCCATGTTGCAATTGTGATTTCAACAACTGCATTATTATAAAAGTTTGAAAAATTGAGCTTGGGTTCCCTTACGTTTAGTTCCAAGGAGACCTGCATGGTCTAGGTTAGAGTGCAAGAGAAAGGGAAATATGAAGAGAGTCGGTGTAACAAGGTGGCAATGCTGAGCGTACACATCTGATTCATGGCAGTCCAGAACTCTTTTCATCTGAAATACAATAGAAATACTATTTCTATCTCCCTTTTTATAAATGTGCACAACCTTGAAAGTTTTAGTACATTGGGAAAAATTCTTTGTAGAAGACATTTGCTTAGACAAAAAAGTTGGTGGATACAGGACCCAATTCTATTACTTTTTTAAGAAGACTAAATATATCATAAATACCCACATACTATTAGATGATCAGACAGATAACTGTTCAGTACAGTACTCCAAGTTATTTTGCTTGCTTCATTGGTAATTTATTCATTACTTTTACCCTGAATAGTAATGTAACCAATTCTTAAATTCACAGTATTGAAGTGCATTAACCTAATGTTTTTCACCCTGCACATTATCGGGAATTACATTAAGCTCTTTTAACTTAAAAATAAATAAAACTGCATCATTCATGTAGTTATCAGTTACACTAAGCTTAGGCAACATTTCCTTTCCCAATAATTGGGAATTATTAGTATTGCTAGTATCCTCCACCATCTGTGGTAGATCATTAAAAAGAAACAACTTTTTTTAATTGCATGTAATAGTTGTATCAAATTTTTAATGGAATTATTAATTCCTTTACTTCCTCTTCTTATGGCGCTACAGCCCAAGATGAACCTTGGCCTTTCCAAAGAGCTTCATACATCCGTCATGGTCACATGCTGCTCTCCACCAGTTTCTACATCCCAGCCTTTGCAAATCCTCTTCCACTCCATCCAGCCATCTTGTTCGGGGTCAACCACGCCTTCTTTGTCCTCCAGGGTTCCCCAAGAATTCCTCTACTTACTGTAGGTAAATAATAGAAAAAGTAATAACATCTTGGGCTCACTCCCTTTCTATGTTCAAATATAAAATAATACCACCTGAAGGGCACATAATAAGATTGTAATTGTGTAACAGGAAGTGTTGCTGCAGAAGGTGACAGACGGCGGATGGGGAACAGCGTAATGCAGCAGTATTCTGACAGTCAACAACTCTTCATGGGGAATTTGCCACACCATGCCACTGAGGAAGATCTTAAGGTACAAGCCGAGTCCTTTTAACAAGGATTTGATACATAATTTGATTATTGAATTAAAAAGTTAAAGAAGTTAATGTTTCATATAGTACAGCACTCAAGATTTGCACTGTATTACTGTAAAACTATTGTAATTTAACTTAAAATATTGTATTGCTAAATGCTGACTATAGATTATGTACATATACATAGTCATGTAAACCCTTATTTACTCTGCTTGTTGAAAGCATTTATGTCTAGTCTTCTTTTAGATACATATAATAAAATAGGTCCTCTTATTTGAATTTGTACTAAACTTTATATAATTTCAAAAACATATTGGAATACAGTAGCTATGACACAACTTATTGGGAATGTCAGCGCCAAGCAGTTGAAGAGATGAGTAGATGTAGATGAGCTCTTGCCCAGCATAAATGCACTATTGATTGATAATGAGAATCTTCTGGAATTTTTCGTTCCCTCAACATCAAGAATATTCTAGAATGTTCTGTGGAAATTTCCATCATTTATATAAGTGAACCATTTCATATTTCAGTGAGTAAAGTGACAGTTAAAAACTGGACAAAGTTGCAATATCTTACCATAGGAATAGTAGTGTAAATGGAGGGATGGATGTGTCAATCATGGGAAACCACTTGCATTGGTTTAAAAAAAAATACCAGAAAGAGGTTAGCATTTCCTAAATGCACGCTGTTGTAGATTTTTGTGTTCTTATTCCTAAGAAGAAGGTGTACATTAATTGCTGATATTTACTCTACCTTAGCAATTCTGCTTATTCATAGGCTAAGAGAAGGCCCTTCAAGTATTGTGTAATACTATACTCTTTTAATTTGGTTAATTTTTTTGTATTATGAATATGGAATCACCCAAGATGTCAAATATGCTTTCTTTACATGAAAAACAACTGTAGTATAGGAATAATATCAATGAACTTCAATTGAAAACAATTACTACTTCATATCAAAATAATCCAAAATGGATTTCTGTGTGCACCTTTAATTTCTTATGTCTTCTGTTTGTCCTTCAAGTTTGTACAGATCATCACAATTGTTTTCACCCCTCTCAACAGATAAGTATTTGTGCAACATTATTGCTGCATGTGTCTCAGCACTGGTAGGTTTCACTTCACTTTCATATTCTTCATCTCTGATGGTGGATTCTGCTGTCTTTGTTCTGTGACAAACTCCTTCACATCTCCAAAATGCTGTAGGAATCAGATGCAGTGAAGTAATTCATAGAATGCACTCCGTGAACTGGGATTCAACTTCAACACATGTATTAGCTCCATTCACCTGTTTATTATGCAGACTATGTTTCAGTATAACCCCCAAATCCATGGCTGCAATTTACTAGAATAGTTACTTGGAAGAAACTCCAACTGAACATTCTTCGGGTGTGCAGGTCAACGTTCAATGAAAAGCATCCAGAGCAGCCAACTACTATCAAAAAACATTAGATGTCATCCAAGCTTTTTGATGGGGAATGACAGTATATTTTTAAAGCAACAGGGCTTTCTGGACTTAACCTACCACAGAAGGTTTTAGGTTCTCAGAGCCATCAGCATTGGGTTCCAACAAAACTGTTAGTCTCATTTTATTGTGCTTCCCACCATGGCTTTATCTTTGAATGCTGAAGCTTTGTTGCGCAACACACTAAAAGCAGTCTACTTTTCCTAATTAAACATTTCCCTGGGTTAGTAATTTCTTGGTGAGCTGGTGCAACTTTCTACTTTCTACCAATCCATTCTTTCACAGTATCATCATTGAGTTTGACTCTCCACAAACACTTTTATAGGTTATGTTGTGCACGCACGCGCATGCACACACACAGACACACACAGTTCTTATGGTAAGATTTGTCCCATTTGACCAATGTTACCTCTTTTTTTTTTTTTTTTTAATTAGAACTATCGCTGATTACACATTTTCCTCATTTAGGTGCCATTCATAATTAAAAATACACTGTAAATTTAGGACCTTGCAGTCAAGATGGAAACCCGAGTGTTATTCCAATGGGCAGCCTGAATCAAAATCTTAGCCTACACAGCTAGTGTAGAAGAATGATTAATTTCCATCATTTAACCTAATAATGGTAATGAAGCCTGGGACTTAAGGACTTATGACTAGGGGCAGATTTTGCCCTATTTGCCTATTTTATTCCTTTGTTCAGAAACGTAGGCTTTTATGTTATAAGCAGGTTTCCTATAATTATTAGCCTAATTTCTTAGTTTTATAGCGCCTATAAATGCCTATTTCATACGTTTGTGCCTATTCTGCTTATTAGTGCCTAAAACTGCCTTTTTAGCCAATTTCTTCTGCTTGTAATTTGTGACAACAGCTTTTGCATTTGTTGGTTTCAACGTGAAGTTTTTGGAGAACAGAAATTTCTTACTGCTGCACATATATAAAAAAAGGGGTTCTGCCAGGTAGGTATCTGTCACAATGCGCTAATGACATCATGGAAAAATCTTTGTATTCACTCAAGGACAAGTAGCAAAGACCAGCTAAATGATATTTCAATGGATTGACAAATGACCACTCTTTATGTGGGGAATGGAAAGCCCATTCTGTAAGCGTGTTTAAAGTGCACACATAGATCAGTTTCCTATGCAGATATGCCAAAAGAGAGAAGCAACAGAAGTGTACTTCTTAAACAGTGGATAAATGGTGATCCATCGTTCAGCACAGATGGGGAAAGTAATTTTTTGTCAGCCTTGTGTGAAACAGGTGAGTTCAATCATTCATGTTTGTATTAATACTATATTATCCTAGTTTCAAAAACCTTTAGTAAGAAATCAACATTATGACGAACACGAATTAGTATTTTTAAGTTTGATTTATGAGTTGCTATGTTTACACTCAAACTCAGATAGTGACTCATAAATCAACTCAAAAATGAAGAATACTTCACTGTTAATAATGCTTCTGCTTTTAATATTTACAAATTAGTATGTAGAGCTGAAAGAAGAGAAACTGAAAATGTTTTCAGTTTTCCAAAGAAAAGCACAAATTTGCCTAATGTGGATTTTTTTTTTTTTTTTTTTTTTTTTGCTTGTTCCATTTATACCCCGCCTTTAACTACTATGGTCATATCGGCGGCCGTTCTCCTTTGGAACATACTGAAGGTGTTAACTCGTTATCTTTGGGTTTATTTAGCATTACATCATGCACACATTCACACTCTCATTCATACTTTCTTCACCACATGATACAACTTTACATTGAGATTTAGCTTAAAACCTGTCTGAATCGTTAAACAAGCCTGTCTATTGCATTTCAACTTGATTAGAATATTATTTATTTGAAACTTACAGGTACAGCTTTGCAAACTCAGTGTAATGGATTTTACAGTTTTGTTACGAGTATTATCTTTTGGCAGTTTCAATGCAGTAGCATGATATTTTTGTGCTGTTGTAAAGGCTTATTTCCTGGGCTAATACTAATACTTGAGGGGAGGGATTATTAATTAAATTATTGATGTCAATTGTTGACAATCATGTCAGATCACAATCAGTACCACTGGTAAGCAGGAATTCACTCCCGTAAGATTTTGTTTACATGTGTGTAAATCTACTGACATGAAGCTGTTGTTACCCAATCTTCAAATCACCACTCTGGGACTCTGTTCAGGTTACAACTTAAACTTGTAAGGCCAGCGCTTAATTAGCTAGGCTACACAGACTAAGATATTATATATGTGAAAAAAATTGTGATTTTTCTCATGCTTATGTTTTTCTACATGTATCTCAAGGAATCATGAAATCAATTGCCTGGAGGCTTCCAGTGTTGTTTCCAACATTGAACATAAAACTGCTGACCAATAAATCTTAATGGTTTCTGTAAAATTTTACAGAAATGCCTTTATAAAAGTAGGTACAAGAATTCTTTTCACGATGCCGTAATTGCTGTAATTCTGTTTGAATGAATAGGAAACCCTTACTAAAAACTGTGCTTTTTTTTTATTATTTTTTTTTTTTTTATAACTTACATCCTCTAACGTTAAGTCATATCGGACGGTGAATGAATTGGGTGAAATGGTGCTCAAATGAGTTCAGAGTCCATGGAGCTTACAGTTACCTGACATTCGTCTTGAAGGATAAGGGAAAACCCTGGAAAAAGCCATATCCAGGTAACTCACCCTGACCGAGATTTGAACTCGGGACCTCTTAAACGTGAGGCAGACACGCTACCATCTACGCTACTGAGGCGGGCCGTGTGCTTTATTATTTGTTCTTAGTCGACAATGGACCATTTAGGGTTTTTATTACAAAAACTTGGATTCTGTAGCTTTAGCTTTTAATTAATTTTTGTTCTGTGCTTTGTATCTTACTGACACATAGTGACATCATTTTAAGTGATATTAAGATTGCTGAGATGAGCTTCTAAATTTCTTATCTTTCCATTTCTATTCAGGAGTCACATTTGTGCAAATTGGCCCAAAACTTACCACAATCCCAAATTTAGTTTTTCTTTGTCTTAAAATTAATATAGACATACTTCAATAATATAAAGTTGCTTTTTCTAGCGGCACTATAGAATGACTCTTTAAATAATCCTACACCTGTATCATAGTTCCTATTGCGTAATTTTAACCTCAGATTTCTCAGATTCCATATTTTCTACATTTTTCTAAATTCAAAATGTTCCACAGGATGCAGTTTTCTATTAATTTCTATGAAATTCTAAACATGCCTGTAAGGGCAACTGCATACTAAGTACCCATTTACATTTGTTGTGTTTTTGTTATTTGTATTGAAAAGGATTATAATGCTTACTTCTTACTGAAAATGCTTAGAAAAATAAAAATTGTTAAATAGGTATGATTATGTGTGTTTGGAGGAATTTAGTAACAGTGACGTCAAAATTAATATAAAATTATTTGTGGTTGGTTTATTGACACTCGTCACTTACTTTTTCATATATTTATGAGAGACTAGTTTCAAAGGCCCTGGCCTCCATTTTCAATCTCTTCCCAATCAATCTCTTCCCTTCGTTGATATGGCGAAGACAAATATTTCACATAGGTACAGGTGATTAATAGGTTAAAATGGGTGCAGAAACGTATACCCCAAGCATTAATTTTTAAAGTTACAGTATGTGGGACATTTTGAAAATTGCCTGTAATTTAGACATAAACTGTTAATTCCTCAGAAACCATTGTAACTAGAAAGCTGAATCCTTTCGATGTCCGGCTGAAGATAGAGGGAAGGCCTCAGAAACCGGTTCCGGGAAAATTTAAAAGTAAGTGTTGTTTTGTGTCATTAATTGACTCCCAATTAATTTAATTAGAAAGCTGAAACTTGGTATTATTCCATTCTTGATCGATCAAAAAAATAAATGGTATAAATTTGAAGCAAATCAAAGAAAAGCTTCAGATATTTCAATTTTCACCTTTAAGGCTTCCCCCTCCAAACCCATATTTTTGTTTTTTGACAGTTAATTACTTCACACCTTTCTGCACATTATAGTTCGTACTTAGTGAAGTGGATTTAAATGTATTTTAAGTATACAATATCTGTTATTTTAACTTGCTGTGGAGCCATTTATGAAATTTGGAATAAATGTAGAACTATTTCACCTAGGGAACCGCAAAATAGTATGTGTTTAGCAAATTTGTTGTAGCATATGTTGCAATGATTGTCATTTTGTTATAGCGCATTTTAAGAGCCATTTTACTAAAATTGTGTATTTCTTAGTGTTCACTTAGCAAATTTTTAGTGCCTATTTTGCCCATTTTTAGTGTCTTTTTGCCTGCCTATTTCACACATTTTTAGTACCTATAAATCCGCTCCCTACTTATGACATAGTAAGTCGCCAAAAATGATGCATATCTCATTGTATATGTTGGTTTACTGGGAAAATACAAGTCAGCTGGAGAATTTAATATGCTGGCATGTTGGTCTTGGTAGCTCAATGGTTAAGAGCAAATAGACTAGACTGGGAGATCTGTGGTTCAATTCCTGGCTTTGGCATTGAATTTTTCAGTCTGATTGTACCTACCCAAAATCTTAGCCTTCCACGGCTGTGTGGAAGAATGATCAATTTCCATCAGCATGAATTAAGCTTATGCTTTGGTGTGTTGTCTGTTTCTCTTATTTAAGGACCTTTAAGTCACTTGGGATATCCACTAGTAATAAAGTATCACTTCCTTTCATGGAAGTGTTGAAAACAGTGTTGTAATAAATTAAATTTGAAGGGAGTCGATTAATGACACTAAACTTTAAAATTTCCCAGAACATGTTTCAGAGACTATTTGCCTCCATTGTCAACCAGACATCGACTGGTTCTCAGTGGTGTAGCTGGCGATATTTTTTCATGGGTCTCCTCTGGTGGCGGTTCGAGGATCTTGCTGAACAAATCTTTCTGGAGGATGTCGAAATTGAATACCTTGTTCCTATTTTTCGAAATGAAAGTTTGTTCCCAATTGGACAGTTCTTGTTTTCCGGTTTTAGTAGTTTTGGTGCTGGATTTATGTTGTGTCCCCCCCACCAACAAAAAACTGCGTGGCAACTGTAGATTTTTCTAATTGTTTGTATTTTATGTTCCTAAAGTGTTCCTTTGCTCTTGTTTCTAAATTTCTTTTGGTTTTTGCAATATAATTTTGACTACAGTCAGCATTCAATTTAATATATACCAGATTTTTTGTTATATGGAATGAGCAAATTAGGGTTTTTAAGGAGTAATGGTTGACTGGTGCTAGTTGAATGTTTTGTTTTTTGAAGACTTTGGAGTTCATCAAAGGCCCATGGATGGTAAGTGAATTTTTTGAAGATCATTTTAGTTTCTGTAGCATTTTTGGGGGGGGAAAACCACAAGCTTTTTAAACTGGAAGTAATCGCATAGCTAGAAAATACTGATGAACATAAATTTGAATATTGATGCAAATTCTTGTGTAGGACTAAGATACAGTAAAACACAGAATTAATCTAATGTTGAGTTGAACTAGTACTGATAATGCATGCTTGTGTTGTCTTGTGTTGTAACATCTGATTTTCTGAAATGTTCTGATTTTTCATAAAACCAGATGAATACTACACAAGCATGCTGTTATCAACTGTTCAACTTAGACTGGTCAATGTCCCCTTAAGCAAGATGGAATATACCACAGAGTACAATCATATAATACCTGCTTCGGTAGTGTAGATGGTTGCGTGTCTGCCTCATGTTCATGAGGTCCCGAGTTCGAATCTCTCAGGTTGAGTTACCTGGATACGAATGTCGGGTAACTCTAAGCTCCATGGACCCCAGACTCATTGGACCATCATTTCACCCATTTCATTCATATTCCGATATGATTAAATGTTGGAGGACATAAATTACAAATATATATAAAATTCACAATGAGAATGCAATGGATTCAATGCTGAATTGGTTAAAAAGAAAATTGATAAATTCAAAAAACAGAGATGTGGACAAATAACTACTCTTTCCCAATCAATAATAAAACTTAATATAAAAATGTACATACCATCCCAGAACTACATACCTTTTCCAAAAAGTCTTCAAAGAACACAACAATCCTTTGGCCCCACAGATCAAATTCAGTATACAACACCATTTGAAATCACAATACAAAAGAGAAACCCACAGACAAAAACTCAGGTGTGTACTGGATAAATTGCAAAAACTGTAACAACTTTTACATTGGCAAAACTAAAAGAAATGTTAACATTAGGCATAAAGAGCATTTTAGGAACTTCAAGAGCAGAGAAATGGATAATTTGCCAGTAGTGTACCATTTTTGGAATCACCATATAGATCAGAAAATCCATTTATTAAAAAGTAGTCGGGGTCCATCTGCATTAACCACGTGGGTAAAGATATTCATGAAGAAATATGAAGGAAAACTGTTCAATTTTTATACCACCTTTGAAGAGAACCCAAACTTTATTAAGATACCAACAGAGATGCCCCTATCACCTCCAAGGAGTTCAAATCAAAATTCAACAGTCGACATTAGCTGAGGATGTTTGAAGATCCTAATGAAATGTGTTCAAAGTAAACACTAGTAATATATGGAGCATCGAGTACTAGTTTGACTCAGACTTATATTATTGATGCAAATGTTTTACCAGCAAAACAAATTTTGCCCACCTCGGTAGCGTGGTGGTAGAATGTCTGCCTCACGTTCAAGAGGTCCCGAGTTCGAATCTCGGTCAGGGTGAGTTACCTGGATAAGGTTATTTCCAGGGTTTTCCCTTATCCTCAAAGGTGAATGTCAGGTAACTCTAACCTCTATGGACCCTGGGTTCATTTGAGCATCATTTCACCCATTCCATTCATTGCCCGATATGACTTAACGGAGGACGTAAATTGCAAAAAAAAAAAAAAAAAAAAAAAAAATCTAGGACTCGAAACTAGAGCAGCAATAAGAAAATATGAAGGTGCCATAAAGACAAATATAGATGTGACATAAAAACTTCTTTAGTGAAGGTGATTTAGAAAATATATGAAACAACCCCTGTTAAAAACAAAAAGTGTCTCCAGCCTTAATCTCACATTTGGTTTACTGTTATCGGGGAGAAATTGCTTTGTGATTGACCCATCTCCTTGCTGGAGGGTCGTCATCTACATAACTTATCATGGCTGACTTGGAAGTTTGTCATCATAAGTTATTGGTCTGAGAGATACCACACGGTCCACTGGCAGATCAGAGGACTGTGTGTCAATCACAAAGTAATTTCTCCTTTGCGTTAATGTCCACTGTACTCATTTTTAGAGACACTCGAAGAGCTTTTTGAAATAAATTGGAAACTGAGAGTGAAAGCAAGTAGAAAATTTAAAATTGAATGCTCTTTTGTTGATGTGCAAAGAGGATGCAAACCTTTAGTTGAGATGATAGGTGTATGTTCTTCGGCAAGAATTATGATCTCCTACTCAAGTGTGACTGACTACAGATGTTGCAAAAAGGTAATTAAAATCTTAATGGCATTATCAATATTGTGCATGAATTTTCTATAAATGGCCACATTTACGCAGAAAATATTAACAAAACTAATCTCCCTTTGCTCAGCATACCATTTATGATTTTAATTGTAACATCGTTGAAGATGTTATAAAGAATAGAAATAACATTTATTTATTTATTTTCATCCTTTTATAACACAATACATGTTTTTTGGATACGTCAGTTAAATTTATATTACATATTAAAAAAAATACAATATTACACAATTATATAACCTTTCACAATAATAATAATAATAATAATAATAATAATAATGATACATTTCTATGTAGTTACTTTACATATAATAGTTACAGAGTAACATTTTAGTTTACACACCATTCTACAACAATAATTATTACTAGCTATTTAGATATTCCTCAAGCGAATAGAAAGAAGATGTTATGCAGTACTCTTGTAGTTCCCTTTTAAATCGGTTTATTTCTTTTATATTTTTAAAATATTCAGGTAATTTACTGTAAAGCTCGGTTGCCGCTGCTGTAGGTTTCATATTGTATAGTTGTAACGCATGTGCCTGCATATGGTAATTATTTTTTCTTTGTGGTTTATGGTCATGAATTTGTTGATTTGTTTCTGTGGTGGAATTTTTATTTTTTAGGTATATTATTGTTTTGTATATGTACAGGGAGTATAGTGTGAGTATTTTCAATGCTTTGAAACTTTCTTTGCACGATTCCCTGTATTGTAAACCTAAAATTAATCTAATTGCTCGTTTTTGTAGTATAAATATTCATTCTATATTTTTCTTCGTATTGCGACCCCATACTATTATTCCATAAGTTATGTGTGGGTAGATTTGACTGTAATAAATGGTCTTTTGAAGTTCTATATTTTTTTAAATTTGAAATTCTTTTCATCATAAATAATCCTGAACATATTTTATTACACAATTTTTCTATATGTTTGTCCCATTTGAAATATTTGTCTACCACTAACCCTAAAAATTTTCTCGAGTCTACTTCTTTAACTTCTTTATTCTCAATGATAATTTTGTAATTTGTGCAATTTGTATTTTAAATGGTTTGGAAACGTATACAGTTTGTGTATTTAAAAAGGCTGTTTGGTTTAAGGTGCAGGATAATTTGGTTAGTGTTCTGATTTGTTACATTTTCCAAGTTCTCTATAGTGTTTCCTGTATTTATAATTGTTGTATCATCTGCATACATTATGATTCTACTTTTTGGAAAATTAGGATATCATTTATGTATATGATGAATAGGAGTGGTCCTAAAACAGAACCCTGTGGAACTCCTCGTTTTACTTCTATACTTTTTGAATAATGGTCTTTCAAGCATTGATTTGTTAGCTGAGTTATTTTTACCTGCTGTGTTCTATTATTTAAATATGTTTTTATTAAATTCAATGCAATTCCTCTGATTCCGTAGTGATGCAGCTTATCTAGGAGTAATTTGTGATCTACGCAGTCAAAAGCTTTAGTTAAGTCTAAGAAAATGCAATTGTTGTGTACATGTTTATTCATATTATCTGTTATATAGTATCTATTATTTCTGCTATAGCTTTAATTGTCGACATATTTTTTCCGAAACCATACTGAGCACTGTTTAGTATTTTGTATTTTTCTAAAAAGGATATGATTTTATTTGCAATTATTTTCTCTAGCAGTTTAGATAGTGTCGATACCAGGGCTATTGGACGGTAATTACTAGCTACTTCTTTATTTCCTTTTTTGTGTAAGGACTTTACAACTGTTTTCTTTAGGGACGTTGAGAATATGCCTTCTCTTAAGGTTGAATTAATTAAATGAGTTAGCGGTTCTAGCAAGTGTGGTGCACATTTTTTTAAAGGTTTTGAAGAGATTTCATCAAGTCCGGCTGAATTTTTTTTTTTTCATCTTATTTATAGTTTTTAAGACCTCTTCTTGTGATACATCACCAATATAAAGTGTGTTGGCTATAGATTTTGTATTAAATTTATATGTGCAACTACTTTTATTTTCTGGTATTAGCTGTTTAACCTGTTCTAGGAATTTATTATTGAATATATTACTTACTTCATCAGGGTTATCCGTTATTATATTTCCGTTCTTTATACTCAAGTTTCTGTGCATTTCTTATTTTATGTTTCCACAGTATTTATGATATCCCACATTGTTTTTGTTTTGTTAGTAGAAAGTCCAAGTTTTTGTTCGATGTGTTTGGATTTGGCCTGATTTAATATAACTTTAAATTCTTTTTTACTCTTTTTGTATTTGTTTTTATCTGTTTCTAGTTTCGACTGCTTATATATATATATATATATATATATATATATATATATCATAATATAATTTCATTTTAAGTTTTGCTTCAGATACTTCCTTATCTATCAGTTTGTTTTGTTGATTTCTACATATTTTTTTTCACTACCTTAGGGCATGCTATGTTAAAGTAATGATTAAATTTTTTATAGAAATTGTCCCATTATTTAACTGTGTTTATTTCATTGTTGACTTCCCCCCCACTTTTCTTCCTACACTAATATGCACAGTTCGTGAGAAGTCATTGTTTAAATTCCTCATTTGTTTATAATAGAGGTTTTGTACCTGAATATTAAAGTGAACTTGTATTTCCTGTGCGTAATGATCTGAAAGATGGCTCTGTATTACACTTACTTTATATTTGCTTGAGGGTATGTTTGTGACAGTCTGATCAAATAAATTGTATGCTGCATTTTACAAGAAATGCATGTTGCCATTATCAAGAGTCACTTAAGGAAACATGCGTTACAAGAAGCAGCAGACCAAATAGAATGTGCTAAAAGGGCTTGTGATGAACAAGTTCAAATCCGTCTAAAAGAAAAAGCAAACGCAAACATTTTGGTAAAAGCAGATTGCAGGCTAGTGAAATGGATTTCACAAACTGAACCTGCAAGAGCGAGCCATTGCCTAATTTGGTGGTTTTGTAATCACCCACTAAATGTTTCAATGTCAACAACATGGAAAGACATTACTGTGTCATCTGCTGCCTAGGCTTTACTGTATAACTTAAACTACATAAAAACCTACTATGCTGCTTGTACAATTCTTTGTCTTCTCCCCCACCACTTGCATAGATGAGTAACCTAGCAACATTGTTTGAGGAAACATACTGGATTGAGGATCAGTGGGAGAATTGGGCTTGCAGTCACATAAACATGTCAGGCTTTCTTGAATATATTTAAGGTTAAAGAATTGTATATAACATAAAGCATGAAAGATTTAAACAGTTGAAAAGAAAAGGTTCTATTGATTGTCCCTGTTGTGACAATGATGATAATTCTATAATCATATAAGAGTCAATACCCATGATCACACTCAAACCTGAGTGAATCAACACTTGGTTTCAGAATACAAGAACTTTACCTAACGTGGAAACCATCAATACATATATCCAGTAAAACTGCCCCCTTTTGATTTTTGACACATTCAACTCTGGTGTGAACACCAAAGAGGTATCAGTTCCCCATTTCTAATGGCTCAGAATAAACATCCAGTGATTGTTTTATTAAACTTAGTTCCCAAAAACACGAGTAAAACCCAAATAAATGTTTGAACTAAATAGTCTGGAATTTTCTCACCCTACACGTAATTAACACGGATAAAGCAGTAGATCCTTTCGATGTCTGGAACTCTCCTGGTACCAATGTTACTACCACTGTAACTCCCACTCTGTAGTATGGCTTTACATCATGGACTCTCATATCCTAGTCACCTTTGTGACTGACTCCCAACTGTGACTCCTGTATTGGGCGAACTCTCGTCAAGACTGACTGCCCGTAATGGGCGAAGTCTCGTCAAGACTGACTGCCCGTACTTGGCGAACTCTCGCCGTGGCTGACTGCCTGTACTGGGCGAACTGATCTTTGGCTTGGGGATGTGGTCCTTATATAGTAGCCTGAGGAGGGTGGGGCCAAGCCAAACAGGCTTGCAGCAAACATAACAGCCCGAAATTTCCTGCTGCCCTTTTTTATATTTATCGTATGGCGAGCAAATGTGTATAACGCTGCAGACTCCCCCTGGGTGAAAAAATTAAGGTGACAGCCTTTTATTTGCCTCAAAACTGGTTGTCCATCCTGACCTCCAATGATGTATATCCACCGAAGAGAAGGCATCACCAAGTAGTGCTGCTACGTCTCAGGCTAGAATGGACCCACTGCTTCACTTGATACCAATTTGAGGGGCGTACTGTTAACACATCAAAACCAGTAGGGTGACTATCCTGAGCCTTACAATATGGCTTACATCAGTCTTACAGCTAAAATTACTAATCATGGTTTTAACTAACATGAGCCCTAACAGTTTTACCAGAATAGACACACTCAATTAACACCAACAGGTGTGCAGAATTTATTTACCTTTAAGGTCCCACGTATCTTGTAGCCAATTTGGTGGTATACCTATTGCTGGCATTACTACGCAGATAATTTTTCATATATTCTATATCCCCAAGACTAAATTTATGTTCCTGCCTTCCCTTATCATAATATTTCTGGTTTTTTAACGGCGAGTGGTGTAAATTTCGATGCAGTTTATTCCCTATTTTATATGGGAGTATATCCTGTAAATGCCACACATTAGCTAGAGGACAAATGGGCAGAAAAGAAAACATTAAATTTAATGGGCGTTGTCCATGAGCTTCATGCCTAGCGCTATTCAAGGCAAATGCTAACCAATAAAATGTCTCATCCCATTTAGTATTATCTTGGTGATGGTAAGCCATCAAGGCATTCTTTAAATTCCTATTTACTCTTTCACTCAGTGGTGGCCAGAGATCATACACAATGGTAGTAATATGTTTTATTCCCACACTAAAACAAAAGGTGTTAAACAAATTTGATTAAAAGTAAGATGCATTATCACTGACTATCACTTCAGGAACGCCAAAACAAGAGATTATGTATTTTAAACCCTTATCAGTGTGAGCCGCATTGGCATCTCTCGTGGGTAACAGCCACACGTATTTAGTAAAGGCATTGACCATAACTAACAAACCTGTTTCCCTGTTTGCTCGTGGGTAGTGCTCCAATGTAATCTAGAAATAATTTCTGCGTCGGGCGCTCTGCTGCTTTAGATGCCAATAACCCTAAATGGTTTTTTGGGGGCAGGCTTATTCAATTTACACAGATGACTTGCCTTCACTTGTAATCTTATTTCTTCATCCATACCTTTCCATATAAACTGATCACATATCTTAGAGCTAGTCTTAAATGGTCCCAAATGGCCACCACACAGACTACTGAGGTAATACTGAAACAATACTGGCTTAAACTGATCTGGAACAACAATTTTACTTTGCCCTTTACGATCCTTACAGCATAACACACCTTTCCTAAGGAAATAAGGTTGACAAGCTTTGCCCGTTTGTAAAGCTGGTATAATGGGGCCCAACATTTCATCTTTCATCCGATACTCAGTAAGGTCATTATAAAGAAGAGGAAAATCACTCAAAACAGTCAATACCGGAGAACATGCTATATCTGACCCAACTCCATCAGAGGATTTTTCGCCATACATTCGAGATAGAGTATCCGCCACTCAGTTTAATTTACTGCGAATGTGATTAACCTTAAATTTGAATGCTGATAAAAGCAGAGCCCACCTAAGAATACGACCACACCTCATAGGCCTGGCCAACACCCAAGAAAGAGCCGGATTGTCTGTCTCTAATAGAAATTCAACATGTTCCAGATAAAACTTAAACTTTTCTACCTCATAAAATACTGCTAGCTCTTCTAACTCATACATAGAATATTTCTTTTCCTGTTCAGTAAGCATACAAGACCCATACAACACAAAGTACTGCTAGCTCTTCTAACTCATACATAGAATATTTCTTTTCCTGTTCAGTAAGCATACAAGATCCATTCAACACAACCCGCGTCCCTTCAGGATGTTCTTGAAGCAAAATGGCTGCTACCGCTGCCCCACGGTCATCAGTTTAGTAAAATAAATGGCAATGAAAAATCAGGTTCCACCAACACTGGAGGGGAAGTTAGGGCTTTTTTAAGTTTTAGAAAAGCATGTTTCTGTTCTCCCCATTTAAACTTCACACCTTTCTTTCGCAGGATATTTAAATGTGACGCCTGTTCGGCATAATCCGGGATAAATTTGGAAAAATAATTTACCATCCCCAAAAATCGGGCTATCTGCTTTGGTGTTTTCGATTCCCTAATCTTAATCGTCCTTTCAGGATCAGTGCTGACATTATTACCTGGAATATTATGACCTAAAAAGGCTAAACTTTGAGTGGTGAATTTGACCTTTTTCGGATTGATAGTCAATCCGGCCTTCCGAAATCTATAGAAGACCTCACGCATGTGCTTAACTTGATCTTCAAATGTGACAGAACAAATGCAAAGGTCATCCAAATAATGATACAAATAGTGAAACTTCACATCATCAAATACTTTATCCAATAATTGTGATAGCACTTGAGCGCCTACAGCAATACAAAATGGCAAGCGGTTAAATTCAAGTAAATTGCAATCTAATAGTCAACATGAAAAATTCAATGCCATGGCCGGGATTTGAACCCCGGATCTCCTGGTTTCCGTCCATTCGCTCTAACCCATTGAGCTACCATGGCCAACATGCCGTCCTGACACTAAATTCTCCATTTGACTCATATATTTCTCCGGTAGACCACTAGGGGCTCTCGCATCCGAGATACACTGTTTGTGGCGACTTACTTTCGTAAGTACTTGAGTCCCAGGCTTCATCATTTAACTGTTATTATTTTAGTTAATTGATAGAAATTAATTATTTCTTCATACTAGCCGTATATAGGCTAAGGTTTTTGATAGAGGCAACATGAAAAATTCAATGCCATGGCCCGGGATTTGAACCACGGATCTCCTGGTTTCCGTCCCTAGTGGTCTACTGGGGAAATATGAGTCAAATGGAGAATTTAGTGTCAGGATGGCATGTTGGCCATGGTAGCTCAATGGGTTAGAGCAACTGGACAGAAACCAGGAGATCCGTGGTTCAAATCTCGGCCATGGCATTGAATTTTTCATGTTGACTATCTGTCAAAAACCTTAGTCTATATATGGCTAGTATGATGAAATGATTAATTTCCATCAATTAACTAAAATAATAACAGTTAAATGATGAAGTAAGTCGCCACAAACTGTGTATCTCGGATGCGAGAGCCCCTAGTGGTCTACCGGGGAAATATGAGTCAAATGGAGAATTTAGTGTCAGGACGGCATGTTGGCCATGGTAGCTCAATGGGTTAGAGCGACTAGACGGGAACCAGGAGATCCGTGGTTCAAATCCCGGCCATGGCATTGAATTTTTCATGTTGACTATCAAAAACCTTAGTCTATATACGGCTAGTATAAAGAAATGATTAATTTCCATAAATTAACTAATTTCTAATCTGTTGAAAAAGCTGTAATTGTCTTAGATTCCTCATCTAACAGGATTTGATAATATGCCTGATTCAGATCAATACTTGTAAAATATTTTGTATATGCGAACCAGTGATAATTCAAATGAACATGAGGTATAGGAAGCTGATCAATTTTAATTTTACCGTTCAAGACTATAATCTACAACTAACCTAGCATCACCATCAGGTTTGGAAACAAGAAAAATGGGACTAGAGTAATTGGAGTTTGAAGTTCTAATAATGCCTTGTTCCAGCATTTCATTCACCTTTCCTCTAAGTATGTGAGGTCATTGACGTGGTAAGCGGTACAGAGGTAATCGAAAAGGTGCTTTATCACATAACTCAATCTTATATTCTATCAGATTGGTACAACCTAACCTTTTTGTAAGAACATTGAGGAATTCATGAACTAAATTTTCTATTATATGCTTCTGATCGTTATTTAAATGGTACAAATCCAAACTTACACCGTCTCGTTCATCACGAAATAGTGGACCCAACATATGTCGTCACAGCTGGAACACTGCTCAAACTGTGAAATGGAATCCTTTTATTGGGATTGAATTTAAAATACAAACTTTGACTTGAATTATCCAATATGAGACCTGTTTATAATTTAAGTGATGTTTGTTTTTGAATTACCGACTCATTACTTTCAAAAGAAAGTCATTGCCCAAAATGACTTGTACCGATAATTTTTTTGCTACATAAAATTGCAAATTCCACCTAAATTTTCCTATTCTCACACTGTTCCCATAACCTCTATTGGTCCTAAATTAGCTGCAATAATTTTCAAATTACTCTCCTTTAAATTATGATGTAATGCTGTCAACCAACGAATATCTATCAATGAAATAACACTCCCGGTATCAATCAGTCCTAAAACAGGAATTTTGTCTACGTACTTCCAAATCAACAAACGGCATAGTTAATCCTGCTACAGCCTTAATTCTTTTATTTATGGGACAATTACCTATATATGCTGTCCTAACCTGACGTCAGCTATCCTGCCTTTTATACCTTGTTTCACGTAAGCTTGCCCAGTATCTCTTAACGGCCACGTGACCTAATCACCTCTCATTGGTTGCTGTTGTGGTAATGACTGTCGTGCGGTAAAAATTAGTTCGTTATTTAACATGGTGATATATCATTATATGTTGGAATAGAATTGTCAAATTTATATTTTCGTAACTGTTTTAATTAAATATATTCCGCTACAGAGTTGATTTATCTGAAATGCATGTTAATTCTTAAACGAAGTAAAGAGGAGGTTCCTTTGCTCTCAAGCACATGGCACGATAGCACGTGATTTAGTGGTAGTGATGACATATTTGTTTATATGACTTTTATCACTGACCTTGTTTTGAACTGGATTAGTCATGCATCGCCATTCGAGAGTGCGGGAGCTAAATTATTTTATTGATCGTTTATTGCGCATGTACTTGTTATATGTATAATGGCAGAGTCTACCGCCAGTTTTTCGCTGAAGTATCGCAAGGATAATTATTTACAAACAGGCGAAAAAAGAATTGTGTTGCATGTGTTTAATGCACTCACAGAGAAGAATCCGTCTTTGTCAGTGAGAGAAGTCGAACAGCTGTGCTCTGAAGTTACAGGTGTGAGTGTTAGATCCGTAGGAACATCGCGACATGAAATTGAGGAAACAGTAAAACTTACCACTCCAGGCAAAAGCAGGAATAAACAAAAGTGCATGCTCGGAGAAAATACGTGAAAAGTGTTGTGCGTCGTCATGTGTGTAGTTTTTCTTTAGAAACGAACTCCCTAACATAAGTAACATTTCGTCTGCTGTAAATGAGGATGCAGATTTACCAAATTTCAGCAGATTGCTTATACAGCTGGGATTTGTGAATGAAAAAAGAGGCAAGAAAAATGTGCTAAAAGACAGGCGATATTGCTGTGTGGCGAAGACGCTATTTAAGGACAACCATACTGCACCGAGATACAAATAGATAAATATACACGAAGAACACACGAAAAGTAAAGTATGGTGTGACACGACTTTTAAGACTGAAAGACAAGCATTTTTTAAAGATATGTGTGCTGGTTTAAAAAATCCCAGTGGAAAAGGCCAAAGGCCTTTCATTATAAACTCTTTCAGTTTCATTCCTCAGTCATTCTGTCTCAATTTGCTCAGTTCATTATAAACTTGTATTTTTGCATATCCTTATTTGTATGATTTTTGTAGGATTTTATTTGTCTTCCCGGCAATTATTATGACATTTACTGCAGGTTTAAATGTGACGGGAAGGCACCGCCTATGGCTATGACGCGAAAGCAGTAGCCAATTAGGGCGAGGGGGAGGGTTGTTGAATGCGGAGTGATACATTTCAGCGGGGCAAGGTTATATGAAACAGAGTTTAGTTTGTATGTTTTGGTTGGAAAACGAGCGACTCTTGTTTTCTGTACACTGATACCTGACATGATCCTATTTTTTTACAAATCCAACACACTGGCATCTTGCTGTTCCCCAAACCCAATTCAACTGATCCTATCTTTTCCTCAGGAACCCTTACTGGAACCGTCAAATGGCAGAACCTAATGACTAAATTGTGGAGTTCTTGGAATGTACTTAAGCCTTCTCCAAGGGCCAAGGCATGTATCTCTGGATGCCTTGAATTGGCGATTATATTCTGAACAGTTTCTGGTTCAGTGAGATTTACACAGAAAGCCCTCACAACCCATTTAATATCCTGAACACAATCGGATAAATGCTCACTATTCCTTTGTTTACGAAAATACCTAGTATTAACCAAGTGACTATAATTTAATGGTGACAAGAACACCCTAATAACGTCTTTCTGGAATTGTAATATGCTGTCCCCGTTTGTAGTTACCTTTAGTAACATATCCAAAACTGGATTCTCAAGATGAACATGAAAAAATTGCAAAATATCTTGATCATTCAGTGCATAAACTTTAGCTTGATATTGACATTTAACTAATATTAGCATAAAATTCCAAAATTTGTACAGGTGTTTGCACCGGACTATCTTTAATATTACCTAATATTTTCTGACAGGGATGGGGTAATTTCACTTTAGCTAAACACACTTCTGCTACATTAGCCGGAACTCCCATTTGACTACTTGAATTATTTGCTCCTGCCAGAACTGCAACATTAGCTTCCATGGGTTCACTACTAATTTGCCTAGTAATGTTCTAGACGTTCTCGGGCTTCTAGACAGGTAAGCAGATGTTGAGACATCGATGTTTCGGGAGCGTACATCTCTCCCATCATCAGGATGTGAATGACTTAGGGCTGGGTATACCCATATATATACTGGTCATTCTGGTTTCAAGAAACAAGGATGGTACACTAGGGCACGCAGTTTATCGGAAACCCACTCACACCGATCTATATCTAAACGCACGCAGCTACCACCACAAATCCCAACGTATGGGGGTGCTCGACACATTGGTCCACAGAGCATTGGCCATCTCGGACCCTCAGCACTTATCTCAGGAACTGCAATTTGACCAGTATATATGTGGGTATCCCCAGCCCTAAGTCATTCACATCCTGGTGATGGAAGAGATGTACGCTCCCGAAACGTCAATGTCTCAACATCTGCTTACCTGGCTCGAAGCCCGAGAACGTCTAGAACATATACGCCACCAGGAAAGATTCAGCTCATATTTGCCTAGTCATTTTTAAACACCTTGGAGGTTTGTTTATTTTAATTAACACTGCATGCATTCCTTAAACGTATTATAGCTACTTGTAGGAATTACAAGTTTTACAAGTGTTTCAAGTTTACGAGTTTTCAATGTACGATACAGACAATGGTTTTGACTATGCTTTTACAGTTTTTCAAACTCTATTTTGTTTATGAATTTTAAAAATTGTTTTTGGTAGTACTTAATAACATCATTGGCCGGCATTTTATTTCTAATCTTTCACTGTTCAGAAGAGGACAATCTTATATTAAATGATTCACTGTTTGGTTTTGTCGTTCACATTTGCACATTGCACTTTCTGCTATTTTGAATCTGTTGTTGTAGTCCCTTGTCTTCCAAGGTCCAGTTAGATGGCGTTAGTCTGTCCGTTGAGTGGGATCCTCAGTTTTAGTCGTTCTTGCACAGAAGGGAAGAACATTTTGCTGATTCTTCCTTTTGTTGTGTTCTCCCATTGGTCTTGCCACCTACGCAGTCCAACCTAGGAGGGTGTCGGCTAATTTTGATCAGGTCTCTAAAATTTTATTAACTTGAGACTTAAGTTGCTCAGTAGCTAAGTTTCCTAAATGAACTGACCTATGCTGCCAATACTTCTCACCGCCTCGGACCCTTGTAACTGTGAATAAGTAATCCTTCCCTGTACATATTCTATCAAATCCTGAAAGGATTGTGAAGCTCGCTCACAATGTTGGAATTTGACTGACTCGTTGCACGGTAAACTGGCACAATGGCTGAAAGAGTAGATCCATTTTCTTAAAACTAATACAACTATTATTGTCGCATCGTAAGTTGGTGATTGGCGTTTTGCCTCCACGTGATATTCAACTGCGAAAACAAGGAGAGGGAATAAACACGTCACTGACACGTCATTGCGGTCGCCTAGCAACCAACAATCCACCAATCAAAAGTAAACTGTTGCCATAGCAACCCAGCACGCTTATCCTACGTTGCCAACTCTATCGCACTACACCACGTGCTTTATGCATGACGCTAGTTTATCAGCATGTTGAGGTTTGCAATAAGAAGACACTGCTACTGTTGTTGATTGGCTGATGAATCAGCGGTATCACAATACCGTCGTCGTTCGTTGCCCTTTAGTATGAGACGGTATGCGTTGTTGGAAGGGAACAGGTGTGGATTTAGTTTCAAGGAATATCTTATGAGGTTTTCTGGGTGAATGACCAACCTTTTCAGTTTAATGACCAACCCTTCTTACCTGCCTTTGTCCGGTCCAGTTCTAACATGAATAACCCTTACGGTACTTAGGGTATTTCTCCGTCATCACTGCCAAACTAAGAGTGTACTGCTTCAAGTAGTGAATGTTTCACAGGGTGTAAACAGCTTTACATTTTCGCAACATAATTTGTGTGTTTCGGTGATCAACTTTAGTGTGTCAGTGTAACTTTAATATTTAGCTAATTATCGTTACTAATGGCAGTTACAAACACTTGTGCTACAGAAACAGACAGAAAGAAATTATCTGTGAAGAACACAAAAAATGTTTTTGGGTACGGAATCCCAATTAAAGGGCAAGTAAGGGAAATTATATGTGCGTGTTCAAGACCATTTTAAAAAAAATAGTATGAATTGCTAGAACCGGTAAAAGCAAACCGCAGTTCCCAAAATATATACTTAATGAAATTACTGCAGAAAAAGGCCACAAAATTATTAGACTTCCTCCCTACCATTGCCATTTTAATGCAATAGAGTTGATTTGGGCCCAAATAAAGGGATATGTAGCATGCAACAATACAGATTTCACTATAACATCTGTTATAAAACTAACAGAAGCAATAGCAAAAATAAGCGCTAAAAATTGGGAAGATGCTGTTTGTCACACAAAAAAGTTATAGTAGCAGCATGGGAAAACGACGGCATTTTGGAAGAAAGTGGAAGAACTCATGATTTCCGTGGGAGATTGCAGTAGCTCTGACGACGACGGCGACAACGATCAGAGAAGTAGTACCAATGACATCAGCGACTCTGAGATAAGCGACATATTCCCGTTGGAATAGAATGCCTAATTCTGTGCAGGTATGGCACTTTTGTTTCTCTAAATCTTAACTGTAGCTAACCATTTATTTTTTGTTCATTTCGAAGATTTCGTATTCTGTAATTAGGTAACTGCTCACTTAAACGTGTAGGCAGTCTTACGGCTGTCTTATGATTAATACTGCAATAAGCAAATTTCTAGGAATATGTGCGTGTACATTACCACAGTCGAACTTCCTGCTCCCCTCTACCCGCCAATTTCATTGCCTAGCATGTGGAGAACGGTAAAGTGGCAACGGCGCTATCCCCTCTCCTTCCCCACTCCTTCAACCGTCAATCACCAACTTATAATGCACCCATAATAAAATACTAGTATATTCAAGAATGCATGTGTATCTTAACCCAATTACGTTACCATACAATTACTTGACTGCAAGAGAATTAACCTTAACCAAATTACCCAATTAATCGCGCTCTGCTAGCACTTCTGCTGCCTAGGCTTTACTGTATAACTTACAATACATAACAACCTGCTATGCTGCTCGTTCAATTCTCTCCCCCCCCCCCGCCCCCCCAAACACTTGCATGGATGAGTAACCTAGCAACATTGTATGAGGAAATGTACTGGATTGAGGATCGGTGGGAGAATTGGACTTGCAGTCACATATGTCAAGCTTTCTTGAATATATTTAAGGTTAAAGTATTGTGTATAACACGTAAAGCATAAAAGATTCAAACTGTTGAAAAGAAAAGGTTCTATTGATTGTCCCTGATGTGACAATGATAATAATTCTATAATCATATAAGAGTAAATACCCATGATCACACTCAAACCTGAGTGAATCAACACTTGATTTCAGAATACCAGAACTTTACCTAACATGGAAACCATCAATACATATATCCAGTAAAACTGCCCCCTTTTGATTTTTGACACATTCAACTCTGGTATGAACACCAAAGAGGTATCAGTTCTCCATTTCTAAAGGCTCAGAATAAACATCCAGTGATTGTTTTATTAAACTTAGTTCCCAAAAACGCTCGTAAAATCCAAATAAATGTTTGAACTAAATAGTCTGGAATTTTCTCACCCAACACATAACTAACACGGATAAAGCAGTAGACCCTTTAGATATCTGGAACTCTCCGGGTACCAATGTTACTTCCAGTGTAACTCCCACTCTGTAGTATGGTTTTACATGGTTTTACATCATGGACACTCATATCCTAGTCACCTTTGTGACTGACTCCCAGCTGTGACTTCTGTATTAGGCGAACTGTCATTGAGACTGACTGCCCGTGCTGGGCGAACTCTCATCGAGACTGACTACCTGTACTGATCGAACTCCCATTGTAACTAACCTGCCTATCCTGGGCGAACTCTCGTTGTGGCTGACTGCCCATACTGGGTGAACTGATCCTTGGCTTGGGGACATGGTTCTTATATAGTAGCCTGAGGAGGGCGGGGCCAAGCCAAACAGGCTTGCAGCAAACATAACAGCCTGAAATTTCCTCAGGCTGCCCTCTTCGATATATATCGTTGGGCAAGCTAACATGTATAATGTTACACATCCATCATTAGATTCAGAACTGAAGGTGGTAAAAAACCAAAATTTTAGTTGCTAATTCAGTGAAGTGTAATGTGTCACTACTGACTCTCTTCCAAGTTTCTGATATTGGTTCTATTGAATTTCTAACATTGCATTTACTTTGTTGTAATAATTCACACTGTTGCTGATGAAGGTAGTCCCAAAAGTAGCTGACCTGATGTACAGTTGGCACTTGTTTGAAAAAAATTATGAGGGTAGAAAGTATGAACCTTATAAAGCTTAAGTTAGATGATACTATGTTGTTTAGCATTGGTTTGGCAGCTATTCATAGTGAATGCTCTTACTGAATTTGTAAACATAAAAAAGATCATCATTATGAGATACAGTACTTTCATTTAAAATATCTTAGTCCAACCAATGTCAAAGCCGAGTTACATTCTACTCTGAGGAAGTCTATCCTTTACAACAGTAAAGTATGGGTTGCAGAGTTTCAATGAGTGTATGAGCTGCCAAGCTGAACATCGCTGTTGTCAATCAAATGAGGTGACCATATCAGAAATGGTGAAGGAAATCAACAGAATTCCTATGGATGAGTGTTGATTAAAAGTTCATGAGCTAGCAGACACGATAAGCATTTCAAACATTGCTGTACATTGTATACAACTGAAATTGGACAAGAGAAAGCTGTGCACAAGATATTGTCACATTTGGATACAACAGAACAAAAATAGCATCATGAGGATGTTTGAATAAGTGTTTGACTATGTTTCACAGCACTAGTCAGTCAATCTTTTGGTTCAATTCATAACCATGGACGAAATGTGGGTCCATCACTCCACACCTGAGACAAAGGAACAGTCAAAACAATGAACTAAAAGGGAGAAAATCGGCTCCAAAGAAGGCAAATACTATTCCATATGTAGGCAAGGTCATGGCGTTAGTTTCTTGGAATGCATGTGGGGTAATTGTCATTGGTTCTTTTTATAGCCGTGTCTGAATAAGAAATCAAAAACAGGTCAGATTTTGGTTTTGTTTCATGAGGCGAAATAGCAATTCACTCATGTATTATCACAATGACCAAAATAAATTAGTTAAAATTCCAATTCTTACACATGCATGCTTTTTGCCAGATTTAGTTCTCTTGAATTATTATTTCCTAATTACAAATTTGAATAGCTTATAGCTTAAACAATAATAATAATAGTAATATCAAAGATACTGTAACTAGTGCAGTGAATGGTGGTTGAGTATAATTATGGGGTTTTGCTGTGTACAAATGGAGCTTGAGAAAGTATGTCATAAAAGAAATGACATTCTGGAGTTCCTATATAAATTTTAACTCCATGTATACCATGTGTCTTGGACTACTTTAATTTACCATTATTGGTGCTTTCCTAGTAATGTTTATAACTTTGTGTATCTCCTTGATAAATCTGGAAATTATCTTGAATTTGATTTTCAAATTTTGCTAGACACACTGTATTATGTGTTTTACATGTTTACTAAACATGGAAAAGGACTTGATTCAAGATCCAACCCTTTAATCTCATACCAACCAGCATCGTCTAGCAGCGCAGGCAGTTGCGCCTGCCAACAGTTGCCTTGTTGCATTCTGAATCATTTACTGGTACTACGGAACTTAAGTTTTGAGGAAAAGCATAATGTTATTGTAAAAGATACACCTTCTGTGCACTTTTTTAAGAATACACAATAGAAAACATTGTCAAGTCATTTCCAAATTAAATTCATACTACTTTCTTTAAAATGATTAACTGATGTAAGTAAAAAACTATGCTACTTTGTTATCTTTCTATTTTTTAAACCAATAGAGGAATGGTGTAGGTTTCTCTAACAGTAATTTTCAGAAAGCAGATACACTTCTTAGAAGACACAATTACATTTATCTGCAATAACAAAATTGAAAATCTGCGATAAATCAAGTGAACTGTGCAGGTTGGATGTTTTGAAACACAATGCCAAAATTGACTCATATAGAGAACTAATTAATTGATTTAACTTGCTGACAAAGCAAGAGCTGCTTTTCTGAGGCCGTAATCATAATGAATCTCTTAATTGGGGAAACTATATTGAGTTCATGCACATGCTTTCCAAGTATGACATCAAATTAACACGCATTTTCAAAGTGTTCAAGTTTTCAAAGTAATATCAAATCAAATTGAAAATATTATTGAAAGTATTAATGACATTAAGCCAGACGTAATAAGGTAAGAAGTAAAAGATATAACTTTTGCTGTGTGCTATCTATTAGCCATATTTTGTTGCCTTGATGCTGGATGAAACAGTGGATGTTGGAAAATTATCTCTGCTTTCCTTTGTCATTTGTTATGCAAAACATGAGTGAAGTTCAGGTTTCACAGATGTCTGTAATCGTTCTCCAGTTGCATTAAGTGAGCATGTATGTAAGCAGGAATATTTTCAGTGAGAGTCTGAGAACAAGCTTCTAACTCAAGGATATGATGGGGCTTCAACGTCTTCTGGTCATTTAAATTAGTTACAAACACTAGTAAGGAAAGTCTTATTTGTCTGCTATTCGTTGTCTTAACCTAGTTATGTAGCAGTCACTGCAATTTATAAAGGAGTGTAAAATATTTTTCATGACCTTGAATAATTTCTTCATTTTTACTTTCTCTACCATGCACATAGTAGAGAATAAATTGCAGTCCACCCAAAAATTTGACCTGCTATTTCACTGAAAATACAAGTTTTGAGATTCCCCAAATAAGAGAAAAAACCAATATGTACAGCATAACGATAAGTTGTTCCATTGTGTAAGAACTATGATACAATGAAGCACAAAATTAATATAATTTTGAGTCGAACTAATACTCAATGCTCCACTTATTGCTAGTATTTACCTAGAATGAGTTTCGTTAGGATCTTCCTAACATCATCAGCTGTTGTCGACTAATGGACGTCGGTTCGGTGAACTCCTTGGAGGTGATAGGTGCGTCTCTGTCGGTATCTCAATTAACTTGAAATTTGGGTTTTCTTCAAAGGTAGTGTCGAAATTAAAAGTGAATTTCTCGTTCTATATCATAATTCTCCTTCCAAAACTGGTACGCTACCACCGATTTATCTGTTTCTTTGCTCCTGATGTTCCTAAAATGCTCTTTAAGCCTAATGTTCAAGTTCATTTTTGTTTTCCCAATGTAAAAGTTGTCACAGCCCTTGCAATTTATCCGGTACACACCTGATTTTTTGTCTGTGAGTGTCTCCTCTGTATTATGTGATTTCAAAAGGTGGTGTACACTAAATTTGTCCTGTGAAGCCAAAGTAATGTGTTCTTTGAAGACTTTTTGGAAAAGATGTGTAGCTCTGGGATGATATGTAAATTTGCTGTATGAAGTTTCATTGCTGATTGGGGAAAGAGTGGTTACTTGTTTGCATCTTTGTTGTCTTTTGAAATTAACAATTTTCTTTTTGACCAATGCAGCACTGAATCCTTTGTATTCTGCAATGTGAATGATATTATTGTACTCTTTGATATATTCTATCTTGTTTAAAGGTACATTAACAAGCCTGTAAGCTAAACTGTTTATAACAGCATGCTTGTGTTGTCTTGGGTTTTATCCATCTGATTTTATGAAATTTTCTGTGTGTGTTTCCTTTCTATGTATGCCAAATTCAAGTTTATTATGTTTTCTGGTAAGTTTCAAATCTAAGAAAGGGGTTTTATTGTTTGTCTCTTTTTCTATGGAAAATTTTATTGCAGGATTTTGTAAATTAAGTAGTTTTAATGCATCATCCACTTGTTTCTCATTTACTATTGCCCAAATGTCATCTACATATCTATACCAATGTTTGAAAATTAGTGGGAATGCCTTTGTGATATGGGTTTCCAAAAAGCTCATGAAGAGGTCTGCCAAAAGTGGGGACAATGGGTTGCCCATAGATAGTCCTGATTTTTGTTTTACATTGAATAAAAAGTTTTTCAAACGAAAATCAGTTTTCCAAAAGTCTTCAAAGAACACAGTATTACTTTGGCCCCACAGAACAAATTTAGTGTACAACCCCTTTTCAAATCACATAATACAAAGGAGATACCCACAGAAAAAAAATCAGGTGTGTACCGGATAAATTGCAAGGGCTGTGACAACTTTTACATTGGAAGAACAAAAAGGAACCTGAGCATTAGGCTTAAAGAGCATTTTAGGAACATCAGGGAGAAAGAAATAGATAAATCGGCGGTAGCGTATCATTTTTGGAAGGAGAATCGATATAGAACAAGAAATTCGCTTATTAAAAAGTGTCCAAGGTCCAGCTGCATTAACCACATGGGAAAAAATCTTCATATAGAAACATGAAAGAAAATTGTTTAATTTCGACACTACCGTTGAAGAAAACCCAAATTTCAAGCTCATCAAGATACCGACAGAGACGCACCTATCACCTCCGAGCAGTTCACCAAACCGACGTCCATTAGTCGACAACAGCTGATGTTAGGAAGATCCTAACGAAACGCATTCTAGGTAAATACTAGCAATAAGTGGAGCATTGAGTATTAGTTTGACTCAAAATTATATTAACGATAAGTAGGTTTAAATAATCGTCCTCCGAGGATGCAATATCCCTGTCAAACTGCCTTTTACATAAAAAAAAATTTCAAAAATGTTGAAAGTGACTCCAGCAATTTTAATTAAAATACATGTAAGATATTTCGGTGACAAATGAAATATTTTCTAGGAATAGCCTCTGAATTTCTCCTCATTCTGGATGACTTGTTTAAGTGGTAAACCATAAGGTATACACAAAATCTTACTACACAAAAAAATGATCTCATTAAAGCACAATTTATGCAAGGTGTTTTTTCCTGGAAATATTCCATTGTTATTGGCTTGAATTTTCCAGTACTTATGCTTTTCTCATAATGAGAGTTGCCATTCAAAGAAGTTGGAATGTCAAATCTATCACCTAGCTGATCAGCTCTTTAAAGATTTGACTATCACTTAACCTGACTGCATTCTCCTATTCCCATGGTACTGTGTATTATGTATACTCCTCCACAGGAGAGAAAGTCTCCAAGGGACGAGGCGCAGGGGGGTTGGCCAAGGTTCCCACACCCTCCCTGGACAGGTTTATGACACCCCATGTCAGTACAGTTACAGACCATTCAAAAACATTCTGATGGCTTCTACTTTTGTGAATGAATATTCTCGGTTTTACTGTACAGAGTGAATAGGGCGCATGTTTTTTTTTAACGGTTCTGCTCCTTGTGTAGCATGCATTCCCTGTCACACACATTCGCTGTCCTTGTCCCACTTTGTAACATGCACATTCCTTACAGGGACCTTCTTTGCGTTGCTGGACTATACACACTGAATTATACAATATGCAATAAGGCAATTTCTGAAAATGTTTATCAAGATTAACATGTATCTAATAGAAGAATAAGCATTAACTTGAATAGTTCATACGTAAGTGCTTAGAGAAAGGCGTGCAGTGCATGAAAGGGGTTTTTTCCATGTTGTTCAAGCTAAGAAAATGGAATTTCAAAGCTGTTGCATAGCAATGAACTCTTGTCACTGAAAGCTATTCCCATATCCTCAATGTATGCTCACATCCATTTATGCCATCATTGCAGATTCAAGAGACATTCTCTTGGTGGAGTATTTATAGGTGTGTGTGTGCATGCGTGCGTGCATTTCTAAATTATTCACACGAGCAATGTCTTCAGAGGCAAATTGGTTTCCTACAAACCCACAATTTTATTATTCCTCTGTCATGCAGAGGATCATGATGCACCTCTGCATCAGCTACAGTAAAAGACATGAACTGGACTTTCTCACTTTTATGATGATGATTATTATTATTATTGTTGTTTTAAAGTAATTTGCCAGAAAATTGGCACACTTAATATGAATAAACAAAAAAATGACAGTGCTAAAGCTCGAATCTTTAGTTTAAATAATTTTTAGACAATACAATCAAATGTTTTGAAGTAGAAAAATTGATGTTATTTGCAAAATATTTAAAAATTGTTATTTGCAGTGTAATAATTTTTAGTTTTAATGAAGTTCCCCCCCCCCCTATTTTTTTTCTTCTTCTTCTTCTTCTTCCCAGTATAAATGTTAGTTTACATGTAAATCTGAGTAAAGCTGAAATTTAAGCAATGATGTTCATACACAATAATGCAAAACTATGATATAATTCATAAACCAAAAACGTAATTTTCACCTAAAATGTCAGTCCCTGTGTCCCTAAACACACGCCACTACTTGGTTAACCGCTTCGCCGATGGCCATTTAAATCCTTCAGGGGCCGGCAACGGATACCCAATAAACAGAACAGGACATTTAAATTGTTAAATGCTGTAAAAATGCATCATAAATACAATTCCGTATCTTCCGTATTGATTAAGTTATTTAAACGAAACAAAAACTGGTTTAAAACTCATTAAAGGCAGTATAAATCTACAGTAACAATAAAGTAGAGACTACATTAATAAATTGTTGAAATTTCACTACTTTGTTTCACTGTAGTAAAAGCCATTCTTTGTGCCGAACGCGCCTAATATGTGAATCATTTTGTTTTGTGTGTATACGAGCCATAGTATGTATGTATAGCTACGTAAGCGACTTCTCAGGTTCAAGTTTAGTTTATTTATGCTATGCCAAGCGATAATATGACGAGAATATGTTGCGTCACACACTCTCACACTGGAATTAAAACTCCTGTCAGCATCTGTTATTACAGTGTTTCTCAACCAAGGTTTCTAGTAGCCTTATGCAGCAGTTTTCGCTCTGTATTTCAGTTATTTATACTCTCTCTTTGTTCAGAGTGATTTCTTGTAGCTATCAAGAGCTAAATGTATGGCACATTTGAAATTGTTAAATTTCAATGTTAACCATGGCTTATCCCGGTAATGTAGCAAATAAATTAGCTTGGGTATGATGTGTACAGGCTTCTGATATTACTGTAGAAAATCTGGAAGATTTGTTGTACGATTATGAAGGAGATCTTTAGGACATACGTAGCAGTGACGTGTACTGGTCTACAGCTGGCATGTTATCTACTCCATTGTTTGGGGAAATGGCGGGTCAAATATGTGTGATACGGATCAGCTATTACCAGCTATCCCTCTTTACGGAAAAGAGTTAAATGGTAAAAAAAAAAGTATTTTTATACCACTGGATGTAACTATGCACAGTTGTTTAGTAATTTTCAGAGCTGTAAAAGACATTCATCTACCTGTACTTGCGCGTATAAAGAGCTTGTAACCTAATTGAGTATCATAATACTCAGAGGCCTCTTTATACTAGGGGGTAGCAAAATTCACCCCATCATCCCTCATACTTGAGAGAAAACACTTTCCTAAAAGTATACCACCCACACCCAAAAAACTTGTAACCATTTCGAAAATGTGTAGTGTGTTGCGAAAAAGAAGTTCGCAAGGAAACCAATATTATTTGGTGTGAATCTGCAGATGTGCCCTTGGGTGTTTATCCAGGTTTGGAGGTGTACAATTCAAAAAGAAACCTTTAAGGATACGTTTACATTCCTTATAGAACTAATTTAAATTTATTGTAAAACAGCAAGATTAAAATAATTGGCGTTAAATGAGCATTAAATGCATGTATGCGCAGGACGTCTATACACGTCCATATCGGTTTGGGGCATTTTAACTTGGACGTCATATGACGTCCATGTCGGTGAAAGGGTTAAATAAGAAAAGGAGAATGCTGTTTGTACAGACCTGGTGAGAAGGTTGGTGAAATGCACCTGAAGCATAAGGACATATATGGAAAATAATATACCTAAAAAGAATATGTAAAACAACTTTTATAAATTTTTTTAAGTATATTTATAGTCGCTTTAACCATGTAGGTCGTATTGTGACTCCTGGTTTATATGTTACAGATTACATTTACTTATTAAGTTTTACATTATTACATTACATTTACATGTATTATTGTTGAACAACAGTGAAGATTGTAAAGACACAAAATACCAACAATTCAACAGTCATAGTTTTGAAAATAATCCAGTGTCTTTTAAGAACTTAATGATGTTATTGATAGATGATGGCGACAAAAGGGCTTCTTTGATCTTGTTGGGAATACCCTGGTACTGGCACTGTTGATTGTAAAGGAGGCAATCGATGACATGCTTCAGTTAGTGCACTGACCTATTCTTACTCTTGTCATTATGACTTGATTTTGCCTGTGAAGATTGTAGATGCAGTACTGTCCTGCTGACGTTATTTCATGAAGCTTACTGTTGGCGGTTTTGAGCCAATTTATCTTCCATTTTTTGTATAATTTGCTTTTGATGAAAGAAATAGTATGTGGTGTAGCTATTTCAGTATTATTTTGAGAAAGTTTTTTTGTATTATGTAGTAAATGTTATATTCTTGATCTTCGTAATGATACACCTATTGAGTTTATGTATAAACTATGTGTCCTTTTATTCAGTTCTGTTTTTGGCATCTTGTTCCTTTGTTATAGTGTGCCTGTGCTAATGTTAAATAAAGCTAAGTAAAACCACTAGTGGCCTAGTTTATTAAAATATCCACCACTCCCAACATAGTAGCAGAGCGTGGTTATAAAGGTTGAGTGGTTCGGTTGCATAAATAAGTCAAAAAAAGGTTTAATAAAGTAATATTAAGAAGAGGCCATGCGGAAAGTCATGCCTGGTGTATATTACGGATTGAAAAATACAGCAAAAAGGACGTTATCTTCACCAAAATGGCTAAACAAGCAAGGATTGAAGACATAATTATTCCCATTTTTGATGGTGTAAACTATTCAAGCTGGAAATTAAGGTTAGTAACTTTATTAGAATATAAAGCATGTTACGAGCCCGCCATTTGCATGATGTCTGTTAAATATGCTGATAAAGAGGCGGATTGGAAGAAAATGGATTTAAAGGCAAGAACTATAATAATGAGTACAGGTTCTGACAAGCAATTGGAATATATTAGCGAATGTACAACAGCTTATGAAATGATGAGAAAATTTGACAAGATGTATTTAGCCCAGTCTACTGCTATGCAAATTATTTGTAGAGGAAAAATTGAAGAGATTAAATTAAACAACTGCAAACAATAGATTTTTGAGAAAACTACGAATGATTTCAAATCGGCTGGTGGGAATATTGATGAACCCGAAAAGATGAGACACTCGCTTAGAATATTGATGAACCCGAAAAGATGAGATACTCGTTTAGAGCTTTACCTCCAATTTACAGTTATATTGGAGATTTTGTAGATGTAATTCCAGGTGAATAGAAAACAGTAGATTATGTAAAATCTAAAATAAAAGAGAAAAATATGATTACCAGTGACACAGACAAGGAAATTGATATGAGTACGTTTGCAACAAAAACCAAAGCAAGTTGTTTTACCTGTGGAAAGACCGGCCATCTCAAGGAGGACTGTTGGCACGGTCAGAAAATTGGCCAAGGACAACAAAGCTACCAAGGTAAGATATCTACCCAGTCAACACCAGCAAGGACTACAGAGGTGGATTTCAGGGAGGTTGTGGCCGAGGCAGAGGACAAGGTTACCCCAGAGGTGAGTTGTTGGAACACTCAGCAAGACAGCTCCACAGCCGCATCATGGACAGCTCAAGTATGTAATCCAGAAGTAAATCAGGTAATGGGCTGTAGCGAAGGGGAATATGATGATGATGATAATAATAATAATGAAATTAATTGGTTGTTAAATAGTGGGTGTACAGATCATATTATAAAGACATACATTTTCCTGTAACTATGTAGATTTAAAAATTTCCATTGGTGTGAAACTGCCAGATGTAAAGTGTTGAAAGCAACCAAAGTAGGTACTACTAAAATTTATTTCAAAAATTATTATAATATAAAATACATTAATCTGAAAAATTTTTATTTTGTAAAAGGTATTAAGCAAAACCTGTTAAGTTTTTCAAAGATAACCAAAAGTTGCATAATAGTAGCAAGCAATGAAAATGCAAAGATTTATAACAAGTCAAGAGAATTAGTAGTTGTTGCTAATAAAATAGACAATTTGTATTGTTTAAAAAGTTTTGTTTCAAATACTGATAACAATAAAATGTATGTGAATACAATAAAATTAACTGATAAGGAGAAATGGCATAGGGCACTTGGTCATGTAAATTTTCAATATTTAAATAAGTTGATAAATAATAAATTAGTGGAAGGTTTGACAGATAAGATTGAAAGCACGGAAATAAAATGTTCAAATTGTAATGAAAGTAAAATGACTAATGTATCTTTTGAAAATAACAGAACTAAGACTACTGAAGTTCTAGGATAGATTCATACTGATTTAAATGGTCCACATAGCACAACTGGTTATGGTGGAGAAAAACGTGTATTAAGAGTAAAGCAGAAAGTGCAGAATGTTTTATAGAGTTTGTTAATTTAGTAGAAAATAAGTTTAATAAAGGAGTGAAGAAGATATAGTGTGATAATGGCAAAGAATATTTAAATAGAGATATTTATAATTTTATTAGACAAACGGGAATACAATTATTACCATGTCCACCATACTTTCATGAATTAAATGGAGTAGCGGAAAGATATAATAGGTCTGCTATGGACATTGCCAGATGTTTAATGAGAGAAGCTAAAATTCACAGAAGGTATTGGCCTGAAGTTATGAAAACGGCACCTTATTTAAAAAATTGAACCATTGCTAATACAATAGAGAATAAAACTCCTTATGAAATATTTTTTGGTATTAAACCAAATGTAAAACATTTAAAGATTTATGGAAGTAGAGTTTGTCAGGATTCCAGAAGTTTTGAGAAAGAGTAAATGGAATGATAAAGTCCAACTAGGTGTGTTAGTAGGTTATAATGAAAATGGTTATAGAGTTTTAATAAATAATAGAAGTAATGCTAGACTGTTCAGGTAGTGGAAGAAAATACTCAGTTAATTTGCTTAGAAAAACTTGATGATAAAAAGGATAAGAATATAGACAATTAAATAACTACTAATATAAAAGATGAAATATTAGGAACCAATACTGATGAAGATGCAAATGAACCTAGTTCTAATAATGATGTGAAAGATCTTGTTAATGATGCTAATTTAGGTAACAATAGGGATTAGCTTGTTATAGAAAAAAGGTCTAAAAGAAAGATAAAACCAGTTTGTAGATATGGTAGTCCAGTATCACATTTTATTTATGTAAATTACATTCATGCAAATGTACCAAATACATTTGAGGAGGCGATGAATTCCCATGATTATAAACAATGGCAAATAGCAATGGACTCGGAAATAAATAGCTTAAATAAAAATAAGACTGCAGATTGTTGAATGGCCAAAAGATAAAAAGGTTATTGATGTCCAGTGGGTTTTTAAAAGGAAATCTAATCATGTTTATAAAGCTAGATTAGTTGTACAAGGATTTTAGCAAAAGGAATATCTTGAAAATGTTTATTCACTTGTAGGAAAAATGCAAACATTGAAAATTTTATTATACAGTTGTAAAAATAATTTATTCATAGAACAAATGGATGTCGCAACAGCATTTTTAAATGGTTATATAAAGTCAGAAGTGTTTATAAGTCAACCAAAAGGTTATGAAAGTGGAAATAATGAAGTTCACAAATTGCGAAAAGCTCTCTATGGTCTCAGAGAAAGCCCTAGAGTATGGTATGATTGTTTCAGTAGATTTATAGACAAATTGAATTTTGTTCAAAGTAATTATGATTATTGTTTATATGTAAATGTTGAAAGCAAAGATCCAATATATACAACTATATTCGTTGATGATCTTTTAGTATGTTGTAAAGATAAAGATAAAATAAAAAAGTTAAAAACAAGCTTAATGGAAAGATTTAGGAAAGATTAAAAGTTATATTGGAATTGATATTGATCATAGTGATGATAGAAATAAAATGACCTTATATATTGAACCTTTGGCTATAAAATATAATCTGCAAAATACGAAGTTATATGATACTCCAATGGAAACAAACTTAAAATTAGAACAATCTAGGGAAGTAGATGAAAGTATAAAATATAGAAATATAATAGGTGAATTATTGTATATTAGTACAGTGTTAACTGCTTAAGGTGAGGCATCTGTGAAAAATGCTAAAATCCAGAGTTTACATCAGAACTGCTTGAAATTTTGTCATTAGGTGGGGTATAGGGAATATACTTAAGCTTTTAAAATTCATCTTTATATCTTAAATAGTTTAAAAAAAAAAACATATTTAGTGCTTTTTATAGTATGATTTTTGTATGTTATATATAAAGTCCCAGATCATACAGTTTTTCTTTTAGAAACTTTAAATTTTAGATTCAGGTTTCTCTGTACATCAGTTATAAAAGTTGCTATACTTTTAAACTGTGTTTCAAGTATTTTTGGACAAAAAAATTTTTATGTGTGAATACATTAAATTTTTCTTAATTTTTTTGCAATTTTGAGATTTAAAAATCAGTAGTAAATAAAATATTTAATTTAAATAAACAAAAATACCAACTTTTATTAAACATTTATTTAGGAATGTGTATGCAAAGTTTAATACAAATTCGTTGAGAATTGCAGAAGTTGGAGCATTTTGAAGATACAAAAATGTTCAAAAATTGAAAGTGGAGAAAAATGAATTTAAAGATTTAGATTGAAATTACACTACTTTATTTACTTTGAAAACTTCATGCATCATATGCAGGCCCTACAGCTATCTTATTACCTTCTTTCTCTTTAATTTGGTTACCTTTGGCCCTTTTTTATAATTTTTCTACCTACAATAGTTTTTACCAAAAATATAATAATTTAATTTTTTGCTGTGATTTCTTTACATTGGGAAACGTATTACATTCTCTACAATTTTTGTTATAAATGATTGGAACTTTGGATCCTGGTTCCTTTAGATAATAGCTACAAAACAATATATGTATATACTCATTTGCCCAAGTCTAATGGTTCTGGAGGAGAAAATTTAAGGAATATGATAGAATTTTCTTGAATTTTTTTCAATTTTCTTTTTTCAATACCAATCATTATTAATTTTTTCATATACAGCCATAATGATACCAATTTTTATTGAAAACCTATCTAGGAATATACATGTATGCAAAACTTAAAGAAATTCATTGAAAATTTTAGTGTCTGGACTATAAGGAGTATTAAAAATGCTAAAAGTTGGACATGAAGAAAAATCTAGTTAGAAGCTCTAAATATAAACATTTTTTTCTATGTTTCAAAACCATCCTGCACTATATGAAGACCACTCAGCTAGTTCACTATCCTCTTCTTCTTTTAATTTAGTCACCTTTAACTGCTGCTTGGCAGATTTATATTTGCTCAATGAGCTTTGATCACTTTATTAAATTAATTGGGAGTCGATTAATGACACAACACTTACTTTTAAATTTTCTCGGAACTAGTTTCTGAGGCCTTCCCTCTATCTTCAGCCGGACATCGACTGGTTCTCATTGGTGTAGCTGGCAATATTTTGTCATCGGTCTCCTCTGGTGGCGGTTCGAGGAACTTGCTGAACAAATCTTTCTGGGGGATGTCGAAATTGAATACTTTGTTCCTATTTTTTGAAATAAAGATTTGTTCCCATGTGGACAGTTCTTCTTTTCCTGTTGTATGTTTTAGTAATTTTCCCAAAAATGCGTGGCAACTGCTGATTTTTCTAATTGTTTGTATTTTATGTTCCTAAAGTGTTCCTTTGCTCTTGTTTCTCAATTTCTTTTGGTTTTTCCAATATAAATTTGACTACAGTCACATCATTCAATTTGATATATACCAGATTTTTTGTTAGATGGAATGGCATCTTTGATGTTTGAGCAAATTAGGTTTTTTTAAGGAGTAATGGTTCACTGGAGCTAGTTGAATGTTTTGTTTTTTGAAGACTTTTTTGAATTTATCAAAGGCCCATGGATGGTAAGTGAATTTTTTGAAGATCATTTTAGTTTCTGTAGCTGAGAGGGTTGGGGTTTCCTTTAGTAGTTTCTTATTTGCTAAGTTCACTTTTTTGTCTACTAGTGATTTGGGAAAGTCATTTTTCTGTGCTCTTTCAATAATTTTGTTGTATTCTATTTTGTATTCTTCTGCTGTGAGAGGGATGTTGACCAGTCTGTGTGCTAAACTATTAAAGATTGCCTGTTTGTGGGATCTTGGATTGTAGCCATTAGCTTTTATGTAGTTGTCCGTCTGTGTTGGTTTTCTGTAAATGCCAAAGTTTATTCTATTTTTATTTCTGATTATTTTTAGATCTAAAAATGGTAAATACTCATCTTTTTCAACTTCTACAGTGAACTTGATGCTTTTTTCTTGAATATTTAAAAGTTTTAGTGCATCACTGATGTGTTTTTTTGGCACTATGGCAAATATGCCATCTACATATCTTTGCCAGAGTTTGAACATTCATGGGAAACCTTTAGTGATCCTTATTTCTAGTGCACTCATGTACAGATCGGCCAGGAAGGGTGATAAGGGGTTGCCCATTGCACTTTGTTTTAGCTTTCACCTATCCCTAATACTGCTAATTTTCTTGCTAACAAGACTTACTTTGCTTGCGGCAACTTTTGTCTTAACTTTAAGTCTATCTTTATAACCCATATTAAATTCACTAACAGCTGCAATCGCTGCAATTTGCAATTTCTTTCTTAATACAAAAACTTCTAAAAAAAAAAAATTGTGACATTTACTCCATGGAAATTTTCATTAGCATTCTGTGCTTCTCCTTTAATGCAACTTTCCCATATAATAGTACTGACTAATCTCTTTATTTTTGACTATGAGATGGAAATTGTAAGTAGAATAGTTCATGCAATTC
The DNA here is from genome assembly GCA_030765055.1 of Mantis religiosa. Lineage (NCBI taxonomy): Eukaryota > Metazoa > Arthropoda > Insecta > Mantodea > Mantidae > Mantis > Mantis religiosa. The sequence goes on from CM060948.1 coordinate 245,711,656, forward strand.
ATACCCATGGTCATACAAAACTTCTGCATAGAAATATGACCCTTACCAATGCCCAGAAATACATCAACCATTCTTCTATTTACATCAAAAGGTGACCTTCTAGAATCACTGTTAACTCTTGGGCTATAATATGTTTTCACTTAACATTTACCTCAAGCATAGTATTCTAGTACCATTACTTACTATTATGGCTAGAACACCTTAAAGTTTCATTATATTTTGCTTTGAAATAGCCACTGTACTCCTAACCTAACCTGGTATGAATCATATACCTACTGTTGCAACAAGAAAGCAATACAATGTTAAATCAGGTTTTATTCCTATTCTAAACAATAATAATTTAATATAAGCTGCTATCCACAGCTTTCACTTGCATGTAAACCATATTTCACAAACACTACATGTCAGTGGAAATGTTTGTTTACTTTCAAAAGTAGTAAGTGGGAAATAATATATAAAAATGGTAGCGGTAAGGTTCAGTTGCTTCCACAAACATCCAGAAGATGTCTCTGCACATTACCACAGTTACAGAATCAAACCGCGTAGTTTAAACATGAGAATTCCATCAATTTTTTTGCGACACACTGGAAAAAGCAATATAAATGGCCATGCCCACCCGCACATGGGTGTTTAAATAATGACGTAGCTGCTCTTTAAATGGCGCTAGGGCCTAACTGACGGCATATTCTGAAACTACAATGTTTAAACATAATTTTAATGCAAAAAACGGAAAATGTTTTTTGTCATTTTTGACGAAATTTCACCGATGCCTCCCCTTAAGTCGATTTCAAAATTGTTAGAACCGAACACACTACAAATATGCAATGAGAATCTTAAAATATTTGTATAAAACTAAGGATTTAAAGTTAACATACTATGATAATTTAAACACTGAAACATTAGATTGTATGGTAGACTCTATGCAGGAGATAATTTAGATAGAAAATCTACAAAAGGTTTTGTAATTAAATTATTTGGAAACTTTTTGGAAACCCCATAAATAAAGTACAGAAACTAAATGTTAAACTTTTGCAGAATACATTGCTATGTCAGAAGTAGCGACAGAAGTACTTTTCATTAGAAACATGTTAAGTGAATCATTCAATGTAAAGTTTGATAAACCAATAAAATTGTATGAAGATAATTCAGGTGATATTGCAATTGCAAAATATGGTAATTTTACAAAGAATTCAAAGCACATCGAAGTGCAGTATCATTATATAAATGAAAACTATGGAAAGGGTATAACTGATATTGTAAAAATTGATTCAAAATATAACGTAGCGGACATGTTAACTAAAAGTTTAAGTAAGACAAATTTTTTAAAAAAGAGATTAAGGTTAAGATTAATTTAGCATACAGGATGAGTTTATTAAATTTGTGTGTATGTAAAAGATCAAGATTATAAATTTAAGGAGTCATGTTATATTATGTAGTAAATGTTATATTCGTGATCTTCGTAATGATACACCTAGCGCCACCTATTGAGCTTATGTATAAACTTTATGCGTCCTTTTATTCAGTTCTGTTTATGGCGTCTTGTTCCTTTGTTATAGTGTGTCTGTGCTAATGTTAAATAAAATAAAGCTAAGTAAAACCACTAATGGCCTAGTTTATTAAAATATCCACCACTCCAACAAGATTAGTAGCTTCTTTAGCAGCTAGATCAACAATGTTGTTGCCTTGGATACCCCTATATGAAGGCATTCACATAAAAATGACTTCTTTAACCTCCTTGATTTTGTTGTAGAGTAAATTAATTTCATGTATCGATGATGTACTGCCTACAGCAGTTAATGCACTTTAAGAGTCCAAGCAAATTATTTTGAGTTGTTGTGAGGGTTTACATCTGAAATGTGCAATATCGCTTGTTTGAGGGCACAGAGTTCGCTTGAAAAGATAGTGTAGAACTCAGGCAGTTGGAAAAGCATGGTACTTTCAGGGTATACTACAGCACACCCGTTTCTGTCTTCACTTTTAGATCCATCAGTAGTGTGTCTTGGATATCTGCTAGTAATTTCAAGAAATAATTGATGGTATTGGGATTTGTTGATTTGGTCTTTGACACATGTTCAGTTCAAAGTTGATTTTAGATAATGTGATTTTCCATGGGGAACATCAAGGGAATGATCTGAGTGCAGTATCGGAGGGATGTTTAAATTTAATTCTTCAAAATACTTGGTTATTCTGACATTGATGGGTAATGCTTGTAGTCCTGATCCATTGGTTCTTCCTTTATGCTTTTTGGAAAACACATAAGATTTCAAATGGGATTCAGATATTGTTGCTATCTTCATTGCGTATACTAAACTAAGTTGTGTATGTCTGGTTACCAGTGCTGGTTCGTGTGCTTCTATTTGAATACTGGCTACTGGACTAGTAGGGGAAACTCCCATAGCAATTCAAAGAGCAGTGGACTGGATGGAATCAAGCATTTTGAGTGAATTTGTTGTGGCAGAATTGTATACAATACAACCATAGTCTAATTTAGCTCTAATAATAGCTTTATGTTTGTTCATTAAGACTTGGTAGTCTGCTCCCCAGTTTTTGGCTGCCAGAATGTTCATTATGTTAGTCTTCATAGACACTCGTCCAACTTAGCTTAAAGTCAAACAGAACTCCTAAAATTGTTATAGATGTCACTGTTTCGATTATGTGATTGTCCATACACAATTCAGGTTCTGGCATTGTATGTGCATTATTACAGAATGTATGCTTGCTTTTATTTTTAAAGAATTTAAATCCTGTAGTCTTAGTCCACCTTTGGATATTATATATTGATTCCTTGAGTAGAAGTTGAGTAGTAGAAATGTTTCTTCCAGCGCATAGTATGGTCAAATAATCGGCGAAAAGGCAAGCTTTTACTGGTACTGGGATGTTGGAGACAGTACCATTTATTGCGACTAGGAATAATGTGACGCTGATGACAGACCCTTGAGGGACTCCATTCTTGATTTTAACTTACCGTGAGAAAATTCCATTTGTTCTGACTTGAATTCTACGATTTTGGAGGAAATTATAGATGAAATGGAGCAAGTTTCCTGAAATATTATGTTTCATCAATGTTTCAACTACATTGTCTTTCCACACCATGTCGTATGCCTTCTAAATATCTAAAATAACAGCAATGAGGTGTTGGTTATTGAGGAAAGCATTTCGTATTTCAGATTCTAGACTTACCAACATATCTGTAGTTGAGCAAGTTTTACGAAAACCACTTTGTGCATCGCTGATAAAGTTTATATATTTAAGGTACCAGCGTAATCTGTTGTTAATAATTTTCTCCATCAGCTTACATATTGTATTCGTCAAAGCAATAGTACGATAATTTTTTGGAATCGAGCTGTCCTTTCCAGGTTTAAGTATAGGAACTACTATAGCATGACGCCACTGGTTGGGAAATACCTTTGAAATCCATATGTGGTTAAAAATTACCAAGAGATAATGTAGAGCTTTAACCAGAAGATGTTTCAAAAACTTGTATTAAATGAAATCTGGGCTGGGCCTAGATTTATCGCACTTGTTTAGTTTCGTCATAAGTTCCTGTAACTGTTCATCATCATTATATGAGTAGTTTGTGTCAGTGGCAGCTTCCTTTAGTTTTATTGGTCCTAAAGTTTTTTTCATGTGGAGGAATTTAGGCTCGTAGTTTGTGTTACTGGAGGTTTCCGCAAATTTGTGTGCTAGTTTATCGGTTATATCTTCGGGTGATCTAGGATTGATCCATCAGCAGGGTTTCTTAGAGACGCTATACTGAAGTTATTGTATTTGCCACTTATTCTTTGTATTTTATTCCACATGACTTTCTGTGGAGTTTGCAGTGTTAAGCACGAGGCAAATGTTAAGATGACTTTTTCCTTTGTTTTATTGTTTTCTTTGCTATGGCACGATGTTTCTGAAAATTAATTTTGTTTTCAAGCATAGGATTTCTTTTGTAGAGATATAATGCCCGGTTCTTGTTTTTGATAGTTTCTTTACACAAATCACTCCACCATGGTACTGTTTTCTTGATGGGGTGCTGAGCTATTTTAGGGGTGGTTTGGTCTGCAGATTGGATTATTACCTCCGTGAAGTCTTGGACAATGTCACTGATGTGCTTTGAAACAAACCTATTTATTGGCATGATGCCAATCATAAGATCATCCAGTTTTTGTAAAGTTTCCCCAATTTGCTCTTTTTAGATTCCATGTGAAGCAAGGAGTTTTTGGAGAGTTGACTAAAGCAATTATTACACAAATATAAATATTTACCACTAAGGCTCCACTTATCTTAAGAAATTGGTGTTAATACTCCTTTCTAATGGAGATTGATTTCACAAACAAATTGCTTGCGTCCTCAGTCCAGAAAAACAAACTCTGTTGTCAAGGAAATCTCAGTTACCCTGTTTTTCTTATGTTTTTTTTAGTATTACCTATACTAAAATATACTTTAGTATTACCTATTATCTGTAAAACGAAACAAACCTAAAATCAGAATCAACTGCTGGTATTTCAAAATTTCTTTACGCGATGTTTATTTTTTAAAATAAATATCTTTTCCCAAACTATTAAATCTATTGGACCATTTAATTGTTTTAATAATTTAATTTCGCGATTTATTTCATGGTTAAATGACCAAATATGATCTGCTATGGCTGATTTATCAGTTTGTTTATACTTAATGTTATGAAAATGTTCTTTCGTTCTGGTTTCCAAATTACACTTTGTCTTTTCAGTATAAACCTGGTCACAATCTAAACAATTAAATTGATAAATACCAGATTTTTTATTATTAGGAATTTTATCTTTTTTAGAAAAATGTAGTACATTTTTAATACTATATTTATTTTGAGGAACTAAAGTTATACCAACTTCTTTAAAAACATTTTGAAAATGTTTATTAACCCAAGGATGTTAAGTAAATTTTTTAAAATTATAATCGTCTTTTATTTTAAAGAGTAGAAATATCATTAACAGTCTTTTGATATTTAAATTTTTCATCTTCTTTTGTATAAAATCTTTATTAAAACCATTAATTAAAGTAGTATTAATATGTTTATATTCTTTATTAAATTCTTCTTTATTCAGGGATATATTTATTAATCTATATATCAAACTATTAAAAACAACAAATTTATGTGAAAAGGGTTAAAACTTTTATTTTTTATGTAATTATCAATATGAGTAGATTTCCTATAAATACAAAAATCTAATTTGTTATTATTTCTTATTATCTTCAAATCTAGAAAAGGAAGAAATCCATTCATTTCAGTTTCTAATGTGAATTTTATAGCTTTATCTTGTAAATTTAGTAATTTTAAGGCATCATTAATTTGTTTTTCAGGAACAATAGCAAAAATATCAACATATCTATACCATGTTTTAAAAATCAAAGGTAAAGCTTTAGCGGCTTGAATTTTGAAAAAAAAAAACTCGTAAAAAGATCAGCAAGAAAAGGTAAAAGAGGATTACCCATTGCTAAGCCAGAAGTTTGTTGAAAAAATTCACCATTAAAAGTGAAAAAATTTTGATCCAAACAAAAAATCAGTAAGTTTAACAAAATCAACTATCAAGTCCTCAGGTAAATTTATTGAATGTAACCACTTTTTTAAATAAATTAAGTTTTTCTCTAGGAATACTAGGAAATAAGGCAGTTACATCAAAAGAAATAAGTATCAGTTTTAGATAATACAACACTGTCAATCTTTTTATTAGTTCAGAAGAATTGTGTAACCATTTAGCTAAATTGTAAGTTAGTGAGTTTGTACATTTAGCAATATGTAGCAAAATATTACAAAATTTTTATAAATACCAACCTAAAAGAAATAATAATAATAAACATATTATTAAATCAAAAAGAATTAATTTTCACTAAAGCGGATAAAGTTAATAGAATGTTATTTTAGATAAATTAGATTATATTAATAGATTGATGATAGTTTCTCGGGCTAACAGCCAGGTCAGATTAGGGTAACTACCCAATCAATAATCAACGCCGGGAAAGCTTCAAGTCATTAATATATTAATAGAGTAAATCTTTTACTTTAAGGTGAAGATTTTATAAAAATTAGTAAATATCCTTTAAAATCTTGTATCACAAATTTTAATAAAATACTTAATGAAATGAAAGTTATATCAGACAAAGAAAAACATTTTGTAAAAGTTAGTAATCCCGTTTTACCTAGAATTTATGCCCTTCCTAAAATTCATAAACCTGGAAATAAAATGAGACCTATTGTTAATTGTATAAACTCACCAACTTACAATTTAGCTAAATGTTTACACAAAAAATTTAGTAATTTTGATAAATTTGAAAGTTTAAATATTAAAAATTCTTTTGAACTAATAAAAAAGATTGACAGTGTTGTATTACTGATACTTATTTCTTTTGATGTAACTGCCTTATTTCCTAGTATTCCTGGAGAAAAACTTTTAATTTATTTAAAAAAGTGGTTGAATTCAATAAATTTACATGAGGACTTAATAGTTGATTTTGTTAAACGTACTGATTTTTGTTTGGATCAAAAAATTTTCACCTTTAATGGTGAATTTTTTCAACAAACTTCTGACTTAGCAATGGGTAATCCTCTTTCACCTTTTCTTGCTGATCTTTATTAGTTTTTTCGAAATTCAAGCCACTAAAGCTTTTCCTTTGATTTTTAAAAAATGGTATAGATATGTTGATGATATTTTTGCTATTGTTCCTGAAAAACAAATTAATGATGCTTTAAAATTACTAAATTTACAAGATAAAGCTATAAAATTCACATTAGAAACTGAAATGAATGGATTTCTTCCTTTTCTAGATTTGAAGATAATAAGAAATAATAACAAATTAGATTTTTGTATTTATAGGAAATCTACTCATATTGATAATTACATAAAAAATAAAAGTTTTAACCCTTTTCACATAAATTTATTGTTTTTAATAGTTTGATATATAGATTAATAAATATGTCCCTGAATAAAGAAGAATTTAATAAAGAATATAAACATATTAATACTACTTTAATTAATGGTTTTAATAAAGATTTTATACAAAAGAAGATTGAAAAATTTAAATATCAAAAAACTGTTAATGATATTTCTACCCTTAAAAAGAATAAAAGACGATTATAATTTAAAAAAATTTACTTACCTTCCTCAAAATAAATATATTATTAAAAATTTGCTACATTTTTCTAAAAAAGATAAAATTCCTAATAATAAAAAATCTTGTATTTATCAATTTAATTGTTTAGATTGTGATCAGGTTTATACTGGAAAGATGAAACGTAATTTGCAAACCAGAACGAAAGAACATTTTCATAACATTAAGTATAAACAAACTGATAAATCAGCCATAGCAGATCATATTTGGTCATTTAACCATGAAATAAATCCCGAAGTTAAATTATTAAAACAATTAAATGGCCCGATAGATTTAATAGTTTGGGAAAAGATATTTATTTTAAAAAATAAACATGGCGTTATGAATTTTGACATACAAGCAGTTGATTCTGTTTTTAGGTTTGTTTCGTTTTCAGAAGTTGATAATACTAAAAAAACATAAGAAAAACATGGATAACTGAGATTTGGTTGACAACGGAGTTTGTTTTTCTGGACTGAGGACGCAAGCGATTTGTTTGATCTCCATTAGAAAGGAGTATTAACACCAATTTCTTAAGATAAGTGGAGCCTTAGTGGCAAATATCTATATTTGTGTAATATTTATTGCTTCACTGCAGCTAGTTTCATTTTCTACGTAATGACTAAAGCAATCTTATCATTAATTATTATAGGAAGATGATCGCTTCCTTGCAGAGTTGAATATACAGATCAGTCAAAAAGCGTGGCAATGTCTGCTGTATAAATAGTTAAATCTATACTACTAAATGTTCCATTATCTAAATCAAAGCGGGTTGGTGCAGTAGTGTTGAGTAAAACTAGATTGAATTTATTCAGTATCTTCTCTGTCTTTTTCCCTTGCATCTGTTTTTTGACTACCCCATAAACTGTTGTGGCTGTTGAAGTCCCCTACCAAGATGAAGGGAGTGGGGAGTTGTATGAGGTTCCTCATATCATCAATGTTGAATGGGCTACTAGTAGGAAGGTAAATGTTGAAGTTTTGTTGAGTCACACTTGTTTACACTCACATTCACTTATTATTTTTAAAACAATAATAAGTGAAGGTGAGTGTAAACATGTGTGACTCAACAAAACTTCAACATGAAGAAAACCTCACTGTTAATAATGCTTCTATTTGTAATATTTAAGGAAGGTAAATGTTGCACACGCACATTGGCTGTGGCAGGTGCAACAATAGTGCAGCTGCTTCTAGGTTGGTATTTAATAGCACTTTTTGGTGTTAAATATTATAACTTAACATAGTTAGCAACACCTCCACTTGCGTGGTTTGCATTGATTCGATTTTTATTATATGCACTAAATTGTTTTATATTTGCAACAAAGTCATCCCGAAAGTTAGTTTCTTGTGTAACAGGCAATTTCAGGTAGGTGTTTATTTAACAACACTTGTAGATATTCTAACTCTGTTTGGAAACTGTTCATGTTCCACTGAAGCAGTGTTAATACCATAAAAAAAAAATGAAAAAGATGCAGAAGGAAAACACTCATCCTTATGAGAGGGAGGCAGACTTGTCACGAGTAATCAGGAATTAAACTATGTTGGTTTTGGTTTGCGGCCTTTAAGAGTTTCTTGACTATTCAGGTACTTCTATTTTTTATGGATTTTTCGATGAAGTAAGGCTTCAGCTAATCCCACAAGAACATCAGTATAATTAGAAGCAACTGTTATGTCATGAATCCCAATACTATTTTCAAAGAATGATTAGTTGTAAGTAGCTGAGGGTGCAAAATTTTGGATCGCCTTCCTCTGTTTGACTGGTTGGAGCATCATCCAAATATCTATGTTATCGTTTTTTAGAAACTTGTTTTGCCTTTCAGTTCAGACTGTTCTGAAATATCATTTACAGTATTAACGGTAGACTTTTCATTGCTGGAAATTGATATCGGCTTCTTTAGAGCAGCATGATGTGTTACTGATGGGAGTGATGACTGTTGCGAAGGAGAGACTAACATACATAGTTTGTACAGCGTCTGAGGGTTGACACTTTTGATCGTGGTTATTCTCGGGAGGTGAAGATGTGAGGTTCGTTTCCGCTTCACTTTCTGAAGAAGAGGTAGTATTTGCTTGGCTATTTATCTCCATTGTTTGTGAGTGTCCTTGAAGTTGAAGGAATTCCGAGATGTTGGGCTTATCAGCAAGATGATTACTTTGAATGGAAATGGGTTCGTTATTTACTGCTGTAGCACTGTCAGAACAGTGTCTAGCTAGATGTCCTTCAGTCTTACAAACAAAGCAGGTGGGCAAATCAGAGGCTATATAAATCCAGTAATTTGTGCCCTTGTAATCAATTTGAATTGATCTAGGAAGTTTATTAAGTTCGTTTTTAATGTAAATCTGCCTCCGGAAACTGAGAATATGGGAAAATCCTGGAATTGATAATCCTGCTCTTATTGGAGTGATCTTAGACATTGGTTTAATACCAAGTTTACACAGCTCTTCTTCAATAACTATGTTGGGAATAACAGGACAAACATTGGAATGAGGGGTCTAATTTCCAAAGAGAAATTATTTGTAAGAACCGTAGGATGTTTTGAAATCAGTTCATCTACACACTTCTGGCAAGAAAAATACAAATTTTTCCATTGGAAATTCTTGACACAATTTGAATATTTACTAGGGCTAGTTAGTTTACACATCGATAGTACGTAGTTGGTAATGCTAATGCCATCACATAATTCAATAACAATAGCTTGATCTTTATTTGGATAAGATTTTGTTGCGGCAGAATAGCTTAACGTAGAATTGTTTGAAGATATTGGGGTTTCTATTTTCTGTTGTAGTTGTCGGAGAATTACCTATTTCATTATGGCAAGAAGCAGTGATGTTTTCTGTATTCAATTGAGTCATTGTGTTACTTGAAGCTTGTTTGTTATCGTTATTTTTGTTCAGTGGGTTTGAAGAATCTTGCCAACCTCCATGAAAAGAGGCGGGTATGGAGAACGAAGCAAAGGTTAGTTGAGGTTAGATACAAACTTCGTTCTTTAATTCACTGACACCACCACAATTCTGATTTATACTTAGTCACTGGCAACACTTTTAATGTGTGTTAAACAGTGTCGTTTCAGTTTTTTAAATGAGTTCAGAATCACTGATAATCATAAAAATTCGAAGAGACTCTGTAACATGCGAACTACACATATGTCATGGCCACTGCCATCTTGACCTTTATAAATGTTAATCTCGATTGACATGAATTAAATAGAAGAAAAGGTAGTGAAAGAATAGTTGGTTGAGAAAGGATAGAGACAGCCATGCAAATCTAATGTATCATTAGTATAATTAATATAATTTTGAGTCGAACAGGTACTCAGTGCTCCATATATTGCTAGTGTTTATGTAGAACGCATTTCATTAGGACCTTCCTAAAATCCTCAGCTAATGTCAACTATTGAATGTTGGTTTGGTGAACTCCTTGGAGGTGATAGGGGAATCTCTGTTGGTATTTTGATGAATTTGACACGTTTTAATAAGTGGGTCCAACTGCGTGAACCAGTGGGAAAATATATTCATAAAGAAATATGAAGGAAAACTGTTTATTTTGACACTACCTTTGAAGAGAATCCAAATTTCAAGTTCTATCAAGATACCAACAGTGATGCCCCTATTGCCTCTAAGGAGTTCACCAAACCAACATTCAGTAGTCAACATTAGTTGAGGACGTTAGGAAGGTCCTAACAAAATGCGTTCTAGGTAAACACTAGCAATATATGGAGCATTGAGTACTAGTTGGACTCAAAATTATATTAATTTTGTGCTTCATTGTATCATAGTCCTTTCTTAGGAAGAGTAATGTATCATATTTATATGATGTTGTGACAGTTCTATCACTGCATGCCATTGATTGAAACATAAGCTGTACTGCAACACAGTAAGTGAAGCAATGTGTACCAACTTCGATTTCTACTACTCAATTAACCTTGACTTTACTGTTAAAAAACTTCTAATTAAATCATCTTTTTTGATACTTCTCGCAGGAATTATTCAGCAAATTTGGAGCCATTATTGATCTAAGGATCCATAGCAAACAGAATGCAAAGAGCATGGCTGGTGGGAGAGTTCCAAACTATGGCTTTATCATCTTTGAAGATGCTGCAACTGTACAACTTGTTTTAAATAGCAGGGTAAGTATACTGATATCTTGAATGTTAGAACTTTTCCATGGGAATGGGCTGATTAATAGTAATAGTCTCTAGACTTCTTTCTTTGCATGCACCATCTCTTATAAATCCTTTCATGGAAGTGTTGAAAACAGTGTTGTTGTATAAATTAAGTTAATTTTAAGTGAGTGTTGTTTTGTGTTATTAATCGACTCCCAATTAACTTAACCATCTCTTATGCTTATATCTGGTCACGTTTCATAAAGCAGAATGTACTTGGATTTTACATGTTCTTGTAAGATGGTAGTCTCAAATCTCATGGAAGCTGTAAATAATTAGTATGACCATGCAATCCAAATGGAGATAATGGGTGATGTGAATAAAAATTTGAGTTGACTCTGTAGTGGAGCACATGAGTGAATGGAGTGGAATGACATCAGCTTGCATTTATTGTAAATGAAACTTTTACTGAGTTGTATGCCATGTCTCTGTCAATTCATGCATTCAGTGTCTGATAATCTGAACAACACAGCTTAATCAGTAATGTAATAATAATGTTGATTTAAAATGGTAGGTTGTGTCCATGACTCATAGATTTTGTGCAAGTTGTCTGTTTCATTGCTGTGGATTAAACAGTGCAGAAATGGACTCCTCTGAAAATTTTGAAATACATTTGGAATGTGTAAATCTGATAGAGATCTCTTATAGTATATAAAAATGCTGAGGTTCAACGTCGAGAAGTGTGTACTTTAACCTAATGTTCAATGAGAAGTAGATTGTCAAGGAAGTACAAAATGTTAGCACAGAGTAAGGTTAAGTTGAGGTTTTTGGTTGTAGTCCAAAGTATGAAACAACTTAAAATTATGCTTTGTATTTTTTTTGGTGGCTGGACGAATCTTGCTTTATATAGTATCCAAAACACCTTTCAATAACAAGTATCTCTAAAATTAGGCAAGTGAGTCAACCTTGTATATACTTTGCTCCACTTACAAGTTTTTTATGAAGACTAGTTTCTGGTGTTTGGATTTTCTAGTTTTTTTAACGTAGTAATGTCCTTTAAGTAATGTCCTTTAAGATATGGAAAATTTACATTTCATCCAAAATACTTCAAAAAATTTGAAAAGATATTTAAGAGCTTCAACATAAAATTAGCCCCTCAAAACAAACACAACATCCACAACTTACTAAACCACCCTCTAAAAAATAGCACACCGAAAACTCAATTATCAGGCATTTACCACATGAGTTGCCAGGATTGTGACAAGATATACATTGGTAAGACCAAAAGGAATCTAGGAACAAGAATGAAAGAACACTTCAGAAATATTAAATTCAAACAAATGGACAAGTCGGCCGTATCACATCACTTTTGGTCTGAGAATCACAACATAAAACAAGAAATAGAACTGATCAAACAGGCAAAGAAACCTCTGGAACTACAGATTTGGGAAAACATATTTATTACGAAAAAACAGGACCTCTTGATGAATTTTGAAATTCCCGCGGTAGACGACGTCATCAAACTTACCAGGACTTTAGATGGCAGCACAACACCAAGCCAGATGCAGACACCGGATGCATCATCAGTCTACCACAGAGCTGACGCTAGGGGAGAAGTCCCCAGAAACTAGTCTTCATAAAAAACTTGTAAGTGGAGCAAAGTATATACAAGGTTGACTCACTTGCCTAATTTTAGTAACAATGGCACTCCACTTTCTGAAATACTTCTTTTTATTCTATATAACAAGTATCTCTTCTTTAATAAAAATGTAAGCCCTCTACTCTTTCATAAGCAAAGATACTGTATAGCCAACGCCACAGGCGGGATTTGAACCACGGATCTCCTGGTTTACCAGGATAGTATGAATCAATTGGAGAATCAATCTTCGTGCATGTCATGACGGCAAGTTGACCATGGTAGCTCAATGGGTAAGAGCGACCATACGGAAACCAGTAGATCCGTGGTTCGAATCCCGGCCATGGCATTGAATTTTTCAGTTTGACTATCCAAAACCTTAGCCGATACACGGCTAGTGTGAAGGAATGATTAATTTTCATCAATTAACTTCTGTATACCATATTGACATTGAACAAGAGCCTGCTAGTCAGTAGCATTCCGGATGAACATCTTCATTGTATTCTACATTTAAGTTCATCTAATTTGCAGCCAGACATTGAAACAGTAATATTTAAAATGAAAACAGCAAAGATACGAATCATGTAAATTAAGGGAGTATCATTACGACTGTGTTACTATTTAACAATTCATGTTGACAATTTCAATGCACTTTGAAGGTATATTGTTAAGATAGTTTTTAAAAATACAATATAGAAAGTTTTTTAAATATCTTTAGCAGCATAAGAGTAATATGTATTTATCACTGCATAACAACAACTCTATAACAAAATAAATGTATTAAAACATGTTAATTCTATAAAACTATTTCTGTGAACTTATATGGTCAGTAATGTGAATGATTTCTCTTACAATGCCAATATGAGCCATTTAAAATTGTCACTACATCCTTCACTCTATTCTCTTCGTGCTTTCCTAATCAAAACGTGAGTTCAAAAGTATGCATTTGATTACATCGAAAACTGAATGACCGCCACTATGGCACACATCACTTGTTTGTTTACTTGCCAGATAGAAGGAAAGAGGATGGGGGAGGAGGGTTGTAGCGGTATAGCATTTCACACTTTGCATGCTCATCTTGCTGGCCATACTTTAAGGGATAGTCAATTCTTTAAAGAGCTGGTTGCTTATGATGTCGTTTACATTTTGTTCTCTTTGCATGGACAGCCATTAAAAATGAATATCGCTTCCCATTTTAGCAAAAGTGTTAAGTATTGGAAAATTCAGGCAAATAGTCATAATACGGAATAGCTCAGAAATTGTTCCTCCCACTAAAAATACAATTATTGGAGATAAGTGGTATATTTTAACAACATCTACATTTTTTTGTGCAGTAATAATTTTTCTATTTCTTAAGATTTTTAATTTATGCAGAAATTATCCAGAATGTAGAGGAATTCTGAGTACATTCCCAGAAAATTCAGGATATAAATTTCATTTGTCATCAAAATATGTTGTTGTTGACTAATGGCACTGGGGATTAGTTGATTTGCATCATTTTCCCCCTAGCTTCCCAATATAAAGCCTGTAGGTTCCCACTTTCATCAAAATGTGTTAAACATATTTTAAATGGAATTGGTGGCTATTTTTTAAAATTAGTTTTTGGAAAGTTTTCCATGTAAAGGGTATTTGGGATGGGGGGGGGGGGTGTTTCTTGAAAATGTTTTTATCGCATATTTGGAAAATGTCAAAATAAACTACAAAGTTTGGTATTTAACATACTTTTTATGTTTGAGTTACCTTGTTCACACACACACACACACACACACACACACACACACACACACACACACACACACACTTTTCCTAAAAAATTCTTCTTTTTTTTCGGTTGTATGTGGAATGAAATCTTGTCAAATCTATGGGTGGAATGCAATACTTTCCCTTTATACTGTAAGTATGTAGTCTGACATGTAAAACTAGCTGTGAGTAATTACGGACAGATCAAATAAAAATTGCACAATAAATTGCCAATCTAAAGAGTGAATTTATTAAAATAAGACCTTAAGCTTTCCTGGCGTCGAATATGCTCAATTTCTTCTCGGGCAGCAAGCCAGGTGAAAAGACGATTAGAAATCGACGTTTCAGGAGTGTGCATCTCTCCCATCATCAGGATATTTATTAAATGTTATAACCACAAATGAAACACTGGATATAACACAAATATAAACGAAGACAAAACACTATCAAAATTTGCATTACTGAACAAAAGACTTGTTTTCAGTAAACAGGTTAGGAGATGGCATGAGTATAGAAAATTAATTGGGTCAAAGATACGTAACTACATGATTATCAAGCTTTATTGATTGTTGCTTCTTAAAATCGACGGATTTCCAGGTTTAAGGCCGGTTTCCAACAGGAGCTGAACTGAAATCCAGCATCACGATTAAGCGTGCTCCTTTCAGAGGAAATGGCCAAAGCCTCCTTAATTCTCCGCTCCCAGTAACTGTTGCATATTGCCAAGATGGTCATCTCCCAAAAATTGGCTCTATGGTCATTATCAAAACAGTGCTCTGCCAGCCCAGACTTCTCAGGTTGCATTAAACAAATGCTCTGTTCATGTTTGATTATTCTCTGATTATTCTGGTAGTGATGGTCTTTCCGGTTTGTCCTATATATGGTGTCCAACATTCACAGGAAATGCGGTACACTCCCGGAACTTGGAAGTCCAGTTTGTCTTTCACTGGTCTCAACAGATGTTTAATTTTCGGAAGTGGCTTTTGAATGGTCCTGATGTATTTGGCGAGAATTCTGCTGATTCTGCCGGATAGATGCCGGTAAACGGGATGCAGGCTGTAGCGGTAGGCTTATCTGGCACTTGCTGTATTACAGGTTTCCCTTTCCTAGCTTTGGTGATCGAGGCCTCAACATCATATTCGGAGTAGCCGTTTTGACGGAAAGTGAGTCTCAGGTGCTGTAATTCCTGTTTAAAGTGGCTGGAATCAGAGAGAGACAAAGCTCTGTGGCTCAGTGTATTGAGAACTCCCAGTCGTTGAGACTTATGATGGAAGCTATGAGCGTTCAGATAGAGATCAGTGTGTGTAGGCTTGCGGTATACAGCATGCTCCAGTGTACTGTTGCTGTTTTTTGAAACAAGAATGTCCAGGAATGGAAGAGTTCCATCCTTCTCCACTTCCATGGTAAACTGTATTTGAGGTCGAAGGTTGTTGAGATGTGCAAGAAAGCTAGGCAAAGTGTCTGATCCATGTGGCCAAATTACAAAAGTGTCGTCCACGTATCTATAGAAATGAGATGGTTTAAGTGGAGCTGTGGCAAGTATTTCATGTTCTAGGTGTTCCATATAGAAATTAGCTATAGCTGGTGACAAAGGGGAGCCCATTGCTACTCTGTCTACTTGTTCATAGAAAGTACCACCAAACAGGAAGAAAGTGGACATCAGGATATGTCAGAAGAGCTCTGTGATATCAGCCAGAAAATGCTCCTTCAGAAGTTGGATGGCTTCTTGAAGTGGTATCCTTGTAAATAGAGAAACCACGTCGAAGCTGACAAGAAGATCAGAAGGGCCAATGGTAATGTTTCTAAGTGTATGTACAAACTGTGTGGAGTTACATGATTGTGGGCAATCCCCTACCAGAAGTTGTAACAGAGTGAATTTATTTATTTTCTTGAAGGAAAAAACAAAAGACTAGCATAAATGGAAAACATTGTAAGACTTTTTCGGTTGTTTACACTAGTCTTGTCCATCACGAACTACACACGCCAGTTCAAGCCTGGGAACTGCCTTGCTACACTTGCTGCAGAACAAAATTGGTCACACCACTGCCATCCTTTTAACTGGATTTACCTCATGATGTTCTGCAATTGTTCTAACACACACAGAGATACCTGCTTACCTCAAAGACAGGGCAGTTTTGGCCACCTGGTATACAGATCCAAGCCACGTAACATTGACGATGTTGGACTACTCTACTGTGTTGCAAATTGCTTGCATGAACATTAATTCTAAGGACTTCTTTTCTGTTAATATATTAGTGTTTTGGTTTAATTAAGTGGATCCAAGGAGTATGAAGTAGACGGACAAAAGAATAAAGTTAGGTTAATCAGGAATTAAAAGTGCAATGAAGCTCAATTTAAAATAAGTTTTAGCAATGTTCAGGAAATGGGAAAAAAAGAATTACTGATTTATGATTTTGCAAAGGAAAATATGTATGTTTATGGGAACTTGGTTCCAGTGAAAAACTCAAAATTACTATTTATACCGGGCCTAAATGGAAACATTTTAATACAGTTTTAGGTGGTGATCTAAACTCACACTTTGATATCAGAGAAGATAAGCAAACATCATAGAATTTAAAAATATTCTCAGGCAGTTTGACTTCAAATGTACTAACTATAAATCACTAGACTAGCAGCCTGTTTAGATAACGTTTTCACAAACGTTAATGAAAATATGCTAATCTGTGATACAGCAGTCTTCCCATTCTCAGATCATGACTCAGTGTGGTTGACTATAAAAAATATAAAACCTAACTTCTTTTCACCAAGAAACGCAATCATCTTACTTTCTAGACCAGTAACCAGCGACAAAATATCATTCTGCAGAAACATGTTGCATGGCATTAACTGGAACAACATGCTTTACAGCTCCCATTCTAATATTGCATTAACAGCAAATGAAATTTTTGAAAGGTTTCATACTTTACTCATAAATATATTTGAGATGTGTATCCCCCAAATAAAATGTAAAATCTTTACCACTGCAGAAAGAAATTTTGTTTCTAACAAGGATAAAAATGTATGGTATACTCCCCAATTAACTAGCATGAAACACAAAGTTATGGCATATTTGGACTTATATAGAAGAGAGAAATCGGACATGGCCAGGATTTCATATATCAGCAAAAGAAAGGGGTATAAGCTATTGATAAGTGAGGCTAAAATATTTTACAACAAAAATAGTATTGAAACTGTCACCAATAAGTGTAAGGAGACCTGGAATCTGATAAACTGTCGCAAAACCTAACAAATGAAACAGTATAGAGTTAGCCCCAGTGATTTGAACAACTTTTTCATTAGCTCAGGCATCAGATAGTGTAGACATATATGATTTATCCAGTAATCTCTTGAAGAAAGCAATAGAATGTATCTTATACCCTCTTAAATTTTGTATGAACAGATGCCTTGTAGAAGGAATATTTCCGGATGTACTGAAACTTTAGAGGGTGGTCCCGATTTATAAAAATGGCGATAAAAACTGTCCATCGAGTTACCATCCAATATCTTTAGTCCTGGTATTCTCAAAAAGTGCTGGAAAAGATCATGTACAAACAGTTCTGTTGTTACATAATTATTAGCTCTGTTGTTATTTATACCTTGTTTCACATAAGCTTGCCCAGTATCTCTTAACGGTCACGTGACCTAATCACCTCTAATTGGTTGCTGTTGTGGTAATGACTGTCGTGCGGTAAAAATTAGTTCGTTATTTAACATGGTGATATATCATTACGTGTTGGAAGAGAATTGTCAGATTTACATTTTCTTAACTGTTTTAATTAAATATATTACACAACAGTTGATTTATCTGAAATGCATGTTAATTCTTAAACGCAGTAAAGAGGAGGTTCCTTTGCTCTCAAGCACATGGCACGACAGCACGTGATTTAGCGGTAGTGGTGACATTTGTTTATATGACTCATCACTGACCTTGCTTTGAACTGGATTAGTCATGCATCGTCATTCGAGAGTGCGGGAGCTAAATTATTTTATTGATCATTTTTTGCGCATGTACTTATTATATGTATAATGGCAGAGTCTACCGCCAGTTTTTCGCTGAAGTATCGCAAGGATAATTATTTACAAACAGGCGAAAAAAGAATTGTGTTGCATGTGTTTAATGCACTCACAGAGAAGAATTCGTCTTTGTCAGTGAGAGAAGTCAAACAGCTGTGCTCTGAGTTACAGGTGTGAGTGTTAGATCCGTAGGAACATCGCGACATGAAATTGAGGAAACAGGAAAACTTACCACTCCAGGCAAAAGCAGGAATAAACAAAAGTGCGTGCTCGGAGAAAATACGTGAAAAGTGTTGTGCGTCGTCGTGTGTGTAGTTTTTCTTTAGAAACGAACTCCCTAACATAAGTAACATTTTGTCTGCTGTAAATGAGGATACAGATTTACCAAATTTCAGGAGATTGCTTATACAGCTGGGATTTGTGAATGAAAAAAGAGGCAAGAAAAATGTGCTAAAAGACAGAGGCAATATTGCTGTGTGGCGAAGACGTTATTTAAGGACAACCACACTGCACCGAGATACAAATCGCAAAATATACACGAAGAACACACGAAAAGTAAAGTATGGTGTGACACGACTTTTAAGACTGAAAGACAAGCATTTTTGAAAGGTATGTGTTCTGGTTTAAAAAATCCCAGTGGAAAAGGCCAAAGGCCTTTCATTATAAACTCTTTCAGTTTCATTGCTCAGTCATTCTGTTTCAATCTGCTCAGTTCATTATAAACTTGTATTTTTGCATGCCTTCATATCCTTATTTGTATGATTTTTGTATGATTTTATTTATCTTCCCGGCAATTATTACGAAATGTGACGGGAAGGCACCGCCTATGGCCTATGACGCGAAAGCATTAGCCAATTAGGGCAAGGGGGAGGGTTGTTGAATGCGGAGTGATACATTTCAGCCGGGCAAGGTTATATGAAACAGATATTAGATGATATTGGGATAATCTACGACAAACAATTTGGCTTCAGAAAAGGCAGTTCAACGACCGTTGCCATTGTCTCCCTTATTAAACATGTCCTTAATGCTTTCAAAACTAAGTCTTGCCCAGGCTACTTTCTTTGACCTCAGTAAAGCATTTGATTGTGTAGAGCATACTCATTTATTAACTAAACTAAAATTCTATGGCATAAATGACACT
Organism: Mantis religiosa; assembly: GCA_030765055.1. Taxonomy (NCBI): domain Eukaryota; kingdom Metazoa; phylum Arthropoda; class Insecta; order Mantodea; family Mantidae; genus Mantis; species Mantis religiosa. Next base: position 245,731,388 of record CM060948.1, read on the forward strand.
ACTCTAAAGCTCTTTGAAACATACTTAGCTAATCGTAAACAAATTGTGTGTATTGGAAGTGAGAAATCCAGAATGGTGGAGCTAAACTGAGCACCCACAGGGTTTCATACTTGGGCCATTATTATATTTATTAATGATCTACAACTTGCCTACCTTTTTAACTTCTCACACGGTAGTGTACTCAGATGATACCACTTTTCTTAACCTGAGCACTGATTATCAAAGCCTTAAAACAATAACAGATGATTCCTTAACTTGTGCTAGCACGTGGTTTAGAACTAAGGCTTCATAGTAAAACTCAACAACTTATCGAGATTTAACTGTATTGGAACACCACAGTGAAGCGAAAAATTATTAAATTATAGATGAGTCGTATTTTTTACACATCTGCTTCACTTTCGTATCGCGTGTTCCTCTTGACTTAACGTCACTTCAATATATCGAGATTTAACTGTATTGGAACACCACAGTGAAAAGCAGATGTGTAAAAAATACGACTCATCTATAATTTAATAATCAACAACTTATATTTAATTTGCGTGAGATCTTGGTAGAAAATTGTTCAACAGAAGTTAAAGTTTTAGGCATTATTGAGGACAGCAAGCTCTCATGGACATCACACGTCAACTACATAACAGCTAAGCTCTCCAGAGTTATACATCTACTATGCGTTTCAAATGGGATGATGTTTGTCCGTAAACACTACTGGATGAGAAACCAATCAGAGTCCTGTGGTGTTGTCATATTGCATTTCTCGTAAGTGGTATTATGAGCTCCAACTAAATCCATCTGCAATAAATACTATTTGCGCTAAGACAAAAATTAAGATTTTGCAAAATGTGATCCATGAGAAAGAGAGAGAGAGTAATGTGTCTGACAGCTGTAAAAATCCCATATTTTTATCTCAAATAGTTTTTCTAATACAAATAAATGAAGTACCAATATATTGTAACAATGCATCGCGATGTAAATATATAATGAAATCATGATTGGTTGGCATGCATCAACGATACGTAGAAAGAGGAAACCACCACAATTTGCACTAATCGAGGACCAGCTGATGATAAGAGCAAAAGCTCTTGAAACATGTCCTGTGAATAAACAGTGTGAGTGAAGCAATGTGTCAATATCTTCTCGATTCACTTTGTGCTCCATATTTGTAAGTACTCAGAACTTAAATGTTGTTTGACATGACGTGATAAAACAATTACTTTGAATAATCCAAACAAGAGAGAGAGAGAAACAGTATACTTCCTGCTGGCTTGTAAGAATGCTGCATGGCAGAACGTGACATGTTACATTACATGATTGTTTATGAATGGTACTCTATGTACTATAAAGTTCAAAGCAGTATTATTCAGTTGTTTCTCCATTTAAAAACTAGGGAAAAGTTTATCTGCTGGATCAATTTGCAATTGAAATGAGACATGAAGTAATCTGCCTTACCACTGCCAGTACAATTCAGTTGAGTTAATGTTGGCTTAAATTATATTGCAAATAGAAATAATGCTTTTAAACTGACACGCTGAACAACTTATTCGCGAAAAAATTGACAAGGTAACACAAGAATGGGAAAACTGTGCGAGACATGCAGATAAACTACAAGGCAACTTTTTGAAAGAAATAGCACGTGACAAGATTTTGGAGCCTATCATCATAAATTAGCAATACTTGTATGATGAAGACAATAACGAATTTTCTGTTGAAGTAACATTCACAGTTATATGGATGAGCTACTGGCAGTTCCGTTGGAATGGAAAAATAGGTAATTCATAAACTATAATTACAATTATATAATTTAAAACATGTGCATAATGTGCAAATATCCATGTTGCAATTGTGATTTCAACAAATGCATTATTATAAAAGTTTAAAAAATTCAGTTTGCATTCACTTACATCTAGCACCAAGAAGACTCGTATGTGTGTGAGAGAAATATAAAAGTGGGGGTAACGACGTGGCAATGCTGAGTGTGGTAATGCATCTGATTCGCTACAGGCTAGAACTCCTCCCTTTTGAAACATGCAATAATTAGGAATTTAAAAAGCCTTGTACCTGAGCCATATATACAATCTGCATATTGTGCTTTATTTCATAGTATAATCTCGTGCAGTATTCTATTCTGGGGAAGCAGCATCCTACTATTGCAGAAAGAGATCAGTCGTATTATTGCAGATTCAGAAAAAACTGCACATTGTAAACCTCCATTCATACAATTTAAAGTAATGGCTGTGATTAACCTATACATTTATACTGCACTCACTTATGTAAAAATTAACATATCAAATCAATTACTTTCTTGGAAGTGTTGAAAACAGTGTTGTTATGATAAATTAACTTTAAAGAGAGTCGATTAAAGACACTAGACAACACTTACTTTTAAATTTTTCCGGAACTAGTTTCAGAGGCTTTGCCTCTATCATCGGCCGGCTCTCGACTGATTCTCATTGGTGTAGCTGACGATACCTTGTCACAGGTCTCCTCTGGTGGCGGCTCAAGGAACTTGCTGAACAAATCCTTCTGGGGGATGTCGAAATTGAATACTCTGTTCCTATTTTTTGAAATGAAGATTTGTTCCCATGTGGATAGTTCTTGTTTTCCTGATGTATGTTTCAGTAGTTTTGGTTCTGGATTTATGTTGTGGTTTTTTTCCCAAAAATGTGTGGCAACTGCTGATTTTTCTAATTGTTTATATTTTATGTTTCTAAAAGTGTTCCTTTGCTCTTGTTTCTAAATTTCTTTTTGTTTTTCCAATATAAATTTGACTACAGTCATTGCATTCAATTTGATATATACCAGATTTTTTGTTTGATGGAATAGCATCTTTGATGTTTGAGCAAATTAGGTTTTTTAAGGAGAAATGGTTGACTGGTGCTAGTTGAATATTTTGTTTTTTGAAGACTTTTTTGAATTTATCATAGGCCCATGGATGGTAAGTGAATTTTTTAAAAATCATATTAGTTTCTGTAGATGAGAGAGTTGTGGTTTCCTTTAGTAGCTTCTTCTTTTTTGCTAAGCTCACATACAGACTGGTAAACATCCCTCTCACAGCAGAAGAATACAAAACAGAATACAACAAAATAATTGAAATAGCACAAAAAAATAACTTTCCCAAATCATTAGTGGACAAAAAAGTGAGCTTAGCAAAAAAGAAGAAGCTACTAAAGGAAACCACAACTCTCTCATCTACAGAAACTAATATGATTTTCAAAAAATTCACTTACCATCCATGGGCCTATGATAAATTCAAAAAAGTCTTCAAAAAACAAAATATTCAACTAGCACCAGTCAACCATTTCTCCTTAAAAAACCTAATTTGCTCAAACATCAAAGATGCTATTCCATCAAACAAAAAATCTGGTATATATAAAATTGAATGCAATGACTGTAGTCAAATTTATATTGGAAAAACAAAAAGAAATTTAGAAACAAGAGCAAAGGAACACTTTAGAAACATAAAATATAAACAATTAGAAAAATCAGCAGTTGCCACACATTTTTGGGAAAAAAACCACAACATAAATCCAGAACCAAAACTACTGAAACATACATCAGGAAAACAAGAACTATCCACATGGGAACAAATCTTCATTTCAAAAAATAGGAACAGAGTATTCAATTTCGACATCCCCCAGAAGGATTTGTTCAGCAAGTTCCTTGAGCCGCCACCAGAGGAGACCTGTGACAAGGTATCGTCAGCTACACCAATGAGAATCAGTCGAGAGCCGGCCGATGATAGAGGCAAAGCCTCTGAAACTAGTTCCGGAAAAATTTAAAAGTAAGTGTTGTCTAGTGTCTTTAATCGACTCTCTTTAAAGTTAAAATATCAAATCAACTCTACAGAGTGAACATACATGACTATAATACTAGATATAACTACCAACTTAACCTACCATTTCATAGGCTTTCAAAAACATCAAACAGCTTTGAAGTCTTCGGCATTAAACTGTATAATACTTTACCAATATCATTAACAGACTTGCCATTTGTAGATTAAAAGTAATTACATGAATGGTTAGTTTCTAATCCATACTATTCAATACATGAATATTTTGAGAGCAATAAATAAGACAGCCGTTTTTTAGTTAGTTTTTGCTGCTAGACTGAACATAATGTACATTTATTTTTTTCCACTTTTGTGGTAATATTTATGCAGAATTATAATAGTGTTGTTTTGGATACAGCCTGACTTGCTGTATTAAGTTTTTAATGTTTGTAGTTATTCCTGGACTAAGGCTAAAATATTCAAAATATGTTGTAATATTTTATAAAATTGTACATAATTGTAAGACTGCTACTTTCTCTATTGTTTATAGTGTTTTGTATGTAACCTGTAAACACTGTTGACATCTATTGCTGTACTCAGCTTAATGGCAATTAAATATTGTTTATTATTATTTATTTATTTATTATTCTCCAAGTGCACTTAGTTTCTTAATATATGGATACAATCAGTTGGTCCAACAGCCCAAGGAAATCAATAGCATTCTTGCCACTGCATCTGAATTTTGCATGTTAGCAATAAAGTTTGTAATATAATCTACTTATCAGCCCATTTTTGTACTGCTTTTATCACTTGCAAAAATATTTTTGATGCTGTGTTTTTGGTTATGTTGACGTATTCACAAACACCAATATGAAAACCTGGGTCACTCAAATATTATAAGAATGAATATAATTTTGAGTCACACTAGTACTCGATGCTCCATATATTGCTAGCGTTTACCTAGAATGCATTTTGTTAGGACCTTCCTAATATCCTCAGTCGACATTAGCTGAGGATGTTAGGAAGGTCCTAACGAAATGCATTCTATGAAATCCATTCTAGATAAACACTAGCAATATATGGAGCATCAAGTACTATATCGGTGCCATATGTAGTTTATATGGCAATGTAAATAAAAGCATGTGTACGTGTGTAACATAAGTGGCTGTTTAGCCTTGTATCTCTCTGCTGATGAAAAATATAGTTCGCATATCATCTTTAAATACTTTAAATCAAATGCAAAATATGTAAACAACTTCACATTATTACAAATGCAACAGTCAAAAAGTAATTAATATTTTATTGATTTATTGGTTTGTAAGTGTATTTTGTATGTATTAATCAGAATGCATGCTGCACTTGCACAGTTTAAAAGCAGAAGTATCTGTTGTTCAACATGGCTGCTTCCATGCAATGTGTAAACATTAGAGAGAGAAATCGTTAAAAAGTGGTGAAAAACAAATTATTTGAACATGTTTTGTAAGTTGAGTGAAAAATACCTGACTTTAGCAATGAAGGAGTTAATTTGTCAGCAGAATAAACCAGTGTTTCAGCACCAAGTACATATTAATGCCACTCGAAGCAAGTTGTAAAAACGGGCCAGCTTTCTACCCCAGGAAAACATTGAGAAAGAAGCCAGTTGTGGAAGGTGAATATGATGAATTTGTTAAAAGTGCTGTTCGTGTAAGATGCCTAGCTTCTTTGGAAAAAAAAAAATGAGCTGCTAACAATTACAGAAATGCTTCAAGCAGTAAACAATAATCCCTAATTGCATAGCCTTATAAAAACGAGCTTCCACACCATTCTTCATGACATAGATTCCGAACAGAAACTAAACAAGTACATTTGTTGAGCGTGTTGTGATGCAGGTATTTTCAAAGGAAAATTTGGAAGTGGAAGTTGTTTAACGAATTTATCCGATGTCAGATTCCAATTAGGAGTCATTGCCAAAGTGGCTACATGCTGTTCTTTAGCACTGTTATTCTGCAGAAAGACCTGTGCCTTAATTTTTAATTTATAAATGAAGTGTGTATGTGAAGATATCAAATATTTAAGTAATTGTACGCATTCAGTTACTTTTTCACGTACAAAAGGAGAATATATTAAACATTACACACACCTTTGCATTTAATGTTAACATAAAAGTGTTATTACATAAGCTTCTCAGACATAGAAAACGGCAAAGCAAAACTTTGCATAGAAGTTCGTTAACACTGCATAAGTTTGACACTTGGGAATAAAATAGCATGAATATTCCCTCCAGTCACAGTCGCCAGTGGAGTCGCACAAGAGCCGTAGATGCAAACGAAGATTTGCGAAACATGTCCTCAAAATAGGTACGAAAGTGAAGCAGATGTGTAAGAAATGCGACTCATCTAAAATTTAATAATAATTTTCCCGCTTTGTTTACATTGCCACATAAACTAAGGATGGTGCCAGTATAGTTCAACTCAAAATTATATTAATATTTTCATTCTTCACCCATTAGATAATACACCACCTCATTACTCTCTTTACTATGTATAGTAAATGTTGAATGCCACCCAAAAATTCAATGTCAGGATTTCTCCAGAAATACATATTTTGGGACTCTGTGAACCTAAGAAAAAGCATATATAGAAAAAGGTCTGTGAGTATCTTTGAACAGCATAACTCAAAAATGAAGTCTGTTAAGACTAAACTTGGTATTTAAGTTCAGTATCTTCCAAGGATGCAAAGCAAAGCATTTTCAAAAACTTTCCCCCATCCTAGACTATCTTTAGTTGGAGGATGTTTAAAAAAAATGTTATTTTCTCAAAAATGTTGTAACAGCTCTGATTAAAATTCCATATATTTACATTTTCTTGATATTTAAAATGTATATTTTGAATTTTCCAGGAATGACCTCTGAAGTCCTCTTCATTCTGAATGACTTTTGCATAATTGGTAAACCGTAAAAGAGAGACAGAATCTTACTACACAGAAATGTACATCTCATTAAAGCACATAATTTATATCAAATATATATTCCTTGTGGAGTTCACCATTTTTATGTCCTGGCCGTGCAAAGCGTTCAGAATTTCAATGCTGTGGCATAGTGATCAGGGCTTAAAAGGTCTATCACTTAACATTGCCATAACATAACTTTAACATTAACATTTAACAATTAACATTGCCATAACATTAACATAACTTTTTTTTTTTTTTTTTTTTTTGCCTTCTGGCAAAATGGCTGTCCAAAAAATTTCAGTCCTTTCCACAATTCCATACTCTGAGCATAAAAAACTCTTTAGACCTGGTAGAAAAAAATTCAAAATCTTAAACTAAAACCTCATGACACTTTAGTATCCTTTGATGTCCGCTCCCTCTTCCCTAGCATTCCATTAGACAAACTTTTGATTCAACTAAAAAAAATGGCTAAATTCTATAAACCTAGATGCCAATGCAATAGAAGAATATTTGGCAATGACTGAAATATGTATACATCAAAATTATTTTGTCTTCGATGGAAAATATTATAAACAAATTTCAGGACTAGCTATGGGAAGCCCGCTATCACCATTTTTGGCCAATCTATACATGAGCTATTTCGAAACACATATAACTAAAGCCTTCCCTCATATATTTAAAACATGGTACAGATATGTAGACGACATCTTTGCAATAGTGCCCTACAAACAAATAGATGATGCTTTGAAACTACTCAACCTGCAAGAACCCAGCATACAATTCACAGTGGAAACTGAAGAGGACTGTACTCTACCTTTTTTGGACCTTAAAATCACAAAAAGCAATGAAAAACTAGAATTGGTATCCATAGAAGAGCAACACACACAGATAATTACATCAAAGCAAATAGTTTCAACCCAATTCCACACAAACATGCAACCATCAACAGTCTCACACACAGATTAGTAAATCTACCCCTCAGCCAGCAAGAATATCAAAATGAATGCCATCAAATCTTAAAAACTGCAATTAAAAATGGATATGGAAAAAACCTTGTATATAAAAAAATAAAATCATTCAAACTTCAAAAGAGATTAAAACAGATCACAGCTCTCACACCAATAAAACAAGAAATTAGATTTGCTAAATTTACTTACCACCCCTGGGCCACAAAAAAGTTCCAAAAAATATTCAAGAAATACAATATAACATTGGCACCAAAAAACAATTACAACATTAAAAACCTACTTCACAGTAATAATACTGATAAGATAAAACCAGAGGAAAAGTCAGGCATTTACAAGATTAAGTGTAAAGACTGTGAAAAAATTTACATAGGGAGGACAAAAAGAAACATAGGCACTAGAAAGAAAGAACACTTCAGGCACTTAAGATACAAAAATATTGATAAATCCGCAATAGCAGTTCATTTCTGGTCTGAAAAACATGAAATTGAAGATAGCACAGAATTACTAAAATACGTGCAAAAACATAGTGAACTCGTCATATGGGAGAGAATATACATAGAAAAACATAAAAGCCAACTAATGAACTTTGAAATCCCGCCAGAAGAGAATCCCACATTTAAGTTCATCACTAAATCAACAGATGGCAGCAGCAACTCCAGAATTACCCACACCACTGGATCAAGTTTTAGTCGCATGAGAGCCGAAGATGCAAACGATGATTTGCGAAACATGTCCTCAAAATAGGTACGAAAGTGAAGCAGATGTGTAATAAATACGACTCATCTAAAAATTTATAATTATTTCGCTTCACTGTGGTGTTCCAATACAGTTAAATCTCGATATACTGACAATACTCGGCCATCATTAGTTCTCACACTGTATTTAATGCTAACAGTCTGCTTTCTATTGTCCCTTTAATATATTTTACATATTTGCAGCTTCTTTCTTCACCACCTTGCGATTAGGAGATGTAATACTCATATTTCATATGGAATTTATCTTGATCTATTTTGTTGAGCGCGGAAAGATGTTGATGAAATCCACTTATAACATTAAGTCAAATCAGCTACATCACAGTGCTTATGCTCTTTACTTTTAGGATTTCGTGAAGTGCACTCGAGACCAAGTGAACATGAAATTGCTGGAGTATGAGCTTTCCTTGACTTGCATTTTGATTTCCTTTCCTTGTTTTTGCCATTCCTACCATTCTTGGAATGGTAGAGTTTCACAATCTGAGCTCCTGTCAATTGTGCATAGTACTGTGCAATGTCTCAAATAAGAATAAAATGCCATGTAAGTATAATAAAGCTTTCAAAGTAGCCGTGTACAAAGCTTGCAGGGATGATTGAGAATTCCAAGAATCGCAATAGTGAGATGGCAGTCAATGCCAACATGCATTTTATAGAATTGAGGTTGCTACACGTTGAATCATAAAATCATAAAATTGCGTCTATCTACTTTTGCTTTAATTCTGAGCAAGTACATCTATTGAGTTTTGAAAAAACTGCTAATATTCCCTAATTTCTACACAGGACATGAATTATGCAAAATCTGACTTCACAGAACAATGCAGAAGGTGAAAATTATGCCTATACTATATATAACTCAATTTCGTAAAATTTTGCATCTATTGAATTTTGAAAAAAAAATGCTCCTCAGTTGCTTTTTATTCATACAAATTGCCAACTTTCACTTGCTGACCGAACGTATCTTCGACTTTACGTACAGAGAGTCAGAGCTCTGGATACATGTTTTTATTCGCATCAAATTGAATTCCTTTAATCACACTCCCAATAACCTTTGCAGACCAGGATTAATTTGTACAGAATGGATTGGAAAACTTTTCTGATATAAAGAGGATGCAGGATGGGTAATAAGGGGACACAGGAATTGTGAGTAAACCCAGCAGAAAGAAAAGTCATCAAGATATATTATTTGAAAATCAAGCTTAAGATACTTGCGAACAGTTATCTGTAATGTGCTGTACTGACCCCCAATATAAAACAGTGCTTTTTATTTTAAAGTATGCTTTTGAAAATCTTAGTCTTATATGTGCAACCTAAATTTAAAGACAATTTTCGTGAAGAACTGTACAGTGAGAGTCAACACATGCATCATGGCTAGGCTCAAGGTTACGAATAAATTGCAATTTCTCAAACTGTGTTCATAAATTGTTTTGGTCAGTGTTCCAGTCATTGCAGATGGCATAAAAAGAGTATCCTCGTATCAGCGTTATAAAACAGTAGTTATGATATGAGCTTGCAGTTAAGTGACTTTTATGATTAACATTGAGTCAGAATTAACACTTGGACCTTCACTAACTTTTACTTGCATAGGACATGTGTTTCATAAATGTCTGCAACATCAACCAAACTTGAAGGTAGCCAATGATGTAGATATCTGATGAAGCTCTGTGTAATTTCAATTCATTGTTAATCATAGTCATATTTTTGCTTCAGTGTATCACTTCCAGTTTGTTTCTTGTATTCCATTTTCGATTTTATGTTTTGCATGAGGCAAAACTTACCAATAATGTACAGGCTACGACAAAGTCTATGTTTCTAAGTACAGTATACATTAATTATAATGAGTCGACTGAGACACTCTGTACTTCATATACCACAAGTTTTGTTTCAACGCATTTTCCCTCCACATTACTTCAGTGTTAATTCCAGTTTGCCTTTTCAGTTATAGTATACAATGTAGACAGAAAAGTGAGTCAAAATTTATGAATGCTGGCATGTCATAGAAAGCATTCAGAGAAGCAAAGACAAAAAAATTTCATTTATGTGTTACGCTTGTCACTCAGTTTGTACAAGAGAAAAGAAACCAGCTGTTTTCAACATGTTGTGAATACAGTCGATGGCCGGCTGAGGATAGAGGCTAAGCCTCTGAAACATGTACCGGAAAAATTTAAAAGTGTTGTTTAGTGTCATTAATCGACTCTCTTTAAAGTTAATGTTGTGAATAGTTTTTTCTATACTCTGTTCGGGTGTGTACAGATGTTAACATTACGCTGTAGCACAACTTCCAGAGCGAGCGAAGCAGTGAAGTGCAAGTGGAAACAGTTCATTACGACATTACATATATTATTGCTTACTTGATACATTCAAATAATGAACTGAGTGGATAATTACCTCAATTCAAGTTCTAAAACATTTAAAGATGAGCTTAAATATTTTGATTCCATTTATTGTTACATGGTATTCGGTACTTTCCTGACAGAGTTGTGTATATTGTAGTGACGTGTTGCTTTGCCACTCGTCCTGTTAGTATTGCGTGTTTGCAAATGAAGTCAGTATGGAGGAGTGCTTAGATCCTCTGAGTAGTATACAGAACTATGACTGGAAAGCCTTTAAAAAGTGATGAAAAGGCTATTTTATTAAATGTGTTCAAGTTTTTCTTTCAACGTTAGGCACTGGCTCTGTAAGATGTAATTCAACTAACATATGAAGCAAATGGTGTATCTGTGAACACTATTTCAAATGTGAGAACCAAAATTAAACAAATAGGAACACAGGGAATGTGGGACACAGTATATAGGACAAACCGGAAGGACCATCACTACCAGAATAAACGAACATGAATGGGGCATTAGTTTAATGCAACCTGAGAAGTCTGGACAGGCAGAGCATTGTTTTGATAATGACCATAGAGCCAATTTTCGGGAGACGACCATCTTGGCAATATGCAACAGTTACTGGGAGAGGAGAATTAAGGAGGCTTTGGCCATTTCCTCAGAAAGGAGCACGCTTAGTCGTGATGCCAGATTTCAGTTCAGCTCCTCTTGGAAACCGGCCTTAAAAATGGAAATCTGTCAATTTAAGAAGCAAAGATCAATACAGCTTGATTATCAAGTTAGGTAGTTATGTTTCTTTGACCCAATTAATTTTCTATACTCACGCCATCTCCTGGCTTGGCATTTAATTTACTGAAAACAAGTCTTTTGTTCAGTAATGCGAATTTTGACAGTGTTTGGTCTTTGTTTATATTTGTGTTATATCCAGTAGTTCATTTGTGGTTATAACATTTAATAAATATTCTGATGATGGGAGCGATGCGCACTCCCGAAACGTCGATTTCTAATTGTCTGTTCACCTGGCTTGCTGCCCGAGAAGAAATTGAGTTAATAGATTTTGTTTCTGCTTAAATCTTATGTTTCACTTCTACTGACAAAGGAGTTGTGAACATGTTAAGTTCTCTGTTAAATAGACAAATTTTCAGTGTGGATTTTATCAACGCAGTAAATGTTAAAAATGACAACCCCTTTCATTAATGCTCATTTGGGTACGTTGCCATAGAGACCTTCTTATATGGTGTAACATGCGCTGTGTAATCTGCCTGATTCTTCCCTTACAAGCGCCTGTAGATCTAAGGTTTGTGGTTTTTGAGCGTAGACCCATTCCTGTCCCTACAAAAAGAAATCTAGTGGGTTGAGATCAGGTGATCTAGCAGGCCAAGCAGTGGGGCTCCCTCAGCCAATCCATTTTTATGGATATGTTCTATGTAAATGTTTTCTTACAATCAGTGACCAGTGTGGTGAAGCTCCATCCTGCTGGAACCACATTTTTGTCTAGTAGCAATGACAACTCTTCTTCCAGAAATGCAAGGTACCGTGGTCCTAGGCTGCACCGTGGCTCATTGGTTAGACTGCTTGGCTCTCACCAAGGCGGCCCGGGTTCGATCCCAGGTGACCGCAAAGTGAGATTTGTGGTGGACAACACGGTGCTGGGGCGGGTTTTCTCCGGGACCTCCTGTTTCCCCCGCCATCTCATTCCACCAGTGCTCCATCTTCATCTCATGTATCAGTGTCACCGCCTGCGGTGCCGTATGTAGTAAAAGCGGGTGTTAAACACTACACCGTGGTCCTGTGAGGGTGCCTTCAAAAACGTATGGTGCTATTAGCTGGTCGCCTAATGTTCTGCACCATACACTGATGCTCCACTGGGCCTGAATGCAGCTTCTCTCATCCAGTGAGGATTGTCTATACTCCAGTAGTGCATATTATGGTGATTAACAGTTCTGTTATTGTGGAATGTGGCTTCATCACTAAAGAGAATGCTTCCTATAAAATCTGCATTCATTTGGTCTTGCTGCTGTAGCCACTGTGCATATATCACTTGGAGAGCCTGGTGTAGCTGTAGATGGTACAGATGAAATGTATTGTGTTGCAGTATGCGTGTCACTGAGGAGTGACTTATATGCAGATCTTGTGCCATGGCCCTGGAACTGGTGTGTGGATTGTTTTCTATCACATTTTGCACAGCTTCTTCATTTTCTCCCGTTACTGGGGCTTCGCAAGCAGGTGGTGCTCTTTCACCTGACCCTGTGTCACGAAGGCATCTTTCAACCTTTGAAAAATGTCTGCAGTAGGTGCCCTCCTTCCTGGAAACCGTTCTTCATACAGTATTTTGCGGACAATACATTACACCTGATTTCTTCATAGATCAACAGCATGTTAACATACTCATCATTTGTATAAAGAATTATGGAACCCTGTCTCGTGGACAGGTTTCAAATAGTCAATACCTAGATAATAAAGCGTCCATTCATGCCAAGCATTGACACAGCGCAAATAGCTAAAGCCAGCCACTTTGCATTTTGAAGTGTTTGAAACTGGGTTGAATGGGTTAAGCACAGTACCGACCATAAAAAATACCTACTATGAACTATAAATTTATATCAGTGGAAAACATGTTAGTTTTTGTATTTTATAAACAAGTATGTTAAAAATAATGTTGGTTGTATCATAATATCAAATTACACTGGTCGACAAAATTTAACTTATTTTTCTTTCACAAGAATTAAAATAACAGATTCTAAAAGTATTTTTCGTGCTGAATTCAAATATAATTACAGTTTTTCCCCATCGGGCAGGAGTTTTGTGTGATATTCATTTGAATTTTTTATAATATTCCAAAAAAATCCGTAACTAGCTATCTAACTCAAAATTCTAGAAAGTGGTAGATAGTGATTTTCGGGTATATTTTGCATCTGGAACGTCTCTCATTTTAGTCCAACAGTAGTCAGCCAGCATATTGGAACTCTACTTGCCTTGGTACCTCTTCTCTATTGTAGAAATTTGCTGATGAAAACGCTCACCGTGTTCATCGCTGACAGCTCCAAGGTTTTCGGGGAAGAAGTCCAAGTGAGAGTCTAAGAAGTGAATTTTTAAAGAGATGTTGCATCCCATAGCTTTATAAGAATGCAGAAGATCAGCCACTATGTCACGATAGTTTTCTGCTTTATGGTTTCCAAGAAAATTGCAACACAAACTTTTGAAAGACTGCCAGGCTGCTTTCTCCAGTGGATTTAACAGTCCCTCGAAAAGTTCATCAGCCATTAATGATCTGATTTGTGGTCCTATAAAAACTCCTTCTTTCAATTTAGCATCACTGACTTTGGGGAATTTCGATTTCAAGTACAAGAATCCATCAGAAAGTTTATCCATAGCTTTGACGAAATTTTTCATAACTTCTAACTTAATATGCAATGGAGGTAAAAATATTTTTTCAGGCTTCACTAAAGGGACACATGCCGCATTTTTCTGGCCAGGGATAAGAGATTCACGTTTTGGCCATGACTTTGTAACGTAGTGAGACTTCTTATCTCTGCTGTCCCACTCGCACAAAAAACAGCAAAATTTGGTGAACCCAAGTTGCAAACCAAGCAATAAAGCAATGACCTTTAAATCACCACAGATATTCCATTCATATTTTCCATATTGTATTTTCTCTAAAACTAGTTTCATATTTTCATATGTCTCTTTCATATCAGCGGCATGCGCTACCAGTATTGATGGAAGTTTGTTGCCAATATGTAGCAGCACAGCCTTCAAACTTACTTTAGAGGAGTCTATGAACAATCGCCACTCATCTGGCCGGTGTTGAAGCCCAAGAGTTTCCATAACTGAACAAATATTATTACAAAACACAATACCATTTTCTTCAGAGAAGTATACTTTGAAAACACTATGGTGACTACGATATCTACTAATTCTTACATCTCTTTGGAGTAGATTCCACCCTTTGAGTCTGGAAACTAAAACTTCCGCTTGCTGTTTAGACAGATTTAAATCGCGAATCAGGTCACTAAGGTCTTGCTGATTGGGAAAGTATGGTTCTGATGAACAGCTACTGGCTTCATATGTAAGATCATTTTTATTTTCATCTGAATCATTTGGAGTTTCAGTCAGGTCAGAACCAGAGTTATCACTTAAGGTCGTATCTGCATATACTGGTACGGGGAACTCTTCACTGTGTAAGACAGGTCTCATTGCAGATTGCAAATTCGGATACTTAACTGTATATTTTGTTTTAGATGTGATTTCTTTAATATTTGTCAAACAAAAATAACAGTCAGTTAAATGATCCTTCGGTTCCCTCCAAATCATGGGAATTGCAAATGGCATATGATGTGTACCATTTTTCCACCCAGTCAGCAGTCTAACACACGAAACACAGCATGTATTTGGGGCCCAGCTCTTATCAAAATCACCGAACTTGACAGCCAAAGTAAAGTTTATAACACTTCTTTATAAGTGGGGTCAAATTTCGCCTCTGAGACTTGAAGGTCAGCTCACCACAAATATAGCAGAAATTATCTGCATGATTTACACAATTTCTTGGCATGATGAAAAAATAAAGCACAGAAATACAACATGCACAACATACACAATAAACAGAAAGGAAGGAAATATTTCACTACTCAACAATCTCAGTAAGCTCAATACTGACACATCACAATGCCAAACAGATCTGAACATGTCTAAACAACAATGAACAATAATGAACCTGCACAGTCATGTTTTATTGCGCTTCAGCATGACATTGCAAATAATTTCAATAATACAGCTTGAGTAAAATAGCTACATATGAGGTAACGGTTCCTATGACAGGTCAAAGAAAACGCTAAAATCATATTTTGAAAAATAGCTTTTACAGAAAAACTATGCCTGATGGGAAAATTTTGACTACATATCTGAATTCAGGATGGAAAATGCCACTGGATTCACTATTCAGACCTCTTGTGAAAAAAACCTTGTCGACCAGTGTTATAGGCCACAAGAGGCAAAAATAAAGGGTAATAAAATTTCTGAGCTAAACATGAAGGATTTGAACCCAATTTGCAGTGGCAGAGTGATAAAGTAACCTGGATAATACCATTTAGCCAACACTGCCTTGCGAGCAGCGGTTGCTAGAATAATAAGTAACCTCAGACACTGCCCCCCCCCCTCACCTTGGAACTTAACGTGCTTTTTACAGCTTCATACAGTGTTTTGAACTGGTTTTGGTAGTTTTAACGCAAATAATAAAATTGCACCCTTCATTACAATTACTGTATGAGTAAACATCGCTGTAATTTGTGACAGAAGTAAAAACCATCTACCTAATATTCAGCATTTTATGACATGGCTGTACAACAAAAACACGTGTTGACGGAAGATTTAAATCCAATTGGTTCCTCTCTGTAGATCTGCCAGTTTTTGTTCCAATGTTATTGTCAATTGATGCATGTTTCAGGAGCGTGTTTACAGGTGTGTGTGTGTATGTGTGTGCGTGTGCGCACGCATGTGTGCTAATGAATAAAAGTTTGCAAACTCCTCTAAAATTGCTACTGCAGCTCTCTGTCAGGGTATGATGTTTTTGGAATCAACATACATAGTAATTGCTTTCTGTCCCATACAACACTGATTCACCGAGTTGTCTACCCTCTATAGTCTGTTCTGTAAATGATACATTAGAAGGCATTCAAGAAAGGCATAAAGTCACATAATGTTGCATAGTAGTTGCATTTATTTAAAAATAAATAGGGTCGGGTGACTCACCTGGTATAATCACTTCACATATTTTAAATAAATAATTTAATACCCAACATACTCAGAAGAGATTGCAGCATTCTAAGTCAATTTAACTTACTATTAAAAATTGCACATGATAAACTTTGTGGCAGTGATGTGGACTGATAATTTAGATTAATTATTGAGTACATTTTCGAACTAAATCACTATTATACAGGAAACATCTTTCAGAAGCTAATTCCTTCTATCAGTTCCTTGCTAACTACCAGTATCATTCTTTGTGGTTATTGGATGAACCTCTGCATAAGTATGTCACCTGGTAAGATTTCAAAACTGTACTTAGTTTGGGAAAATATTTTCATTTGGAAGAATAGAATCATGATTTCAATTTTGAAACTCTTTCAGGCAACATACAGAAGGTAGCAAGTAGATATATCTGCAAAATTTGTAAATTGTTTTGTATAATTTGATTTAAAAATGAATAAAGTTAAAAATAAGGTTTGCATAAAAAGGCCTGGTATAGATTCCAGAAACCTGGCTATTAGATCTGCAGATTTTATTATATTTTTTATTTTTAGGCAACATATTTGAGGTTCATCCACACAAGGAATGATGCCAGAATAATCATCTTCCAAGGGAAGATTTAGGAAAAGACTATTTGTAGTCGGCTTTTAACACTTTGTCATTTATATTTTTATATTATTGAGGGACTAGTTTCAAAAGCCGTTGCATCCATTATCAACCTCGAAGGTCCGACTATCATCTGTTGTCTGCTCTGTTCTCTCTGGTGGTAGAACTATGAACTACTACTTCAAATTATCTACTGGTAGGTTTTCAAAGTATGTTACTCTGTCCTTATTTTCCATATTAATATGCTTTTCCACGTTGTCAGTGTGTGTTGAAAGAAAATGGATACAAAAATCTGGCTAAACTAAAAAAAAACCATTACAGAAGCAACCACATTAACTAAAGAAAAAGTACGCAACAAAATATACATTGGATTCATCTATCACCCAAAAACTTTTAATAAATTCAAAATGATCTATGAAGAAGAAAATATCTTGGCAACTACTAATAGATACTCAGTATTAAAATTAAGTTCAAAAACGAAAGGTGAAATCCCACCAATTAATAGATCTGGAATATACCATATGTTGTAAGGATTGTGAAAAATGCTACATAGGTGAAATTAAAAGAAACCTAAAAATCAAAGTCAAAGAGCACTTTAAAAACAAGAAGATAAGTCAGCAGTAGCATTTCATTTTTGTAACAAAAACCATGACATTGACACAAATACAAAATTACTAAAAGGGTTGATAAACCAAAACAGACAGTGTGGGAGAACATATTAAAATGGAAAAATAAGGACAGAGTAATGGACTTTGAAATCCCACAAGTAGATAATTTGACAAAGAAGTTCATAGTTCCACCACCAGAACAAAGAGAGCAGACAAAAACAGACAAGTCGGACGTTCGAGGTTCATAATGGATGCAACTGCTTCCGAAATTAGTCCCTTAATAATCTAAGAATGTAAGTGGTGAAATGTTAAAAACTGAATACAAATAGTTTTTTCAATTCGTTTTGACATTACTGGTACTAAATTCCTTCAGTCGTGCCTAGAAAATTTAGGGAGTTTAGCCAACTTTTTCCTCAGGCAAATATCAAACTAATTTACAGATAGATTATCAAACAACATACCATTTTAAGGTACTCTCTTAGGGACCTTAATGTTCCCACACGCATGAACTGATTCATCACACTTTTTTTTTTCCTCTCTCCTGATTAATGGTAATCACCACTAAACAAAATGCATGGAAAACAGAATCAAGCATTATTGATTTAACATCCACAGAACCTCTTATTTTTTGTGTACATTCCATTTAGTTCTTATTGGTTAACTATCACTTTTTTGTTATATATTATGTCCAGATCAGGAGCAGATCTTCCTATATATTTCAGTTTTACCTTTTCTACTAACAATAATGTAGAAAGTGGGCTACTTAGTTGTTTATATATAACTTTGTTAAATAAAGAAAATATCATCACTTCAGAATCTTTAGTATTCCCGGCAGAAGCAAACTCTTTCCAAAAAAAAAAAAAAATCATCTGCTGTATAATGCAGATTGTATTAGAAAATAAGTATTACTTTAATTTTAAATGCGAACAAGGGGAAATGACGAATGTGATATAAAAACATAGTTTTCTCCCAACTTTTACACTGCATAGTTTTAAACTTATCTGTAAGTGGCCATCTCTTAATGTTGCATATTAGTCTTGGTCAGTACCATTGGTTCTACTGATTTGCTTGTGATGCCAGTGATATAGTATAAATGTATGTATATGTATATTACTATAATTATGTATAGTATAATAAAGTATAAGTGATCGGCTAGAAATCAAAGTATAGCCTAGGAAGTGGTGTTCCTTGATTTAATAGTTCATTGCAGGACCAAGAAGAATTTCTGATGTGACCAAAAGAAGCGCTAATACCAAATCTTCAAGGATTCTTATAAAAAGAATTTTTTTATTTTATATCGAAATTTAACTGTAACTTGTTTATTTTGTTTTATTTTACATGTAACTTTTGCACATTTTATGCACTGAAGATTGAATACATTCTGAAGTCCATCTCATTGCAGAATTATTATGCCTTGCATGGCAAGGAGAATTTCAGGAAGTTGAAAGTATACATATTGTAATGTTCTCAGGAAACCAATGAATTACTCATATTAGTCGTATCCAGTGCTTTGCACTGTTACAGAGGCTTGAGGTAAGAAGTAAGTACTGTTGCCAAATGGGCCTGTTTTTTTGGAGCACAAACAATGCATCATAATTAATCCATCAGACCTGGTAGCTTTGAACTCCATGATCTAAGACATTCTCTAGCTTAAGGGTGTGTTGTGCTGTACATAGTGCTTAGGTTGAATGTGATGGACAGAATTAAATATTTTCAGGAATAGGGTGCTTTGAATTTGAGTATAACAGAGATCAATATTATCTATGAAAATGGTATGTTTGTGCTAGTTTCATGCATTGTTTTAAGTGCTTTTGCAACCAAAGTTCCACTTACTATCTGTTCCTTCTCTCAAGTATTTAAAATTGCATTCCAGAAGAAAACATTGATTTTTGATGTTCTTTTTCCAGCCGATCTATTTTCCAAGTGAAGGAGGTCAAAAACTGAATGTGGAAGAAAAGAAGACTCGTCCTCGCCCATCGGTGGATGGAGGAAGAATGGCTTCTGGGGGTGATAACATGATGGGTCGTCCAAACAGTGGGTTAGGCGGCTCACGATCAACTGGGCCAGGTGGAATGATGAGGGGCGGGCCAGGAATGGGCCATCATCGTGGTGGAGGAAGAGGCATGTCACGGGGGGATGGGCGAGGCGGTGTGATGCACAGGGGTGGCACTTACGCACGACGTTAACAGAACTCCTTAACACGCATTGATTCGATAACATTAGTCCCTACCGAGAAATGTGTGTGTTTCTAAAGTAAAATGCGCAATTCAATTTAAACAAAGGCAAAAAATGGGAAAAAAAGAAAGAAAATCAGAAATCAGTATATTGGAAATAAGGAGGTGGTGTCAGAATATGAGACCTTTAAGCCAACCACTCCTTGATCAAATAATGATTATTTGTAAGTAAGATGTTTAAACATTGAAGTTGCGCATGGCCGTTTGTTACAGTCTTCATAATCCACATTGCTATAACACAAGACTTCACTGAAGACAAACAGGTTTCCTTAATAAGAGCCATTGTCATTTCCCCTTTAAAGTTAAGTTAAATGAAACTAAAATTTTGGTAGGCTTGGGATTCAAATACTGTAAATTACTCACTTATTTTGTGGCCTGAATTTCTTGTCTGCCAAGGTGGGTTATGTTTCAGAAAGAAACCTTAAATTTAAAGGGGATGACAATCAGTTGGGGATCAGCAAAGGAAGCCGTAACAGTGTTCTTTTTAGCAGGTGGTATGCAAATAATGGAATTAGAGCAAAATAAGTTGCTAGAAAGCTCTTTTCCAAAAGTTATGTCTGGAAATATCTGAATGTTGGTGCTGTTATTTTTTTTCTTTCTTTTTTTAACCCCCATTTATTGCGTATTGGCATGAAAAGGAAGTAAAAAGAAGATCTTTTTTTTTTTATTCTTTTTTTTTCCCTCCCAATGGTTGAAAGTGGAATGAATAATGAATGTTTTCTCAAGCTGCATTCTCAAAAGTGAACAATTGTGTGTGAAGAAGGGTAGGGGGGATAAAAGAAAATCTCTCTGAGCAACCAGCCAAGACTTCAGTTAATAGATTGCTCGATATTGAGATACCTTAACTTATTATTTACATCTATAAGGTTTTAGGTGGACTACTTGATTCTTATTAATATTTTGGTGGTGCTGCAGAGAGTTTTTTTTTGGGGGGGGGGAGTGTTTTTTTTTTTTTTTTTTTTTTTTTTTTTTTTTTTTTTTTTTTTTAAGCCATTATTATTTCCACTTGTTCCTTCCTTAAGTGACGTGTCAGTGGACAAGAATTGTGTGTGAAGTTGGAACTTAAAAGAAAAAAAAAAAGACGTTTTAATGATAAAAGTTAAAATGGAAGGCATAATCATGTGAAAATGAAGTCCAAACTATTTTTTTAGTTCTATACTTGTCTTAAAATCTGAATCATGTTCTATTTTTTTTTATTACCTTTGTTAAAAGGTGATTTTTTTTTTTTTTTTAAATTGTTAAAATCGGAATCATGTTCTTTAGTTTATTGTTCAAATCTGGGTCATGCTTCTGTTTATTTATTGTTAAGCCTGCTAGAAAACTTACTTTTGTTACAGTGCAGTTTTTCCAATTTGAAATTTGTCTGTTCTATGTATCATCTCTTTTTAAATTATTTACAATGCATCCCCCCTGGTCATCACACAATCATAGTATTCCCTGTGATAATAACTTTAAAGTAATGATAGAAATAAAAATGCTTCCCTTTTTAAGTTAATTTCATGTAAGTTCTTTTTTGTAGAGTTGGTCTAGCTTTTTAAATATTCATCTTATTTCTTTCTTTAAAATCAAACATAAGTGCCAGATCGTCATTCCGTAAAGAACTGCAAGGTATCAAAAAGGAACTGTTGTACAATTTTCCGCTAGTCAATACATGAAAATATCTTGGCATTCTTACAGTATTATATTGTTTAATGAAGCAAGAAGAAGAAGAAAAAAAAAAAAAAAAGGTCAGCAGCAATTCAATAGTGGAAAACAAGTGCAAACAATGGACTGGTTCATGTTTTACAAATTAACTGTCGCTTAATTCCCATGGAATTCTTGCACTACTACTCCTCAAGTTTTTAACCTCCTTTTAAAATCTCCAGAATATGTTAATGAAACATCCATTGAGCATTTGAAAGATATTAAATTGAATAAGTGCACTATGTCCAAAATCTCAATATATAAATGCAACATCCATTTAGATTTGAAAGATAATA
This sequence comes from Mantis religiosa, assembly GCA_030765055.1. Classification (NCBI taxonomy): domain Eukaryota; kingdom Metazoa; phylum Arthropoda; class Insecta; order Mantodea; family Mantidae; genus Mantis; species Mantis religiosa. Next base: position 245,753,301 of record CM060948.1, read on the forward strand.
TTAAATTGAACACATGCACTCACACTGTAATTCCAGAAATAAATACGGAATAAAATGTTAGCATTGATGCATTATGCACCATTTGTTCAATATAATATCTTCTATAACAATGCTTAGAGGAGACTAGAATGGATGTCATTCCATAGATGTTCAATCATCACACCTTTTCCCTGCAGTTCTCTTTTTTACTTTGGCATGAATCAGACTGGTTCAGTATATTGAGTTGAAGTTGAAATTCAAATTTATATGAAAAGGTTGCCATTGGTTGTAAGTTGGTTTCCAAACTACAGTAAGCCACTTTTACACACATAATATAGATGGTTACTAGAGTTTAGCAACATTGATTACATTGTTCTACTCAAATTTTTCTGTTATATGAGTAGTATTACTTCTGCTCTATATGAATGGGATATCTGCCATTGCGAGTGCAGGTCAGTGTAAAAGAACAGCCTATTACAAGCTATGTTGTTTACCATCCCTCTCTGTGATACATTTTTGTTATTAAGAAAAAAATTATTAATGAGGAAAATCTATTTATTCGTAGAACACATTTTGTTTAGGGTTGTTTTTATTTTACAGTTATGTAATCCAGAATTGCATCATTGCAGGTTTTGAGTACTCAAGAATAGTTTTAATACATGAAATAGTATTTTAATACATCTTAATATATGCATATTTATTTCCCAAAATTTGCATAATTTCCAAGCTTCTGAAAAAATTTCTAAGATGATACAGAATAAGAGAACCACTAGGTACCCCATTTAAAATACTTCTTCCGTACTTCTTTATTTCTAATTTAATAGGGGCCATTGTCACATTGATGTTATGATTTTAAGTTGCAGTTTTATAGTGAAAGGTCCTTAATTCGCCAGGGAAAAAAATGAAGTTCTAAGTTGTAACAGCTGGCTTAGGTCTGTCTTTCATAATAATCAGCTGCGTGATACTGTGCCAGGCAGTGCACTAAATTTGTAGATAGAAGAATTTTCCCGGCTCAAGAGCTGTGATCTGCTGGAGTTGGAAGATTCAGACATTTCGTTCACAACTGCGGTGAACATTATCAGTGGTGGCATGGTCTGAGTCTTCTAGGTGACAGTTCAGTCACTAAAGCATCGTTGAACATCACAAATTTCCAAACAAATTTGATTATCATTCATTCAATAATTGCTGTGTAACCAGTAGTAGTGTCGCGTGGTAGTTTACGTAAGCTTCCTAATAAGAACCCGAGACCCTTGACGAAATATAAAAATTTGTTTTCTGGTGCCCTATAGAAATTTATAAAAATAAGATTGTCATTAACTACCTACATTTGGTTTGATGGTTTATCCCTTCTACATTTAGAATTTGGTTGCACTTGCCTTTAGCCTTGCGTTTCTTTGGAGGAATTTTGACATTTAAATTTAATTAAATCTCTCAGGATACCATAAATGATAATTACTGTACACAGTGGCAGCTCGTGGCCGAAATGTTTGGTGGGCATGGAAGTATGTGCTTGCTAAATATTAACAAGAATAAATTATTACACTTGTAAACTTTAGAGCCTTTTTTTTTTATCACTTCAAATTCCATCCCTATAACCCACGGAAACAGTGGTTCTCATATTGTAATACACACCTCAGAAATAAATACAAGAAGCCTAACGCAATTTTTGCCCAAAGCTGCTATATCAATATGCATGTGACATAAAAGGATGGTATTAGAACATCATTCAAACTTAACCAAATCCAGAAGCAATGTTTGCCACATACGCTGCCACCTCACCAGTGTAACTTTTTAGTGTATGTACACACATTACTACTCATATTTTGCATTTACTCAATTTATCATGAATGAGACACTTCTGGGCTGTTTATATACAAAATCAAGTCTTCTGTTCTTTAGTTTTATCATACTTCCCCCACTCTTTCATCAAAATCCTGCATATTACTGAAAGTTCCTTATTTATTAACAGCATTGCTAAGGCATTGAGTCTGTCGTTTGTATTTGTATTTCTTAAAAGCATTTTTATCCTTTTCAGAGTGGAAAAGCACTGCTCAGGTTCTGCAGTCATCAGTGTTGTTATGACAATTTTCAAAAGTTTTGTGACTTCAATGAACACTGATGAAAACTTATTTCTGTATATGAACTGAAAAAGTTTCAATGCTCCTTTGATGCTCAAGTCATTTTGCCTGTAAATTAGCTTCAACTCTGTGCTCAGTTTTCCTTGTGCACAGGATAGGATTGCACCACTCAGGTGAAAATTTCTTCCGGGAAACATTCACAAAAATGCTTAAATAAGTTGTTACACAGTAAAGATACACCTCCTAGATGCCCATTATAAGTAAATCTAGCGGAAATTCTTCCCATACATTTTTGTGTGGTTCATTCAGTCTATCCTTTTCCATTTCTTGTTTAAAAATATGGATGTCACTCCGTAATGTTACAGTATCTGTATTCTTCTTTTGAATTTGCTGATACAAAATGTGTATTTGAGGTAGGATTTTGTTCAAAACTATTAATCAAAAATAAAATTTAGATGTTCAAGCACTCTTCTGTAGCTACTGGCTTCATTTATTGTGGTTTTCTTAGTACAGCTCTCTTCAGTAATTTCGAAGCAATCTCAGGTTTTCTATGCTTTCGTACACAACGATGACAGTACGAATATTGTAATTCCATCTTGTTAATGTAACTCTGAGCAGTCTTGCCTGCACTACTTTCTTTAAAATATCAGATCGCAAAGAGGAAATGGAAAAGAATGCTGGTATCCAAGACAGATTTGAAAAGAACACGCGTATCTTGGAATTAGCATTTGTTGCCCTTTGTATGATTAAATTCAACTGCTGTGCACAGCAGTGGACAAAGTACGCATATGTATATGTTTCCCTTATTTTGGCCTATACTCCACCAGTCCTTCCACTCGTAACACTGGCCCCATCAAATGTTTGAGCAAATAAGCTTTTCTTTGGTATGCTTGTATATGTTGCTCTATTTTCTTCCTACAGACCTTCAACGTGCAGTCTAATGGTTCATTCTGCACTGTTTTCGAAGTTCCTCTAAATACTGAGGCTTTTTCTAAATGTTGCTTCATTACTGTATCCAGTTCAGCTGTATAGTCAATGAGGCAATGTACACCCCTGGAATGGAAGAAGTAACAAGACTCGTGATGTCCTCGTAAAGCCAATTCAAATTTGGCGCAAAATGTGAGACATGAAATAAGCTTTATCAAAATGTGTATTTTCACTCACTTGAATGTTATGTTTCTTAACATTTTCTTTAAACATGGAGTTAAGACATGATGCAGTGGTTTGTTTTCCTAGGAGTGACCGATCTACCACACTATTCATATGGTGCACTAAATCTTCATGTTCTGTTTTATAATTTTTCTGTTTAAGTTTTATATCACTTACTCCATTAAATGTCCACAAACAATTGGAATTTTTAAGAGCAAGCAAAACATGCGGATAGCAGAAAGGATTTGAGAACTTCGCAGCCACAGATCCAGTCACGTTTCTCATACATGACTTTAGAATTAAGATGACTCTTAAACACCCAGTTTTTTTTTTTTTTTTTTTTTTTTTTTTTTTTTTTTTTTTTTTTTTTTTTTTTCCTGTCAATTGCGGCGTTGGTCTACACCAAGGTTTCAATTGTACTTTTCCTTCAAGAGTCAACCTTGAAAACTGCGCTTCTATTAGTGGTTTTACAGAGTTATGCATTATTCTTTAGTCACTGGATTTTATGAAGCCACCTGTAACACTGTTAATGTTCCTAACTCCACAAAGAACTCTAAAATAAGAAACCAGTGCATTTTAACACTGTAAAACTACTCTACACACTGCACTAGGCGCAGATGGAACTACACCGGATAAGCACATATGCAAGTCCTTTCCCCACTCCTTCACCATCTCCAGAGCTGCACGCCTTCCTTAACATGGAAATGCAGCAGGCCAACGCTTGCGTGCCAAGCCATATGCTGTAGGTATGAAAACATCACTTTTACTACCCTGTGAAGCTTTCTCATATTTTAAAAATAAAATGTCCTTAATGGTGGCAAGGCCATGGTTCATTTAATTCCGTAAGATTGTTTAGGGGGGTGCGCGCCTTTGCGCCCTTATGACAAACTGCCCTTGATAGTACACTAAAATATATATAATATGCTGAGCACTGTTAGCAACCACAAATTCCAGTTTGTAATCATGATTTCTCATTCATACAGCTGAGTGACTTCCACATTGTTCCACATTGCCCTATTCAGGCTGCATCGTCTTTATCGAGAAAATATCTTTGGTAAGAAATATAAGAAATAATAGCAGTTTAAGTACTTCAGTATAACCTTCATTCTCAGTAACCAACATACACAAAACTATTTCTTATGTTGGCAGTGTTTGAGGGTTTTTTTTAATATATTCGAACTCTGAACCTCTTGAACGTGCGGCAGACACACTACAGAGACGGGTTATGATTATTGTAGGCAAATATATAGATAGAAGGCACTGCAGATGGGGTAGGACAAATAAACTTTGCCCTGTACTGGATGCGTGCAAGACTGCACTAAAGATAGTTGACAACCAATATTGCATATAGCAGAAAGAAAATTGGCCTCAGTTACGTTTTAAACTTTTGTCCAGTGATGTGTGCCTCCAAGACAGAATTGAAAAGGTAAAAATTGCATATTTTTGTGAATGTTTTTCATTTAATACTTTCAAACAGTACTTTTGTAAATAAATCATATATTAGTTGGGGTATCATTCTAATGTTTAAATAATTTGTTGTTGCCAAACTTGGCCCTGTGTGTTAGAAAGCATTTTTTTTTTTTTTTTTTTATTTTTAGTACTTTTACTTTAAAAAAAAATTCCCAGCTCAGTTACATCATTGTGACACTGGTCCTTCTCAGAGGTTAAAATCTACATTCTTGATTAGATGCAGAATTTTATTTAATTGGTTAGTTTGCATTATAGATTGCAAGATTCTTTGTCACTCTAAAGCCTTGCATTCTAGTAGAATTTGTTTATCAGTTTTTATTTTTAAGTGATTTTGATGTTCTCTTTGAACAAGTATTTTGAAATGGTTTTGTGTATGGGCTTTGTCCAGTTATACAATTCGTAACTCTTCTTAATGAAAGCTTGCTTAGTTCTGATAAGTGAGTTATATCATTTTCTACACTACCTTTTTAAAATTTGGCTGTAGAATTTATTTTTGGAATTGGGGTTGTACATGCCACTATAATCTGACAAAAGATCCTCCAGGATGCATGGTTTGCACTGATAACTTGAACTTTCAGTTCCCTCAGGTAAAAGTTCATAGGGGTTAGATCTGGCAAATGTGGGGGGGTGGGGGGAATGGATGGCCCTGCTTTGTCCAATTCATTGGCCTTGCAGATTGTCATCCAGGAAGACTGGTGTAACTTGGTTATAGTGTGAATAAGATAAGATGCTTCGTTGTCACAAAACACTTGAAAAATTCAGTCACCTCAAAGTCACCTCAAAGCTCTGCAAACAGGTGACTTTTCATGTTAAAGCAAACTAAGTTAAAAAAAAATACAATTGAACTTAGGGTTACTGGGAGTAAAAGTTAAATTACAATAAAATATTTTCAGACATTCTATAAAAGAGAAAGTGCAATGCACTGGTATATGTTAACATACTAATGTTTAATTGAATAAAGGCTTATATATTGTCATTCATGTATTCAGCTACTGAATAGTAGGTCTTGTCTAATAGTAGATTCTTCAGTTTCTTATTAAATAGTAATTCCTGCATAATGTGGACTTTTTTTGCATAATGTTAACCTATACATAGGTTGCTTTAAATTGCTTTTTGTTCTGATTTCATCACTGTGTTGTTATTTTGAGGCATACAATTTATGAAAATTTACATGAATAATATTTAGTTCATGTAGGTATTGTGCTGGTAAGGTTAATATTTTGTGACTTTTTAATAATTTTGTACACAATTCTTTTGGTCCCATTTATGACATTATGTATGATGTTTTTTTCTGGCATTTGAAGATTTTTATCCCATCCTGCTGAGTTGCCACCACAGTATGATCCCATATGACATCATAGAGTGGAAGGATATCTTTGTAATTTCCAGATTGGTAATTTGAGCTATGCAGTACATATTTTTGTTGCATTGTGTTGCAAGTCTTCAGTGTTTATAACTTTCAGTGGTGATGCCATGTCCTGCTAGTAAAAGACATTGTCCTCCCCATAAGTGCATGTGCATATACACCGGGTAAAATTAATGTGCATAACATTTGCAGATATGGTTATCCAGTGACTGGTATCAAAGAAAAGGCGTCTCACTAAATTTCTAGATGATATATAAGCTGAAGCTTTCATGGCCGGCGTCTTGAAGATAAATTTTGTGTTCTGGGCTTATGGGCCGTGGTCTAGTAGTTCCTGGCGAAAGTCAGTTCTTGAAGAGTGAACTGACTTTCGCCTGGAACTACTAGACCACAGCCCATAAGCCCAGAACATAACATTTATCCCCTAGATGATAGTACACACATTACATAAACCCCTAATAGATTAGCTGCCTGATCCTTATGAACATATTTACTGATGCCCAATAGACACAGTAATCAAAGTATAAACTTGAAAAAAGCGTAGAGACAGTAAAGCACAACTTAGCACAAAAGTGAATCGAGAATATATTGACACATTGCTTCACTCACACTGAAGTACATCACGCCATCTATCGACGATATGGAGAAAGAGGAAACCACTACAATTTGCACTAGTGGAGTACCAGCTGATAAGAGCAAAAGCTCTTGAAACATGTAAATTTAGTGTGAGTGAAGCAGTGTGTCAATATCTTCTCGATTCACTTTTGAGACACAGTAATGCTGATTCACTGTTCCATTCAGTTTAAACTGGGCTTCATCTGACCACACTATATCTGTCACAAAATGTTTATCTTCAGTTACCATTTGCAAAATTGCTTCAACAATGAGGATCATCTTCATTAATCTTTTGCAGTAATTGTACGATGTACAGTTTCCACTTAGCAGCCTTCAGAATTTATAGCACACTTGTACTGCTAATCCCCACTTCACATGTATGTTGCATAGCAGACATCTATGGAGAGGTAACATACTTTTCCAACTGTGAGCCAGCAAAGCAGACTTTTAGCTGTACATGGTCTTCCAATTCTTCCTTTCTGAATATCACAAATTGTTCCATGCACTTCAAATTGGTCAATAATGTGTTTAATTGTGCTTCCACTGATGCTGCATTTCAACAGCATAATGAAACCATAAATCACTTCACAATGCATTTTTGCTGTTCAAATGTCAAGCATACTCCATCCTCTCTGTTTTATCACTATCGTTAAGTTGTTTAGGTCTAGAGAAGTATAATGATGCAAATGCCAACATCTGCCAAGCGAAAGTCTATACTACAGTATTCTTGTAATGCAAATCGGTTTACAGTGTCAATATCCTCCTATACAATACAATACTTTATTCATCACATAACACTTATATAGTTGAGCAGGTGCTCGTAAATCGGTGACTCGTCAAAATATTAAACCTAAACTTTAAGATCAGAAATAAGTCTACAATATTTACAATACAATATGTTACAAAGTATAATAAAGCAAGAGAATATTATGTACAATATCTAGAGTATATAGTTTTTCTAAAGTTGAACAGACACTAAGATAAAATTGAGATCACAGTGCATCATCCATGTATTCCTGAATTGAATAGTATACTTTGTTGGTGAATTAACTTTTGACTGTTTTCTTAAAAAGATTTTGGTTTTGGATTTCCCTAACTGTTTGTGGCAATTTATTATATATTTTAATCCCGATATATTGTGGACTTTTCTCAAGCAGTGCTAACCTATGAATAGGGTATTTTATATCTCTTTTTCCTCTTGTGTTATGACCATGAAGATGTTGATTTTTTAGAAAACTGTTATAATTACTGTGTACATATAGAACTAGATTATACATATAGAGGCAAGGTTGCATCAAAATCCTTAATGTTTTAAAAAGTGGTCTGCAGGATGCTCTATAACTTGAATGTGTCATTATGCGTATGATTTTCTTTTGAATTCGGAAAAGTCTGTCAGAGCATGTTGTGTTTCCCCATAAAGTTATTCTATATGCAAGTAATGAGTGAAAGTAACTGTAATAAATATTAAAAGCAGAAGCATTATTAACAGTGAAGTACTCTTCATATTTAAGTTTGAATTTATGAGTGACTCATAAATTCAAACTTAAATAACTGTAATAAACTATTTTTCTTGTTTCTAAATTTGTCATCTGTGCCAAGCAGGACATGTTGAAACAGGCCGTATTTAATTTTTTTTTTCTATATAATTTGTTTAGTCCATTTAAGGCGTTCATCTATAAATAACCCTAAAAGTTTAGCTTTTTTTGAGGTAGCTGAAGTTAACAACTTTGTGTGTTTTCTACTGTAGTCTTAAAATGTACAATTTCCGTTTTAGTTTTATTTAATTTCAGACCATTGCATGTAAACCATGCTTCCAATTGTTTTATGGCCTGGTCAATGTTTGTTTTTAAATTATCAATATCTGACCCACTTAAAATAATCAACGTGTAATCAGCATAAAATATTGGTTGTCCGCTGACGTAACTGAAAGATCATTCGTGTAAATTACATAAAGTAGTGTACCCAGCATGGAACCCTGCGGAACACCATTTTTAATTTGTTCCCATTTTTTATGTATAGGACCAGAACTGCCCTCCAGTATAATTTTCTGTTTACGGCCTTCTAAATATGATTTGAACCATTCCAAGTTTGTGTGTCTTATGCCGTACTGGTGTAGTTTACTTATTAATATTTTGTGGTTTACACAGTCAAACGCTTTAGATATATCATAAATTAGGACAGCAGTTTGTCTTTTTTCGTCCAAATTTTTTGCTACTTTGTTTACAAAACCCACGGGTGCAGTGTTACTTGATAATTTTTTTCTAAATCCATACTGGGAGCTGTTAAGAATGTTCGCATTTTCAAGGTAGGTTATTAGTTTTAAATGTACTAGTTTTTCTAGAATAATCGAGAAAGTTGGAAGTACTGAGATTGGGCGGTATTTTTTAGTTTGTCTTACCCACCTTTGTGAATAGGATGGATTAAGGCATATTTCATTCTTTCCTGAAAAACTCCCATCATAAGTGACTGGTTGTATATGCAAGCAAATGGCACATATAGTTCTTCTTGTACTTTTTAACTAACAGTGGTGGGATTTCGTCCCATCCTTTTGAAATTTTTGGTTTGGATGCAGATATTATGTTTTTGACGTCAAATGGAGACACTATTCCTAAATCAAAATCAAGTCCTGCGTGCAGATTATGTTTGCCCATTTCTTTTAATGTCTTTGGGACTGAGGGGGGAGTATCCTGAATCATATCTGCTACCTCAGTGAAGTATTTATTTAATTCTTCTAACCTATTCTTGCTGTTTCTGTTTAAGTGGCTACTTGGATTGATTTGGTTTAAATTTTTGCTTGCACCTAGTTCATTTTTTATTACTTTCTAGGTTGCTTTTGTTTTGTTTTCAGAAGTTTTAATGTATCTTTCTATTGCCATGTATTTGGCTTTCCTAATAATACTTTTATATATTTTGTTGTACTTATAATACTGACGTAATTGTATGCTATTGGGAGATTTTAGGTTTCTGTGTAGGATTCGCTTTCGTTTGCTTGAAATCCATATGCCTTCAGTACACCAACTTAAATTAAAAGTTTTTAACATTTGCTTGCATGTAACCTTCGGGAAAGAATGATTATATGCCAAAAGAAATTCTCTTAGGAAATCATTGTAGTTTTCATCTACAGTTTTTGTATTACACAATGGCCAGTTTGTGTTAGCTAACTTTTCCTTGAACTCAGATATTTTGCTCCTAAAAATACGCATTGTTTTATACTTTTTTTTACTCCTGGTGTTCTCGTTTTCTGTAAGCTGTACAAGTAAAGCTTTATGGTTGGATAAACCTATGTCTATTGTGAAACATTCACTTTTGTAAAAGTGTATTAGTGATCCGATAATCTATACATGTAGATGATATACTGGTTACTCTTGTTGGTTCTTTTATGCTATGGTTGAAACCATGTTAACTATTGAAATTACATTTTTTGTTTCACAACTATTTTCCCTGAGTATGACTATATTCCAATCAGTAGCAATTATAATCTTTTTATTTATTTCCTTGCTTAGTTTATTAATTAAAGCCTCTAGTTTGTATAGAAATGTTTCCAATGTATATTGATATGGTACCTTATAGAGGGAAATCACAATAATATTGAAATTAATTAGCTCTATAACAGATTCTTCAAAAAAAATAATCTTCTTTAAAGGTTTTTAAATCATCTCTTAGTCTAATTTCAGTATTTAAATTTTTGTTTATTACAATGCATGATCCCCAGTGCACAGCTGTTTCCCATGAGTGGTAGTCTACCAAGATAAATTTGTTTAATCTATTCAGGATATTTATCTCGTCCTTGGACATCCAATGTTCATTTAAGCAGACAATACCTATGTTCAAATCTTTTATCTCATCTAAAAATAGCTCTAGAGCCTCTAATTTTGATCTTATGCTTTGAATATTCAAATGCAAGAGCCAATTTGTTCCAATAGTTTGCAATTTCCCTCTTTTATGTTTACTACAATGTTTCTCATTGGTTTGTGATCTGTTGACCCTAATTACATTCTGACTGTTATACATGCAAGGCATGTCTGATGAGTGCATACTTTTTTTGACAAGCCCTGTATACACAAGTTTGCCATACACTGTCCTTAGCACTGTGAAGTTATATTTGAAGATGTTTTTTTTTTTTTTTTTTTTTTTTTTTCTGTAATTTAGATTGTATTCTAGGAAAGAAATTCTTTGCTGTGGCGCCTTTGGTTGTATGTTGCCACTTTGTTGTCAATTAAAGCTCATTTGATGGTGTCTTGTTGAATACTTTTACTACTTAAGTGGTGCTTGTTTAGCCAGACAGTCCGGCTTTTCGTTGCCTTTGCTTCCAACATGGACTTTCTCCCATGCAAAATGAAGATTCCAGTAAACACTAGTGTAGGTTTGCGTAATCCTTCAGATTTTGTCCAACAAGCTGTTCCTTGTGGTTTCTTAGTAGGTTGAAGGTTATCTTGCTATCATTGTAGACTGCAACTATTATGTGTTTCAAATGGGAAGAGTTCTGGAGTCCAGCTAATGAGATGCCGTATCACACTCAGCGTTGCCAGATTGTTACCCCACTCCTTTTATATTTCTCTCTCTCTCTCTCTCTCTCTCTCTCTCTCTCTCTCTCTCTCTCTCTCTCTCTCTCTCTCTCTCTCTCTCTCTCTCTCTCTCTCTCTCTCTCTCTCACACTCATACAACATGCAGCTCTGCTTGGTGCAGACGTAAGGGTAAGCAAATTATATTTTACAAACTTTTACTATGATGCACTTGCCAAAATCCAAATTGGAAAAAGCATTTTTGCAAATTATGTATATTTTAAAATACTTTAACTATAATTATAGCTTATGAATTACCTGTTTTTCTAAACCAATGGAACTGCCAGTGGCTCATGCATCTCGCTGTCGATGTCACTTACATCAAGAGACAATTTGTCATTGTCACTGTCTTCATCATCTGAGTCTTATAGGTTCCAAAATCTCATCACGTGCTATTTCTTTCTTAAAATCGTCTTGAAGGTTTTCTGCATGCCTCATGCAGTTTTCCCAGTCTTTTGTGTTACCTTGTCAATTTCTTCGTGAACAAGTCCTTCAACGTCCGTTAGTTTAAAAGTATTATTTCTGTTTGCAACCCCCCTTTTTATTTGAACCCACACCAACTCAATTGGATTATATAGGCAGTGGTAAGGTGGGAGGCGTATTACCTCGTGTCCCGTTTCAATTTGCAAGTTGATCCAACTGATACACTTTTTCCATGTTTTTAAACGGAAGTACTCTTTGCAATAACGCATTTTTAGTTTCTGTTTCCGAAAAATTTTTGAAGAACGTGTACACATCAAAAATAATACTTCGAGCCTGACTTCGCAATACCTGCCTTTTTGACTCGCCACTAAATTCACCACAAGAAGCCATTGCACTATTTAAACCTTACGCTACTGTTGATTAGATTAGATTGATTTGCGTTCAGTAGGTTCATTGTGGCCAGAAAAGGCTGTGAACATTGAACATGTCCAGAGGTATAAAGTTTAATAGTATATATATGTACAAAAGTTAACATAAGACACATATTATAGTCTACAGGCAATATGAACAACATTATGGAAAACAAAGCAGGAATAATTATATATGATACAAAATCAAACACTTTTTAATTCAGCTTTCACTTGGCCTATGCCAGTATGTCTCAACCTTTTTGCAATGGATACCATTCTTGTTATTTCTTAAATACATATACATTAAAAATAAACTTTCAACATGCATCAAAGATTTATTGGTAATGATTTGTCATTGGAACAGTTAGATACTGCTTACAGAGCTACAGAAGCATTATCAGGATAATTTGTCATTCAGATAATCTTGTACAGAATAAAATGATTTTGAGCAAAGGTACTAACAGCATTTTTAAAAGCACCGAAATTGTCAATTTTTTCTTTAAGAACATTAGGAAGTGCGCCAAATATTTTGATAGTTTCATAATACACACCTTTCTGGAAGCAAGAAAGTTTAACACTGGGATAATGGATATTATACTTTTGTCTAGTAAGTCTGTTGTGTAAAGAACAACTGAATGATATTGATCTGAACTCTCCAGAGTAAATAAACGCTTCTTGTCCAGCATTCATTCATAAACATAAGCATTCAGCATTCCACAGGCTAACAGGAAATGAAGTGTTTGCTCTTTCTCAAATTTAACACCTTGGCTTATTCACAGTAATTCTTTTATCTGTCATGTTAGTAGTTTAAATTCCAGTTCTGAGTAATTAAAAGTATATGTGCATACATACACACCAACCACTTTGAACTCTCTAGAGTAAATAGAGATTACGAACCATTCATAAACAAAGATATGTGACCAGACATGTTCTGCCATGGCAGCAGGAAATTTATTGTTTCCTCTCGCTCGAATTGGATTATTCAAAGTAATTCTTTTATCACGTCAGTCAAACATTTACGTTTCAGTTCTGAGTAATTACAAATATATGTACATGCATACGTGCCAACCAATAAAGATATACAGTGCTTATGTCGCGACTTATTGTTATAATACAGGTAATAGTGTTTTATTTATTTGTATTAGGAAAACAATTTGAGCTAAAAATATGGGGTTTTCATGGTTATGTTGGGTACATTACTCTCTACGTTCCATTTGGATCAGTTCCGGTAAAATCTGAAGTTTTGTCTTAGCGTGAATAGTATTTCATACAGATCGATTAGGTTGGCGCTCATCACACAACACTAGCGGGAATGCAATACGACAACACCGCAGGACTCCGATTGGTTGCTCACTTAGTAGCGCATAAGGACAAACACTTTCCCATCTGAAACACATAGTAAAGATGTTTATTGGGTAATGTCATTCTTCATCTTTTTTGTTATGCTTATTTTCTCTGCTGAATGGGGCCACTATTTATAGTTCATGTGTGTATCCAGAATTGTTTCTTTTCTAGCAAGTATAATAGCTCCTATTCACTTATTTGTTGTGCTGTAATAGTAATCTCTATTGATTGTATTAATTCAAGAATTGTTCCACTATACACAATGCTTTGTGTGATATCATGTATGCCTTTGCTATCTTGATGTTTATCATTTGCTGCTCTCTTTAGTTTTTCAACAGTTTTTGTTCTTGTTAGAAAGTGGTTCCATACAGAGCTGTTAATGCCATGAGTAATATCCTCAATATTTTTGTCCTTAATCGCCAGTTGATTTTTACTGAGTGGAATTCTCAATTATTTTACATATAATTTTTGTACATTTACTGCACTGAACATTTTACACTTTCTAAATTGTATGTTATTGCAGAAATATTCTGCTTGGCTGGATAAGAAAAAGTTCTACAGGTTTAAATTCCAATAAGTTGGCAAGTATGAATCTTCTGCAGTTTGTCTCTTGTTTACCTGTATAATGTAAACCTTGTAAGAATAGGGATAGTCTTAGTGTTGATGCAGTGAACTAGAAGGATGTGTAGGTTGGCTAGAATATGTATATAATAGGTATTGATGATAATATTGACAAGAGTATGTCAGCATAACCGGAAATGTCATTATAAAGTTTTGTTTTATTACTATCCAACATGAAATGTACCTCTGCAGAGATAATACAGGATTTTAGTCCATTTTCACATGTAGATTCTGAAAATATTGCTTAAAATGGCAAGTCACGTCACAGTTTGTAGATATTTTAGATATACATTACCTAAAACATGTTCGCATTCCAGCCAGTAACACAATGTCAGAGGTTGGCCACTCTTGTCCTAGACAATTACTTACGCGGGTACTTTACTTACCTAAATGTCTTCATATCATTTTAACCTATGATGGGAGATTTCTGTGGCTGATTTTCAAAACCAGCACATCTTTTTCCTTAAGAATCATCTACGCCATGAAAAAAATTATTTTTGGGGGGCTGGGGTTTAGTGTAATTGTCCTTTTGTCTCCCAGATTGTCATTTCTTCTCTTACGTTTAAAATAGGGTTCTGTTTGAAGATATGCTGAAAGAAAGTTATTAAGTTAAAAGAGAAACATTTTCCTAACTCATGCGGGGCATAATGTGTCTAGCTTCTGAGCAGTGCACAGACCCACATACATAGTACAGGTGCTATTAAAACTAATATAAAGTTTCCAAACTATGAGAAAATATTTATTAATTTTTAGATGTGTAATAAATACGACTCATCTAAAAATTAATAAATATTTCGCTTCACTGTAGTGTTCCAATACAGTTAAATCTCGATATATGAGAAAATATGTTTACAATGTAGTTAAAAATTGAGGTTTTCAATAATAGCATCAGGAGGAAGAGATGTCCAAGGCTCTTAAATTTATGCTATATTGCTCCCACAGATTTATTATAATTAATAAGATCAGATACTGAAGATCTATAATTTTGATAAATGTAACATTGAGCAAAGAAAAGAAATTAATGGTGAGATAACTTGATACAAAAATCACAGAAAGATGTCACTAGGTTGTGCAGAATTCCACTGAAGATTTTCCACACTTTTTGCACGTGGTAACATGATACTGGCTGCAGAGTTGGTTACACAATTAATAAACACAGTTGTGGGGGTCATCAAAACAATTTTTACACAGTTTATGGTGATATCTATGCACCCCAATGAGTTTACAAAATGTCTAAAGTACTGGTGTTTGTCCATTATGGCCTCTGTTGAATAGTAAAAATTGAGCCATATTTCCTCCCTCTTTCTTTCCCTTTTTTGGAGAAGCCTTTTCCAGCTGTCCTTTAAATGGCAGGGTGAACTTCAGATGCAAGTCTCTATTTGAAAAAAAAAATAATAAAGAAAGGAAAAAGCCTCCTTTGTAAGCTCATAAGCTAGTCTCAATTTTGTGTGTTTTGAAACACTTAGAACTGCCTTAAGGAAGCGTGATTTGATGGCTTCCAGGGTTCCTAGTTTTCCCATGTGATATCTATTCTACATGTAGTGATAAGGACTATTTTTGTGTCAAACAAGAAGTTGAATGTATTTGATCTCCTTTTCTCTTGAAGGGCATTTTTATTGTCAAAGTCTTCCAAATTGCTGGTGAAGTGCCCTCTCACAGGCACAGGTTTATGATCTCAAAGATTGCTGGAAGCAATGTACTAAGCGAGACTTTGATGTGTTTGTTGCATATTCTGTCTGGCCAGCTTCCTTATTGTCTTTTAGTGCTGTTATTGCTTTGTGGACCTCATCCATCATGAAGAGGCTGGTGTCTGCCTGGTAAGCCTCCATAGTCAATGGCCTGTAAGTGGCATTGTTTTCTTCTATGTTGAAAAGGTTACTGAAGTGTTTCTCCCAAATTGTCATGTCTATTTTCCCATTGCTCCAGGCTTTTCTCTTATTTAGTGCTATGTAAGGATCTTTTTTGGCTGGTGCTTGTTCTATATACTTCCGTTCTTCTTCAGTAAGATTAGTAGAATTTTATAGTAATTATTAAAATCACATTTTAATTGAATGCATTCAGTCAGGGTTACATTTACTCCAGAATTCAGAACTATGGTAATAATTTAGAGAATTGTGGATTGAAAGTTCTATGGCCAGAAAAGTCAATGTGGTTGTGGGAATCCTGTTGATATGCTAACTGGTTGTGTTGCAGGTATTACAAATGCTGTATTACCCCAATCATTATTCATTGATTTCACCCATTCTTTACATTAAGCTTATGTTATATGTTGTGTATTTGCATGCTTGTCAGTTGGCCATATGTTGCAAACCTTGACAACAGAGCTATAGTTTAGAGTATGACCATTAAAGCATATAATGTATCCTAACCACTGTATTTTGCCATTATCATAAAAACCAGTACTGTTAGCTGTAGCTTTGAGTCACTAATGTGTATTAGTTAAACTTGATGCAACTATCAATTACCAGGATCACATCAGTGTTGCTGGTATGCCAGAATTACAACCTACAGGAGTTCTTTTACATGCCAGAAAATCTATCGACATAAGGCTGTTGCTTTTAGGTGCACTTAAAAACCATGGTCTGGGCCAAATTTGAACCCACAACCTTGGGAACAGCAGACCAGCGAGTAACCAATTGAGTATCCCAGACCAAAGACAAATGTTGGGTAACTCTAAAGCTCCATGGACCTCGGACTCATTTGAGCATCATTTCACCAATTCCATTCATCGTCCGATATGACTCAACGTTGGAGGACGTAAATTACACAAAAAAAAAAATACAGATCAACACATGAAAGTAATGCATGAGTAATTATGGAAGTGCTGAAGAGAGTTTCTTACTTTATCCAATATTTACGTGCAGTAAGTACAGAAAGTATAACTGGCTTTTGCTATGAATGATTTTTTTAAAGGGCGCTGATAACCGATGCAGTTGGGCACCCTTATACACATATCACAGAAAGTATAGCATTGCAGTAAAACATTTGATATTGAGATTTCACTGAAGTATGTGCATTTTGGGGCCCCTGAATTAAAAACAAAAATAAATAAAAAGTATTCTTTAAAAATGTGTGTAGGATATATGTGTATGACAAAATTTAAAAACAAGTCTGTCAAATGCCAATTTAAGTTCATTTTCTAAGAATGCAACAAAAATATTCAAGAAAATCCCCCACTTCAAACTACTCCTTACACAGAAACAAGTTTAACAATTTTTATTAAAATTTATGTTGAAGATATTTAGATGACAAACTGTGTATTTTGAATTTTCTGGAGTAGCCTGTGAAGATGCCTTCATTCTGAATCAATTTCATAGGATGTAAACTTAAAAAAATGTAGATCTCATTAAAACAAAATATTAATGTATAATGTATTTTTCTGTAGCGTAAATGATTTCTGAAATACTTGATCAGTTTGAATTTTCAAATATGTATTTGTTAGATCAAATGATAAATTGCTATTTTGTACTTTCTCCACTACAAAATTAAATAAGCAGAAGTATTGCATGCCACCCACAAATTCAGTGTTAAATTATCAAAACTGGATGTTTTGAGGCACCCTGAGTCCAAAAATAATTTTTATAAAAAGATGTGTGTGTGCGCGCGCGCATCTGAACAGCATAACTCAAATACAAAGTCTAGTGAGTACATTTATTTGAATTCAGGACTTCCCAGGAACATAATTTTGAGAAAAATCCAATCCAGTCTACACTTTATATGAAACAGCCTTTGTAATCTTATTTTATCATAATTATTTCTCATGATTTTGATTAAAATACCATATATTTAGGCTAATTTTGTGGTAAATTGTGTATCTTGAATTTTGTATATTCAGTAAACAGTAAGGGACAAGGTATTAATTCTTTCTAATTGATATCAATTTCACAAACTCTTGTCCACATCTTCATTCAAAGAAAACCACAGGAGAAAACAAACCTAATTAAATGTCCCGATAGATTTAAACAATTCAATGTCCTGATAGATTAAAAAAGAGGTTTGTTTTCTCCTGTGGTTTTCTTTGACTGAAGATGCGGACAAGAGTTCGTGAGATCGATATCAATTAGAAAGAAGAATTAACACCATTTTCTTAAGTTAAGTGAAGTTTTGTTACAAATTGTTATATTTGTATAACAGTAGAACCTTGTTTACCCAGATCAACTGGGACCAGGGCCTATCTGAGTTAACAAAAATCCAGGTTACCCAGAGAATGACGGAAAGATGAGAAAAAATATGTGCACCATCACTGAAATATTTTTAATGGAGTTTAGAAATTACTATCGGCAGCTTTTGCCTAAAAACACATACACTGTAGGTACTGTAATAGCCTATGTATTTGCACTGTACACAATATAGCTAAAACTAGTCTGTAGTAAAAAAGGCAGTGAGCTTCTGCTGTCTCAGTTTTGTATATAACTTATGAGCTAGCGATCTCACATTCGCTTTAACATGAGAAATTCATTTTCCAATGTTTCGGCTTGACACTGAAATAAAGCATCAATATCTATATTTGCTACTGCTTGTGCATGGCTCTTTAGCACAGCTGGTTTATCAACACTGTCTGAATTTGAACACCCTTCATTTTCACACTGCATGATGCAATAATGCCTTCCTCCGTAATTGGTTTATAACTTCCATCATTGTCGATTTGCAAACAATTGTCAATGTCTTCATCAACATCAGAACAGCCATTGACATTTTTAAAAAGTCTATAAAACCTTCTTCCACACTTACTTTTCTTCTTCATCTTCTTCTTAATCTTGTTTTCTGGCAAATATCTCTCTCTCTCTCTCTCTCACACTCACACATGCACACACAGAGGCCACAACTTTTTCCAGGACTTTACCAAAGTTTCTCTTCCAATCTGGTCCCAAGCAGATGAGGTGTGTGCAATGAATTCATTGACAAGAGAATTCAAGTAATGTGCCTACTGAGAATAGCAATTTATTGTCTGTAAAACAAGTCTTCATTTACTACGCTAATCATTTTTTTCTCTCCCAAAACTGGTCTGGGTTAATGAGGTTTTACTGTACTTTATAGATTTTTCCAACTGCAAATTGCAATTCTTTTCTTACTTTCTTTCTTTTTTTTCATCTACAGAGAACTGAATTTCAAACCATGGATAACTATCAACTTTAAAAACACTTGGCTGTCAGTTTGCTTAATGTATCCTTATTCCTGCAACGAAATGCATAAATGGCTAATGAATGAATCTCTTTCAGAGAAGTAGATAGAAGAAGAAGCTTTTGTAGGAATAGTTTGTATTTATTTTATTTATTTAGTGCCAAGCTATTACATAGATTGCATCTACTGGAATTGACCCAAGTCACGTATCCATGAGACGTCTAAATGCTACCAATCCTACACAACCTTTTTATCTCATACATCCTAAGATCTAAAATTTACATTGTGGACTCTTACTCATAATATGTCAATTGACCATTTCCATTTGGATCTCACCTTCTATAGAAATTCTCCTAATTGTCTAATCTTACTCTGATCAGAAAACATTTCCTTTATGGTTACAATACTTTTATTTCTCAGCCATTTTTCCCTAATTAGTTTTGTCCTCCATTCATCTGTACCTCTACATTCCCATATAATAGGCTCTCCATCCTCTTTGTTCCCACATATCGGACAGTGACCTTGCAGTACACTACCCCTTAGACCTCTCAGTTTCCAAACCCCTATTCTGTACCATGTTATCACTTCTCTTTCCCTTTTATTACAGATTTCTAAATACTTTTCTGACTGATTCTGTTCCAAATATCCTTAAAAGAACCAGTGTCCTTTTCTCTTCCTTCTCAGCCCAAATAGTTTGACGATCCATATCCTCGAATCTAACTACCTTCCATACTCCCCATGCTATATATATATCACCTAATCCTCCCTTTTCCAACTGTTCTTTTACTCTTTTCAACCACGTTCCCTGATTGAGATGCTTTTCTTGAAAACTGGGAGGGGGGGGGTGAACAGAGGAAGTCACATAAATACAGCTCATCGGATTTATTTCTCATGTTCGTACAAGAAACATGGAATTGCTAAGCCAACATATAATGACCCTCTAAAGATTTGACTTGTCTTTTCAGCCTATTGTATCCCTTATGAACCTACAGTAAAATGTGTAGTAAAAATGCTAGTGTAAGCGATTAACATGTAGAGAATATGCCTTCGTAATGGGAGTGGTTAGTGAAATTCTAGTGAATAATGGATTAGCATTTATTTTTTATACTTACAACAAGTAGAGAAAGTATTGTATTCTGCTGAACAGTTTGATGAGATTTCAATGGAAATACATGTTCTGAGACCCTCTGAATCCTAAAGAAAGTGTTCATAGAAGAAAATGGATGTGTGTGCATGCCCACTTGCCTATCTTTGTAAACAGCTTAACTCAAAACTGAGAAGTTGATTAAACACCAAACTGTTTTGAGTTCAGCATCTCCTGAGGATGCAATACAGTTTTCAAGAAAATCTCCCATCCAATCTACTGTTTATATGGGAAAGTTTTCAAAAAATTTGATTTTCTCAAAAATGGCTGTGATTTTGATTAAAATACCATCATTTTAAGTTATTTTCATGACAAATGAAATGTATATTCTGAATTTTCATCAATATCTGGGAATAGATTCTGAATTACTTTTGTAAAACTGACAAACTGTAAGAGATGGACAAAATCTTACTACCCAAAAAAAAAAAAAAAAAAAAAAAATGTAGAACACATTAAAACACACAACTTATATCATCAGTTTTTTTGAAGTTAACCATTTACAACATGCTCCACTTGATTGATTTAAATTTTGAAATACACTTCTCTCATTTTTTGATCTATTGACCATGCAAAGAGATCATTTCATAGCCATCACATAGCATCTAGCTCTTAAAGGATAGGACTGTTGCTTAAGCCTAGTGTATTCTCTTATTCCCATTTTACCTACAAGGAAGATGTAATAAAGACTATTTTTGCAAATGTTTATCTCCATTTAAGCAGAAAGAAGGGTTAGAGATCATTTGAATGTAGCACATCAGAATATTTGTCTTCTTAATTGTTACTCTGTAGTTTTTTTTTTTATTTTTATTCATGTAACCTTTAGATAACTAATAAAGGTTCTCAATAGGTTTATTACATGAAAATATGGTATTTTGTGACCCAAGAAATGTTTGCATAAATATAAAATGGAAGATATTGGTGTCATATGAAGGTGTAACCAACAGCAATGCTACTTGTTAATTTACGAGCAGGTACGCAAATTTCTTGTGCATATGCAAAGCAAAGTAAGTTAGGAGTTAATCCAAAAGTATGGAATTCACAATAACTGTTTTAAAGTAAGAGAAAAGGAAAGGATAAATACAGTTATAGTAGAAGAAATAAACAGCATCTAAGCAAATACGTAAAATATGAAGCTATTAACAGTGAAGCAAACAAATATATACAAATATAATAATTTGTAACTTAAAACTTCACTATCTTATAAGAAATGATAATACTTCACTTATAAGAAATGATGTTAATATAATTAAGTTACAAATTATTATATTTGTACATATAAGTGTCTAAGCAATTGCCATCAAGACTCTCATTATATAGAGATAGTACTATGTTTTGAGTTAACTGAATCACTAAGAAATACATATATTTCACAATACATATCTTGTACTGCCCACTAGTATTTGGTGCAGGCCACTTAGTGCTATGTAAAACAGCATTACATTATTATAATAATTTACTATCTGATATCAAGAAAAATTTTCCGTTCACGAATTTAAAAGAAAGTGCAGGCAGTATTACTGTGAAGTGTTTTTATTTACTAAAGGAGTACTTAGTGTGTGTGTAGTATAGTATGTAAATTGACGTGTCCTAAATCATGTATGTGATTGAAAAGCATGAACAAAAATCTAATCTAAAGCTTAAGAGCGGATCCACATTTGCTCTCTGGCTGGTATGTGGTCTTGAAACTTGATTATTTCAAGGTTAAACATTTACAATCTGGCTGCCTTTTCATATATTTTCGGAATATCTTCAACTAAAACATTATCAGAGGTTGAAAATTAAGAATGTTGGTGTTTAGTGATGTTCTTTTATATAAAGATAGAAACTAAAGAATGCAAATATTTTTATGTGTGTGTTGTTCTTTCATATAACATTGGAAATAGAGTAAAATGAGTTAAAGTAAGCTTGAGATATGTTTTTCTGTAATAAATTCTTTGCCTCTATGCTGATTTTCAATAGGATATGAACTGAAGTTTCTCAGTGTGCTACAGTATAACTGGAGGCATGAAATATTGGTAAAATGCTGTTCAGTTCATAGCCTAATTTACAGCAGGTGCTTTGTTTTTACTTTTCTTTATTTTAACTTGCCAAGACTGTTAATATTGTTAGATTTAGATAAAATACTAGAGGTTTTGTTGCCCAATGCTGATTTTTTAAGAAATGTGATTTAATTAAATTTCCAAGTAAAAACAGAATTTAAGGACTGATAACTGAAGTTCAGGGAATAGCTTAGTAAATAGTTATTGCAATATATGCAATTTAAAAAGAAAAACATAAATCCAGAAACCTCGCTCCTTGTGTACATTTCCAAGCAGTTTTGTCTTTTAACATTTGGAAGCTAAAATGCAGTAGTGCTATTTCCCATGTGTTTTATTCTTAATTTTATAGTGTACTGTTTTATTTTTGACAGCTTCATTTTTTATTGAAAGAAGCTCAATTTTATAATGCTGTTGAGGCAAAACTGCAATGAAACTTTTGTATCAGAGCAAAATTGAGTAGTGACCCAAAAATACAGCTGTTCCCCCCCCCCCCCCTTTTTTTGTGGTAAAGTAATAGAATGCATGGATCTGACAAAAAATTTCCTAATTTTAACTAAGCATAGGCAGTTGAAGTATAAAATCAAATCTTTTCAAATGGTACGACAATTTGCAGATTATTGTGAAAGAGTATTACAGCTTTATGCATAAGCCTTTGTATTTAAGCCAGAATTGGATTGACTTAATGTAATGTTACTTGATTTGACACAACGTAAAAATCTAGCCTACATTAAATGGTGCTATTTAGGGTTGACTTAATGTGGCTAAGAGTTTATCAGAGCCAATCTATACCTTCTCAATATGTCAAATTCCACTGTCATGTGAACAATGAAAAGCAGATGACGTGGAGCAAAGGTTTGCTGTGTAAGTGTATGAAATTACAATGTTATGCTGTTTTTCTTCCATTCCTGTGTTTTGTAAACATCTTGCAGGAGTAATTTTTCAAATGAAGATAGGACCTGATGGAGCATATCAGGCTTGTTTTGTCTTACATTAGAATTACCAATCAGAAGTAAGTACGTACTATTCAGTTGTGTTAATTAATTGCATCTTAAACAGGCCTTTAGTGGTATTTAGGCTTCGGATATGACTTAAGTTAACTTCTATTTTTATACTGGTTCATTGCTTACAAGTAAGCAGAGAGAAGAGGGGCAGCACTGGTATCATATGCTACTGAGTTTGCAAATGGCTGGCAATGCTTGGCCAGGGAGAAGTCATGGTGAAACAAACCTATGTGCGCCTAAATATTTTCCAGTCCAAGTCCAATGATACAGCAATCATGTCCGAAGCCTAGTGATTCCTTTTGTTCTTGTTAGTATCCCAATTATTAAAACAATATGTAGCTTGTAGACAAAATGTGCCTTATAGTAGCAAACTTCATTAAACAGATATCTTATTTTTTAATGATAGAGGCAGAGGTGATCTTTCGAATGTGCTGATGGAACATTAAAAGGCATAAATTAATTATTCCATTTAAACTGGCAGTAAACATTGGTGAAGACTAAAAAATTAGTATTGCAGCAGTATGTTGCACTGCATTCCAAGAATTATTAGTCTGTAAATAAGAATGAATTTGTCATACATATTACTTTTATTGCTTAAAGTTTTGCATATATTGACATAGTTCTCTCAATTGTTTCCAAAATGAATAAAGTTGAAGGTTTAGAGAAACATGTGTCTAAAACTAGAATCATTGCTCTTCATGTCATCAACAAAATGTTTTAAAACAATATTCAAAATGGAAAGTATAAGGTGAGTTCAGTGTGGCAAATGGTTAAACTCTGTAATGCATTTTTATACAAAAGCTGGGGAATTATTGAGCATCATGCAATTGCTCTTCAGATCTATAATAAAACTTCTGTCAGAGCTAAATTCATTAGCATTATCATAAAGTTTACTTCTCAATGACTGACTGAATTTAGACACCATAACTAAATGATATTTACTTTCACATAACAGCAATTATCACTGTCCATGAAAGTGATGGACCTACACCATCAATATTTTCTAATGTTGGGAAACTCACTTTTGAAGAGAGATATTAATACTTAGCAGAATAGGAAACATTACTGTACAAGAGATGGTCACATTTCAACATAAACTATATCCAAGTGGTGTGTCATCTTAGTGTTTCCTGAATGTATCAGAAAAACTGAAAATAAACTGGAAGTATAAATAATAAAAAAAAGCAAAAATTGGAATTTATAATTCAAATAAAGTTGAAACAGACAAAATAAAAACTAGTAAAAGGTAAAGCAGGCAAAATAACTGGTTCTATCCCTTCCAAATACAGTAAAATACCACTTAATAAAAAGAGCAGAGGAGGAAATGAAAAAGCAAGAAAGAATGGACAAAAGAAAACAAAACAAGCAGCTCAAATTCAAATTGGCCACATTTCTGTGACAACTGGCTATATACTTTTAGCCCCAAACCTTAATTCCAATACAGGAACTTTGTATTGTATTCAACTAATTCTCACCTCTTTTATATTCTAAGAAATATTGTTCCCATATAACATGTTAACTGTTGGCAAATGTTTTCAATGCAGAGGGTTATTGTTATTTTACTGTTGAAGATGTCAGAAATTTAACACTGCTAGACAGGCTGAGAATGGAAGTGTCATAATTTGCTGCAGTATGTGACTGGACAAAGACAAACCCCAAAGTTCAGGAGAGTTTCTCAAAGGTGCCAAAAGCTCAAAATATTGAAATCCAAATACAAGAAAGTAAACAAAACTGCATTTCTCTTATTTAACCGCATGTTAAAGGAATTCTATCCATTTCAATACTTTAAATTATTTTCTTCCTTTCACTGCTTAAAACTGTTATCATTGATTGTCCTAAAAAATGACTTGTTTCCTTTAGTTTGGTTAAGCAGGATACCCTGAACCTCAAAACACAATTATCTCTATAAAACTTTTCTACCACTGAGTAAAAAAAATACTTTGCTTAACATGCAAGCTACCACTGAGTAAAAAAAAAAAAAAAAAAAAAAAATATTGTGCTTAACATGCAAGCTGTATACTGCTAATGTCATAACAGGCCTTGTTTTGCTCAGAGACATTGCTGATATCTGCTCTTCCTCTTTGACATCAATTCTGTATTTTCAAGAGGATAAAGAACCATGGGGCTATTTGTGTTTGCTTCAAATGTGATTCTTGCTCCTAACTGCGCTTTTTCTTAACTTTTAGAATAATTTTCTGTACCTGTACATCACATCAGTACTTCGGTTATCTTTATTCTCAATTATTGTCATTTTAGGAAGATGACATCTTATATATGAGAATTTCTATAAAGGTTATCCATATTACACATCCATTGTTCATTCTCCGTACTTCTATACCATATAGTAGTATTGTTTCAACTGTTGGACCAACTTGCTAAAAGGTTGCTCAATTTTTAATTTACCTAAGACAGGGCCAAATACCACTCATACTTGTTCTTCCAATTGCCACACATTTTTCTGTTATTCTGCTTAATTCCCATTACTGGATAATCTTTATACCAGTGTGTTGTTATATTAACCACTTTTATAACTGCTTCTTCCATATTCCATTTTTTATCTTTCTTGAACTTGTTTCTTCTTTAGGACACTATAATTTTGTATTTTTCTTTGTTTTTAGATGCCATTTATTCCTAATGCTTTAATTGTTGTTGCAACTAAATCAAGAATTCATCAAAATATTTGCATCCTTTCATACCTAACTTGTTATTTTGTTAAGATATAGACTATAGCATATCAAATTAAATGGTTTTATTTGTTATAGTTGCATGTGAATGTTGTTCCATATGAGATACCAAACAAAGAAATTGTGTATGATTAAAACTATAAGTGCCTGTGTCATTTGCTTACCTAAATGTTCTGTAAAATTCATGTATATAACTTGAAATGGGTCCTTTCATTTTAGTGGTACAGTTGTGGAGTTCTTCAAAATAGGAAATCTGTCAGACCATGTATGCTTGCTTTAACACATAAAACTAGTTGAGTTTTATACAGGTAATACTTAAAAGTGCTTTAATGTTTTGAAGTTATTTCTGATACTTTTATTTTACTAAAAAAATAACTTTTTATTGTTTTGTCTGGTCTTAAAATAAATGAATATTTAAGGAGTGTAATGCAACTCATTTATCAGTCACCCCATTTTAAAGTGTGGTTAAGACAATTTAAAGCAATTAATTATTATTTTTGTAAATGACAAGAGTTCATGTTATAAAATCAAATGCTCAAGGAAGTGCATGAAGCTATGGGTAATAAAGCCATTTAGCTTTATTAAGCAACAGGGTTTAAATGGGTGGGAATCAGGGCTAACCAGGTAAATTCTGTGTCCTCTTATAGCATAGAAAGTTAAAGTAATATTTCCACTGCTTTAATATGTTATGATCTGCCTTGGCTGGTACACAGTACCAGCAATTCAAAATGTTATCAAAATAAGTACTGGAAACTTCCAAGTGTTGTAAAATCTGACTGTACCAGTACATTGTTTTGAATTGAAAAGCATTCATTGTCATTTCAAAGAAATAGTTAAAAATGTTTATTTGTAAACCTTTAATTAAAGACTGCCTCAAAAAAGTTTAACAAAAATAAACAATATAGCAATATAAGTAGCTGAATAGCAATAGAAACAAAGACATACAGTTAATATAAACATGTATGACTCAGAAAAGAATATGAAAATGAACAGTTAAAAACTGATACATGGTTACAAAGAATTACCACAGAGCCCTTCAAAGTTGTTTGTTCAGGTATTTTATGATGGCTATGCATGTACCTATGTCAAACATCTTTGCAGGTGTCTGGCAGAGTTTTAGAATTATTCCATATATACTTGTTAACAGCCCTAAAAGTCTTCAAGAAGATATTTGTTTTCATAATATGAAGCTGTTGGTTAATAAATAAACTTCTTGTAATTATCAACCTCTTTAGGTTGATTAGAGCAAACTTCAAAGCATACTATAGGGTAATTAAAATATATGGTAATGCATTTGCAAGCTCTCTCTACTGTATGAGAGAACTGAAAACCGCCCGGAAAATAGTGTAGACAGAGGTGCACTAAAATCCTTACCTCTCAAACAGAGTATATCTCTTATTATTTCATTAAATAAAATGGGTTTTAGTATTTTTCTAGCTGCATTTTACACTCCAATTTTCAGGTCATAATGAGACATTTCATGCAGTGGTACAGGATTTTCTAAAGCACATATTGACTGCATTCACGTTAATTTGAGCTACTTTGTTTAGCCATTTTGGAAGCCATCATTCTAAACTGACAATTTCAATAGTTAATTTCCTATATGTGTTTGGTAATAGTGACAGCAAAATTAATCCCAGAAACTATTTTTAGTTGGTTTATTGATACTCGTCACCTACTTTATATTATTGAGAGACTAGTTTCAAAGGCGATTGCCTTTAGTCTCTCAATAATATAAAAAAGTAAGTGACGAGTATCAATAAACCAACTACAAATAGTTTTTGTGATTAGTTCATTTCGTATTAATACTGATCTAGAATATTTCTTGTTTAACATTGAACCCCAAGCTTCAGATTTATTAACGATTGCATGAAATGCCTCACTATGACCTGAAAATTGGAGTTGGTGGGTAATAAGTGCTATAAAAATAATATTTTGTTTAATGAAACAGTAAGAGAGATACGGTCTTTTGAAAGGTAAGGATTTTAGCATGCCTATACTGGACTATTTTCCCTGGTGAGTCTTGGTTCTCTCTTACCAGTGGAGAGAGAGCCTGCTAATGCATCACCATATATTTTAATGACCCTATAGTTGGATCAAATATATATATCATGCTTCTGAGCCAGGTTAAGACAATAATATGGATGTGTTGGGTATACCCTTGCCTAGCAATACCTGAAACCTCTTCATGAGTTATGTTACCAACTTCTTAGAGAGAGTTTACTAACTTTGTGTAATTTTGTGATCTGCATTCCTAAGTGTTTATTATGGAGACAGAAACTAAGGGTTTCAAACTTGCTATGGCAGCATCACAGGGTTACCATGTGGAATTCTCCAGGACACATGCACTGCAATAAGATATGTTATTTGGCATTTAGTAGCCTAGAAAAATGAATATGTTGAGGCATTCTCCTGTACTGTAAGTCAAATGAAAATGGAAATTCATACTATAGTTAAACACAGCTTATAAATTGATTTGTACACAGTAGGTTTATAATAAAATGCCATTCTCTATTTGCTTAAAAGGTTTTGATTTTCCGTGACTTATTTATATGTGCGTGATGAATCTAATCCAAATGTATTCCAATGGAAAGTGCAAACAAATAGTGCTTTATTACTTGAAAAAGTATAAATTTTTAAAAATCCAACTCAAATGAATGTCTCGGAAATATAAACCCACCAAACTTTAATTACACATAAATTGTGTTCTTTAACAAAATTAAATTTTTTTGTGCAGTAAAATTTTGTCTCTTACGGTCTACCTGCTATACAAAAATCATTCAGAATTAAAAGGACTCAGGCTGTTCCCAGAAAATTCAAAATATACATTTTTCATGTAAATACCTTAAATATTTCAATCAATTTATAGCATTATATAGAATAAAAAGAAGTATTTCAGAAAGTGGAGTGCCATTGTTACTAAAATTAGGCAAATGAGTCAACCTTGTATATACTTTTCTCCACTTACAAGTTTTTTGATGAAGTCTTCATCAAAAAACTTGTAAGTGGAGAAAAGTATATACAAGGTTGACTCATTTGCCTAATTTTAGTAACAATTTATAGCAATTTTGAGAAAGTAACAAAACTTTTTCAGTGTAAAGGGTAGATAGGGGTGGGAATTTCTTAAAAATGTTTGTGTAGTATTCTTGGAAGACAACGAAATTAAGTACCAAGTTTTCTATTTAACCGAGTCTCCATTTGAGTTATGCTGTTCTTTTTGTAAGATTTATTTTTTGAGTCTCAAAATGTGTATTTCTGCTGAAATTTGATATAAGCCTTATAGGCAGAATGCAATGCTTCCTGTACTTAGTATTGTAAGACTTGAAAGACGGTAAATTCTCATTGCAATTCATTTAAACCGATCTCCCCAAAAATGATTCTCTTATCAGGAAAATGTCAACAGTATTGATATTTCTGTTGTAAATATTATTAACAAATGTAATTTGTGAAATAAAACAGAAAAAATCTGATGTTAAAATCCGCTGACTTTCTCTGTCCACTATTGGTAATTTTCACATGATTCTACAAATTGTTATGAAAACTTATTTTTCATCTGTTTCATGTTAATCAAGATTAATTGCACATTTTGTTGTAGGTGCAGGAGGTATAGAAGAAACTGAATAAATAGAAGTTTAAAGTGAGTGGCTGTAAGTTAGCCATACGTTTTCCATAATGGTGCAAGAAACACTGAATATAGACAGCACTTACAAACAAATGTCAAGTACTGAAAAATTCATACTGTAATAACTGATATCATGGAAATGGCTAATGCCACAATAAAAATATATTTTAAATAAATTTTTGTGTTTTAAACAGATCTATTCTTTGTGTAGCACAAATTTGGCTATCTCGTAAGTTTACCAGCTATACAGTCAGTTATACATTTCTTCCAGATGAATACTTCATACGCTATTCCCCGAGAATTCAACAAATACATTTTGTCACATAAGTATCTTAATGGCATTTTAATCTAAATGGTTAAAGCCATCTTTAAGAAAAGAAAATATTTCAAATACTGCATCATTTAAAGACTGTTGTCTTAAAAATCCTCTTGTCAATCTTCAAAAGATGATTAACCTAAATACCAAGTTTTATAATTATCCAAGCTTTTGTTTTTGAGACATGCTTTATGGAGACACACACAGACCTTTTTCTAAAGATGCCATTTTTTTATTCTGAGAACCTCAAATATGTATGTTTGCTAACATATTTTTGTATGGAGTATGATACTTTTAACTATATATACATATAAGATACATGATAAAGAAGTAAAAATATTGAAAATGGAAGGAATTTAGATTACCATATGTCTACCTTTTAAAACATGGGATAGAAGCATCCCACATGTACTGAAGTAATGAACGTATATTCAAACCAAACAAAGAAAAATATATCATATTTAAACTCAGTTGAATAGAAATAGGTAGGTTTTGGCTTGAAAACCTTGAAAAAGTCTATTTAGACACCGCTTACATAATAAGTGTAGTGCAGTGTAACACTGGGGTAGGAAACTCTCAGTGCTAACATGATGCAAAATTTTCTGGCCATTTTAGTATAACTGAATTATTTATTATTTTTTATTTACTTTAAACTTTAGATACAACATACATATAAAATTATGTTGCTCCCTTTTGCAGTTGCTTATTTTTACTTCTCCTAATATTATATACATATAATGGGAAGTATAATGTTTTCACTGTTTTCCACTGTCTTATTTTTTCCTAAATATTTTCATGCTTTCTCCATATACTCATTTGATTCCCAACGTTAAGTTGTATTGGAAAATGTTCCCTTTTCTCTAGAAAAGAATTCTTTCTCCCTATTTTTGCATCCCGGCATTCCAGAATATGCCAATTGTAGCACAATCTACTACATTTAGTGCATCTCTCCTCCTTTTTAGGTCACTTAAATTTATTACTCCTGTCCTCACCCACACATACCTCATTCTGGTCTCTCTGTTGCACACTTCTATGTATTTTTCTCTCTTTTTATTATCCATAATCTGTTATTAACCTTCTTACCTTAAAACTGCATACTATTTTTTACTTTTCAATATCCTTCAGACTTGATCTAATTTCTTTCCAGAAATTTGTTTCTCTCTGCCCATATTTCCTCCATTATTTCTTCCAATGTTAACTGTATTTTGTGCATCCAAATCTTCTTTGCATCATTTTCTCTTGTACAATCCTGCATTGTTTTAGTATATCATTTTCCTCTAATATCTTTATTCCGGACATATATGACAGCCCTTTCTATCATTTTGTTTACTCCAATTCTTCCTAGTTCTGCTTATGCTATTTCATTTGGTGATCATTTGTTAATCCCAGGGTTATTTTGCAAAAGTTTTTGTATATTGCATCTGCTATTTACCCCCATGCTGTATATCCTTTCTAGCCTCATAGTTTGAATTTCTGGTGTCTCTTTTAGTAAGGGAAAGAAAAAAAGGGGAGAACTTGGTGTGTTCCAGTCGACATTCTCATTTCAATGTTGTACAAACTATTAAAAATGCCCATACTTCTATTTGCCTCATGTTAATTGAAGCAGAAATTGTCTTATTGCATATTGCTTGCAGGTGCAACAGGATTGGGGGAATTCAGTGAACTTAGAGTTGGTTGCTATGTAGTAGCTTTGACATTGCAATTTCTGTGCATGGTCAAGAGAAAAACAAACGAATGACTTCCCATTTGAAAGTATATATATATATATATTATGTTGTGTGTGAGAAAGAGAAAAAGAGAGATTTTGTCAATTGTGGTTTGGTAGATTGCAAAATTCATTCAGAATGAAGAGGAGTTTCGAGGCTATTCCCAGAAAATTTAAAATGTACATTAGAGCCATTTTTTAGAAAGTAAAAGTTTCCATGTAAAGGGTAATTTAGGATAGAATTTTCTTGAAGATCTTTGTGTCACATCTTTCGAAAATGCTGTTTGCAGAGACACATATATGTCTTTTTCCTAAAAAATTTTTGCCCTCTCCCTTCTCTTTTTTGCTTTACTCTGCTTTGATCTTTTTGCTTATATTCTCAATTAAAATGTCATCAAATTTTTGGGTGAAATACAGTACCTCCCCTATTTACTTTACATAGTAAATAGAACTGATGTGTTTCAAATGGGAAGAGCTCTTGCCTGGAGTGAATCAGATGCGTTAAAGCCTTCAGCATTGCCACCTCGTTACCCCCACTCTTTTAATATTTCCCTCTCTCTCTCACACTTGCAAATCTTCTTGGTGCTAAACGTAAGGGAACGCAAACTGAATTTTCCAAAGTTTTATAATAATGCAGTTGTTGAAATCACAATTACAACATGGATATTCGTAAATTATGTACATGTTTTAAGTATATAGTTTAAAAATAATTATAGTTTATGAATATTTTTTTTAATCCAACAAAAATGCCAGCGGTTCATCCATATAGCTGTGAATGTTACGTTAAGAGATATTTCGTCCTTGTCATTGTCTTTATCGTCTGAGTATTGCAAATTTATGATGATAGGTTCCAAAATCCCATCACATGCTATTTCTTTCCAAAAGTGTTATCTTGTAGTTTATCTGATGCCTCAGGTAGTTTTCCCAGCCTTGTTGTGTTCCCTGTTAATTACTTTGTGAGTAAGTCGTCCAGCTTCAGTCAGTTTAAAAGTATTATTTCTGTTTGCAACATAATTTGACCCCACATTAACTCAGTTGGATTGTTCTGGCAGTGGTAAGGGGGAAGGTGATTTATAATACCTTGGGTCTCATTACAACCGAATAATGCTGCTTTGAACTCTCTAGAGTAAATAAAGATTACGAAACCATTCATAAACAAAGATATGTGACCAGACACATTCTGCTAGGCCAGTAGGAAGTGTATTGTTTCCTCTCATTCGAAATTTAACAAACACGTTGGCTTATTCAAAGTAGTTATTTTATCACGTCATGTAAAACGATTATGTTTCAGTTCTGAGTAATTACAAATATACGTACACGCATACATGCCCACCAATAATACTGTTCATTACATTGCTTACAACACGATGTATTGTTTTATAATAGTACTTCATTTGTATTAAGAAAACTATATGAGCTAAAAATATGGGGGTTTTATGGTTATGTCAAATACATTACTCTCTACCTTCCTCATGGATCAGCTTTTGCAAAATCTGAATTTTTGTCTTAGCACGGACAGTATTTATTAGAGACAGATTAGTTGCCACTCGTCACATGCCACTCAGGGGGAGTGCAACATGACAACACCGCAGGACTCCTATTGGTTGCTCACCTAGCAGCACTCAAGGACAAACACCATCCCATTTGAAACAGATAGTAATATATATATATATATATATATATATATATATATATATATATGCTAACATTGTTTAAAACTTGGGCCATTTTGAACTTATTTCACTTAAGATGATATAATTTAGCAAATTGGGATTATGACTGGTCAAACAATCAGTATACCATTTGTCAGAAAATTGTGCAGAATTGTATCATTTTTAAATCTGAATATTTGACTAAATTATCCTGCATGTACTGTCTACTTAGTTTTAAATAATCCATATATTTGCCTACCTTAGATTATTTCATATGCAGCCTGTATTCTTTGGAGTAGGGCCAATACACTTCAGACACAGCTCCCACTCTAGGAAAAAAGTACAATTTAAATTGTTTATTCAAATAATGGAGAAATAAAAGTGTACGTTTTGTTTAACATGGTAATCAGAATCTTTCAACATATGTAAGCTTTTTTTCTTCAGAAAAATTGGCAACGGTCTTGTCTGCCAATTTTATTATGCCATCTTGTTTGAAAGAAAGGCACAGTTCTTATCAGTAGCCTGCATGGATTAACTCAGGAAGAGGAATGCTGCCTACCTTATATTTTTGTTTTGATTTATGTTCCCTCCTCCCACTCCATCCTATATTTCTTATAGTGATGTTCAAGAGATGAAGTTTGAATGAAGACTGAGGATAAAGTCTTCACCCATTTCTCATACCCAGGTTGTTTGTTACAGGAAGCTATAAGTAATCCTTTATTCCCATCGTACATGATGATAAAGAAATTCAGATGCTAGCAGTTCAATGTTATGTTCACTCCAAGCATATAGAATAGTATGTCTCATTGGGTCTGCTATCTCTGCAAGTGAATTTGGAAGTGCTGCCATTTCAGCATACTATACATATTTTAACTTTGTGGGTTCGCAGAATTAAAAGGCCGAGTTGCAGAAATTAAAAATCTCCTTTATTTCCGTAGCAATACACTATCCAATTCTCACATAACAACATTACATCAATCTTCCAAGGTCGAGGACAATAACAAACACTTGCAGCTGATTACATTAGCTCTCGTTACAACAACACTGACTGTTACACAACAACTCTTTGCGAGCCGTCACGTCTTTAAATACCTATTTCGTAAATTCGAGATGTTTCTGGACCAAAAAGGAATCGAATGTTCTATCATCTTCCAGAAGTGTAACCCTATCGGTCTTTTATCTCGCGCTATCATTTCTTCCGGCATACTCCTTATCTCCAGGCTTTTTGTGTACACAAGTCCCGCTATCGCGATCGGGTTCGCAACACTGCTCCCTCCTCAAGGCTGGTCGTCCCGAACAGCTCCATCATAGCGGGCCAGACGATCAGGTGTACCACCAACATCCATGGGTAAATGGGTACTTCCGGCCAGGCTACGGCCTCCCGGAGGGGGTAGAGGGTTGCCTGAATAGTCCCGGGTACTAGCCTACAGAGCTAGTAGAAGGTGTGCTAGATCAGCATTCGGCCTCACCGAGGTTATCGGTAGTCTTCCCTGCGGGGTTGACGCGCGTAAGTGGCGTATCCACTTCCATCCCGTCTTGACGTCTCAGCGGGGGAGCTTTTTAGACTCCAGGTATTGCCCTATGGAAAGAGCCCCGGAGTTTCCATCGCTCCCGGGTAGAAGGAGGCCCGGGTCCTGGTCCTACGGGTCCAGGACTAATGGGAGTAGAACCTCTGCACTTAACTGTACCACCAACATCATCCCTCGGGGCACCTTCTGGATGCGGTAGACCACGTCGCTAGTCCTCTTCACCACCCGGTACTGTCCTTGCCACGGCTGTTGAAGTTTGTCGATTGTTCGGTTTGCTCCCAGGTGTCCTCCTGAAGTCTCGACGTACACTTCCTCCGGGACCTTACTTCGGGGAAGTGCCAACTGTTCTGTCTGCGTCTTCCCAACAGGCGATTCCCATACCCGGAAGAGCACGCCCTCTCTTGTCTTCAGTGAGTCCCATTGGGCCCAGTACGACTTGCAGGTGGCGCTCCTCGGTGCGATGTACTCCCAGACCGGCCCCGTCCCAGCCTCCACTTCTCCCAAGAGTGGCCCCAAGTCTGCGTCCGCCAGCTGCTCCCTCCTCAGGCCTGCGCTATCCCAGCCATCCGCAGGCACTGCCGTGACTACTCGGACTGCTGCGGCACGCTCCTTCTCTTCCACTCTTGTGCATTGGCCGCACTTCTCTGGACAGGGTCTTCGGGACATGGCGTCTGCGTTGCCGTGGCTCTTCCGTCTACGATGTTCAAGAGTTGAAGTCGTACTCCTGTAGCCTCTGGACCCAACGTGCTGTCTGGCCTTCCAGGTTCTTGAAGCCCAATAGCCAGGTTAGGGCGGAGTGGCCAGTCCTTAGGTGGAATGGCTGACCATACAGGTACTTGTGGAAGTGCTCCAATGTGTTTACAACCGCCAGTATCTCTTGCCGGGTGACGCAGTACTTCTCTGCCCCTGCCTGAAGACGCGCTGGTATCGTCTGAGCAGTTGTCGAACCTTTCGAGCTGTTCTGCGGTGGTCGGCCGCCCTCTCCAGTAAGCCTTCCAGCCGGGGCCCCAGGTGTTGCGTTGGCACCGGCTCCTTTGTCTTGTCGATTGCTGTCACAATGACCACCGGCTCGCACGTCCCCATCTCCGTTCCGGCCTGGACGACGTGAGCGATGTCCGCTAGGTTAAGCAGCCTCACTGGCACCTCTCGGCACGGCAACCATTTTCTTCATTCGCTGTCCTTCCAGTCGCGCCGTCACCACCAGCTCCTTTCTCGCGGGGACCCACGTCTTCCTTCAAGATGACCCTGCAGATTCCAAGGTGTTCTTCGGGGTGTCGGAGTATGACCTCTTCTCCATTGAGCCGCAGGACCTTCCTGCCGTCGTCGACCGTCGCCTCGTGGCTCCTGATGGCGTCCAGTTCCAGCATCACCTCCTCAGCCACCTCCACGACGAACACCCACCTCCACGACGAACACCCACTGACGCACGGCACTCCATCCCAAGGTCAACTACAGCAGGGCCTCCCTCTCCATGGTCAAGGTTTCACCCGATGCCTTCACTAGCTGGTATGGTCGGCTCGGTTTTCTCGACGGCGAACCCCTGGCTACGTCGGGTCTGATAACGGTCATGATTGCCCCGGTGTCTACGAGCACGCAGCACGGCTTCTCTCGTACCCAACCGTCTGCGATGAGGCTGTCATTCATCCGTCGGCTTACGGTGCGCAGTGTCACTCGAGGAGATGGTGTAGACGGCGCCGACGTGCTCCTTGCCACGCCGGTCCTTACTCATTCCTCCGGCTGCTCTTCCTGGTGTCGGTCATCTTCGCGGTCATCATCGCGCTTAAGTTGCTATTTGCAGCTTCCGTCTTGTTGTTAGTTCGGTCTTCATTTCTTCCATCTCTCGGTGATGCTGTCGTCATCCCGCTTCCTGACACCAGTTGTAACTTTGTGGGTTCGCAGAATTAAAAGGCCGAGTTGCAGAAATTAAAATTCGCCTTTATTTCCGTAGCAATACACTGTCCAATTCTCCCATAACAACATTACATCAATCTTCCAAGTTCGAGGACAATAACAAACACTTGCAGCTGATTACATTAGCTCTCGTTACAACAACACTGACTGTTACACAACTCTTTGTGAGCCATCACGTCTTTAAATACCTGTTTCGTAAATTCGAGATGTTTCTGGACCAAACAGGAATCGAATGTTCTATCATCTTCCAGAAACGTAACCCTATCGGTCTTTTATCTCGCGCTGTCATTATTTCTTCCGGCATACTCCTTATCTCCAGGCTTTTTGTGTACACAAGCCCTGCTATCGCGATCGGGTTCGCGACAATATGTTTGTAAACCAATGGCTTTGGATGAACTACACTTTGTATTGCTTAATCTTCTCAAATTAATTCACTTGGATCTGATGACAATGTGCTCCATTTAGACATTTTCTAGCTTTTATCTTCTCCCATAAGTCCAACTTCTCACCGAAGATATACAAAATCCTTTCAAAACTGATGGCATTTTTTAATTTTGAGTGCACATTCCTCTGTGTGTGTGTAATTGTAGATAATATAAGTCTAAGTAATGTTCTCTAATTCCGCCTAATAAGACAGAACAGTCTGAGGAGACATTCTGTAATTTTTATGTGAAGGGTATCAGGAGAAAACAAGGAATGTCCATATTTTTTTATAAATTGAACTGAAGATGCCATTATTCTGGCACTTTAAGGGTACTAGCAGTTACACTTATGTGGTTGGTAGAAAACATAGAATGTACTTAAATTATTTCATTATTTAGAACATGCATGTTAGGAGAAAACAGGTAATGTCCTTATGCTGGAAGGAGAAAACAGGGAATGTTCAAGTAGTAAAGTTGGTGATGCTAATAAAAGTTATGTTATGATGGTGTTTACAATTGTTTAACCTGTGTAATAATTCATGTTGTAATATTTTGTGATTGTGTTAAAATGAGCACTGATACAGATCATATTTTAGAGACTCCTGTAAAAAGTCACTCTAGGAAAAGAAAACAGAGGAGGATGTATGATTTTTTTCTAATTTACGTCCTCCAACGTTGAGTCATATCGGACGATGAATGAAATGGGTGAAATGATGCTCAAATGAGCCCGGGGTCCGTTGAGCCTATAGTTACCCGATATTCATCTTTCAGGATAAGGGAAAACCCCAGAAAAACCTTATCCAGGTAACTCACCCTGACCAAGATTCGAACTCAGGACCTCTTGAACGTGCGGCAGACATGCTACCACCACGCTACCGAGGCGGGCTGGAGGATGTATGAAGTAATGAAAAAAAAAATTAGACTACAGTCGCATGACTTTGTGTAATTGCAAGAGGTTAGATGCACAGAGAAGGTAACCACAGAAGATAGACAATCTATTCTCAATCATTTTAATGCCTTGAATTCTCATAATGAACAGAATGAATACTTATGCAGTTTAATTAGCATTAATATAATGACGAAGATCAAGAAAAGTTGGAGAGGGAGCACCTCATGATTGTAGCTATGGTTATATTGTGAAAATTAAGGAAAATAATATAACAAAGGAAATTGCATTGTGTGTACAGGTTTTTTTTTTTTTTTTTTTAAGAAGATGTACACGGTATAACTAGAGGGAAGCTAGAATCCCTGCAGAAGAATTCGAAAAACATTGGTTATGTTCGTAGAGATAAGAGGCAGGAAGAATTACAGGAAGTTAAATAAAGATGTAAATGAACACATACATGTGCATATTAAGGTGTTTAAAGCAAGGCAAATACATTACAGCCTCTAAGTCAACATTCACAGAGTATATATGCCTGAAGATTTAAACATTAAAACAAATTTTTAATTTATTCAAAGAAACATCCACAAGGTAAATGTATCCTAGAACATACAGAGATATTTTCAGAAGAGAGATCAATATTATATATGTATCCAGTGTGATGAATATGCAGCAAAGAAGCAAACACTAGTGAAAATAAGGTGGCTGATTTAAAGACTATCAATACAGAACAAGAACTACACCTGCACAGAGCTGAAATGTGGTACAGTCTGAAAAGGAAGGATCATAAAAGGGCTAAAAATGCTGCACTCATGTGACTATTGCAATCGATTATGCAAAAAAATCTTGGTCTTCCTAACATCAGCGCTAATGACATATATTACAGGAGGCAACTGTCTATGTACATGTTCAATATTCATGTACTATCAAATGGGAAATGTTATTTTTTTGTGTATCCTGAAATTGTGGCTAGAAAGGGAGCTGATGAAATGAATTTTTGTTCCACTTCATTGTGAATTTTCTTTCACAAAATGCAAAGCTCTTGCATGTATGTTGTGATGGAAGTGGCGGATAAAATAAGAACCATACACTCATTTGTTTCATCCATCACATAGTGAACACGGTTAAATGTCTGAAGTACACTGATGTGATCTTTCCCATTAAAGGCAATTCATATCTTGAGTGTGATAAAAATATGGGAATCATAAACTCAAGGAAAAGGATGGCAGTTCCACAAGATTGGGAGGACATTTCAAGTGCACATAGTAATCCAATGCCATTTGAGGTTATTTCTATGGATCAGACATGCATCAAGAAGTGGACTGAATTCTTGAAAACCAAATATGTAAGGAAATGTTTCTTTGCAATACAAAAGATGAAAATAATCTCCGCAGAGAGTGAATCGTGAAACGTCAAACATAAGGATTCATACTTAGGCCAATGGAATGGAAACAAAATTTTCACCTACCCACAACCGAACATATTAGAAACATCCAGGAAAATACAGAAGTTTGAACTTCCTATGGGAGCTTATAGTGAAACTCTGCCCGTTATTGGAGAAGAAATACAAAGACTTGATGTTTTTAAGCAAGTTTTGTGAATCTCCAGAGAACAGGAAGTTTTTCATCAATCTACCTCATGCTGCTAAACAAGACTGAAATGGAAAATAAAAGTAAGTAAAAGTAAATAAAAATAAGTAAAAAATCTAAAGTTGAATTACCGCCACTACCTACACTCATACCGATCACCCAGCAATTCTTAAAAACTTGAAGCGGGAACCAGGTTGCCAGATTGATTTAAACATAAATATACTGGTGCAACCTGCCATTAGCCACAAAAAGACACCTGTGCTCGTACGGAAAACTGGGTTGACAAGGGTGCAGAAGGCCAGCCCCAGCACCTGGCAACAACCGATGC
The DNA here is from genome assembly GCA_030765055.1 of Mantis religiosa. Taxonomy (NCBI): domain Eukaryota; kingdom Metazoa; phylum Arthropoda; class Insecta; order Mantodea; family Mantidae; genus Mantis; species Mantis religiosa. The sequence continues at coordinate 245,793,261 of CM060948.1, forward strand.
AGGCGAGCTCCAGCACCTGACAGCAACCGATGGAGGCGAGCCCCAGCACCTGGCAACAACCGATGGAGGCGAGCCCCAGCACCTGGCAGCAACCGATGGAGGCCACCCCCAGCACCTGGCAACAACCGAGGTAGGCAAGCCCCAGCACCTGGCAGTAACCGATGGAGGCCACCCCCAGCACCTGGCAACAACCGAGGTAGGCAAGCCCCAGCACCTGGCAGCAACCGATGGAGGCCACCCCCAGCACCTGGCAACAACCGAGGTAGGCAAGCCCCAGCACCTGGCAGCAACCGATGGAGGCCACCCCCAGCACCTGGCAACAACCGAGGTAGGCAAGCCCCAGCAACTGGCAGCAACCGATGGAGGCCACCCCCAGCACCTGGCAACAACCGAGGTAGGCAAGCCCCAGCACCTGGCAGCAACCGATGGAGGCCACCCCCAGCACCTGGCAACAACCGAGGTAGGCAAGCCCCAGCACCTGGCAGTAACCGAGGTAGGCGAGCCCCAGCACCTGGCAGCAACCGAGGTAGGCGAGCCCCAGCACCTGCCAGCAACCGAGGTAGGCGAGCCCCAGCACCTGCCAGCAACCGAGGTAGGCGAGCCCCAGCACCTGGTAGCAACCGAAGTAGGCTAGCCCCAGCACCTGCCAACAACCGAGGTAGGCAAGCCCCAGCACCTGGCAGCAACCGATGGAGGCCACCCCCAGCACCTGGCAACAACCGAGGTAGGCAAGCCCCAGCACCTGGCAGCAACCGATGGAGGCCACCCCCAGCACCTGGCAACAACCGAGGTAGGCAAGCCCCAGCACCTGGCAGCAACCGATGGAGGCCACCCCCAGCACCTGGCAACAACCGAGGTAGGCAAGCCCCAGCAACTGGCAGCAACCGATGGAGGCCACCCCCAGCACCTGGCAACAACCGAGGTAGGCAAGCCCCAGCACCTGGCAGCAACCGATGGAGGCCACCCCCAGCACCTGGCAACAACCGAGGTAGGCAAGCCCCAGCACCTGGCAGCAACCGATGGAGGCCACCCCCAGCACCTGGCAACAACCGAGGTAGGCAAGCCCCAGCAACTGGCAGCAACCGATGGAGGCCACCCCCAGCACCTGGCAACAACCGAGGTAGGCAAGCCCCAGCACCTGGCAGCAACCGATGGAGGCCACCCCCAGCACCTGGCAACAACCGAGGTAGGCAAGCCCCAGCACCTGCCAGCAACCGATGGAGGCCACCCCCAGCACCTGGCAACAACCGAGGTAGGCAAGCCCCAGCACCTGGCAGTAACCGAGGTAGGCGAGCCCCAGCACCTGGCAGCAACCGAGGTAGGCGAGCCCCAGCACCTGGTAGCAACCGAGGTAGGCGAGCCCCAGCACCTGGCAACAACCGAGGTAGGCAAGCCCCAGCACCTGGCAGCAACCGAGGTAGGCGAGCCCCAGCACCTGGTAGCAACCGAGGTAGGCGAGCCCCAGCACCTGGCAACAACCGAGGTAGGCAAGCCCCAGCACCTGGCAGCAACCGAGGTAGGGGAGCCCCAGCACCTGGTAGCAACCGAGGTAGGCGAGCCCCAGCACCTGGCAACAACCGAGGTAGGCAAGCCCCAGCACCTGGCAGCAACCGAGGTAGGCGAGCCCCAGCACCTGGCAGCAACCGAGGTAGGCGAGCCCCAGCACCTGGTAGCAACCGAGGTAGGCGAGCCCCAGCACCTGGCAACAACCGAGGTAGGCAAGCCCCAGCACCTGGCAGCAACCGAGGTAGGCGAGCCCCAGCACCTGGTAGCAACCGAGGTAGGCGAGCCCCAGCACCTGGCAACAACCGAGGTAGGCAAGCCCCAGCACCTGGTAGCAACCGAGGTAGGGGAGCCCCAGCACCTGGTAGCAACCGAGGTAGGCGAGCCCCAGCACCTGGCAACAACCGAGGTAGGCAAGCCCCAGCACCTGGCAGCAACCGAGGTAGGCGAGCCCCAGCACCTGGTAGCAACCGAGGTAGGCGAGCCCCAGCACCTGGCAACAACCGAGGTAGGCAAGCCCCAGCACCTGGCAGCAACCGAGGTAGGCGAGCCCCAGCACCTGGTAGCAACCGAGGTAGGCGAGCCCCAGCACCTGGCAGCAACCGAGGTAGGCGAGCCCCAGCACCTGGCAGCAACCGAGGTAGGCGAGCCCCAGCACCTGGTAGCAACCGAGGTAGGCGAGCCCCAGCACCTGCCAGCAACCGAGGTAGGCGAGCCCCAGCACCTGGCAACAACCGAGGTAGGCGAGCCCCAGCACCTGGCAGTAACCGAGGTAGGCGAGCCCCAGCACCTGGCAGCAACCGAGGTAGGCGAGCCCCAGCACCTGGCAGCAACCGAGGTAGGCGAGCCCCAGCACCTGCCAGAAACCGAGGTAGGCGAGCCCCAGCACCTGGTAGCAACCGAAGTAGGCTAGCCCCAGCACCTGGCGGCAACCGATGGAGGCGAGCCCCAGCACCTATCCGCTTATGTGAGAGAACGACAGCAACTGCCTGCTTATGTGGGAAGTGTCATTTGCAGCGTAAAGCCTTGTAAAGGAGCCATGATCAGCAAGGGGGTTCAAACTGAAGATCAGCCATTTAACAGTTTGGCTTTCGATAAATTGAGTAAATGTATCGCTTACCATTTGAGGTTCTATAATATTACAGTATATAAACATTTCATATGGAAAGGATACGTAAGGATTCATCGGAAATGGAGCACGTTTATATTTAGTGACATCGTTTTGAGGTGCACATCCTAATTGTCTGCTTAAATCTGGAGAGATATACAATTCACGCAATGCATTCTCGCCAAAAACAGTTGTGGCTCTTCTAGCGTGTGATTTATCTGCCTGATTATTAACTTCAATATCATGTGCTGCAACATTTAATTCGGGATTTACATTGGATGATGAAAGCGAATCGTTTTCGCTGCGCGTAGCGCTATGAACTTCTGCTTCCAATGTTTCTGCGTCATCTCGTATTTTAGTTTCCTTTTTTCTATTGCTTGTGTATTAATGTGAACAATGCCGGTTTCCTTGTTGTATTAGAAAAGTTTTTCAATTTGAATTTCTCTTTTAATTTTATCATTAATTACCGAAAGAAGCATAACATTATCTGTTATTGTTGTTTCTCTTAATTCATATCGAAAGTTTACTTCTTGAGGAACACCTGATTCAAGTTTATGAATCATTCGTCCCTTAATAAAATTACCGCATTTTGAAATGTTTAAAAATGAACCTGGATATCTAATTTTGGTGAGTGCTACTTCCCATTTTCCTCGAAGAACTACACGTTGCGGTAACACGTTCCAAAATTGGGAAGTGGTATTGTTTTTAAATATATTTGAAGATCCATTACTTGTTAAAGTAATGGAAAATGGTTCGGAACGAATCATGCCGGTGCAGTTATTTTCGAATGTTTAATCCAGGAATTAAATTTTTCGGATAAGCTTTCCACTTCACGAGAACCTCCTTTACCTCGAGTATCTAAGATTTAATCAATTTTGTAAACTGTGGGAAGACGAACTTTTTTAATTTCTTCGGTGTAGAAGATGCCGTTTATTTCTTCTCCAGGTAAGTCACGCAATTTATAAACTACAGGTATGGATTTAATTATTTATGCACAGCAAATATTTCATCTATACAATTGTGTTCGTAGCCTTTATCGAAAATTAACTTGGATTTAGAAATTCGAACAAGGTCACCAGCTTTGAATTTTATTGGTGACGAAGGAGCATTTCTTTTAAATCGATTTTTGAATAGATTATCGTATACTAGTAATATGTTTGAAGGTTTTACCTGATTTGGAGTCATTTTTATTGATCTATGATAAGAATTGTTATAAGCTTGTACTAATTTTTGTAACACATCTATGTATGTGTGTGTATTTTGATGGGTAAAGTAACGCCACATTTTTGTTTTTAAAGTTCTATTAAATCTTTCTACAACACTGGCTTTTACATTATTATTGGTTGTGTAATGAATAACGCCTTTAGATTTTAAAAAGGCTTGAAATGTTTTATTTGTAGATTTCGTTCCTTTATCCGTTTGAAGTATTTTTGGAATACGTTTGGATTGCTCAAATATAGTTGTAAATGCTTTAGTAATTTCCTTTCCGTTTTTAGTTTTTAAAGGTAATGCCCATGCATATTTAGAAAATACATCTATAACGGCTAAAATATACACAAATGGTTTGTTATATTTTGAAATACTATCCAAAACGTTTAAGTCACTTTCCCAAAGGTCATCGATATTAGTTACATGGTACAATTTTGTTGGAAAACGTTTTCGTACAGGTTTGTGTAGGGTTTCTTCTTTCGTACAGGTTTCTTGTCCTTGTAAATAATATTTAATTTTATCTTTAGAAATACCTGTGGCACGAAATAGCTTTTGTACAGTTCCAAGTCCAGCATAATGATTAAATTTGGAATAGTATTTATCTAGTATTGATGTTTCTTTACGTGTTAAACGGCCTTTTGCCATTTCTGTGAACGTAAAGTGTAACTAGTTGTTGGTTTTTTAACACGGGAAGAATACGATTTATATCTAATGTCTTCATCGGAGTCTTCGCTGTTCGATGTTTCTATATCTTTTCTTTTCTTTTCCAATTTAATGCTTCTTTTTATCGATTTTAATGGTGTAGGTTTATTTTCAGGTTTTTCGAATTCTAATATTTTTTCTTCTTCTTTGGCAGCGTGAGTATATGGTTTACGTAACTTAGTCATTATATCGTAATAGTTACTTAATTTATAGCTAAGTAGACCCCATTTATCTTCGGGTGATAGGTCAGTTTTTTATTTTATTAATCTCTTCTATCAAGCTAGACAATGTCTTGTCTATAACATGAATTTTTTTCACTTTCCGGTTGCGAGTGTAGCAGCATAATCTGTTTTGTGTATTTCATGATGATGGTATTAATTTAGATGCGAGAGCGCTACCTAGAGCACTTAAAACGGGAATAATAAATGCAGATACAAATCCACCTTTTTGTATTATTATTTTCTTCTTTTTCTTTAACGAAGTCTTTCTGTTACTAACTTTCTCCAACTAGCTTCATGTCTTTTTAAACGATTTATACTTTTGCTAGATAATGGAATAGTCCCCTTAATAACGTTTAATACACATTCAGTAATTGCTTTTAGTGATTTAGAATTAGCATGTTTTAATAATTTTGTGCGCGATTTAGAACTTGCTTTGCTCAATACAAATAATGCTCCACACTGATTTACTATTGTTGGTGATGATAATTTACAAACTCTCTTATAAGCCTCTTGATACATGGACATTGTTTCTATAAATGATATTAATGTTTAACGTGAATGGTATTTATTTGGGTCTGAAACAAGCAAGACGTTCATTAGGAAGAACACCAGTCCTGTAGCGATATATATCAGGAGTATGCTTAGTACAATCAATTAACCAAGGATCCATGTGGCGCATCGGTGGCTTTGTTGAAAGCTTCTAGAAGAAATTTTGAATTCCTGGGTTCGAGTTGTTGAAATAATGTATCTATTTGCAATTTATCTCTGTTATTTTTGAACACTACAATGTAATTCCAATTTAAGGACATGGTCATAAACTTTTTACCCTGAGGAAATATGCTTTGTAAAACGTATACAACGCAAAAAATTTTATGATATGAATCTTTAGTAAAAAAAAAATAGATACGTCATTACTGTCTGCTTCATACATCAAATCATCCAAGATAACTAAATCCCCGTCTTTACATTTTCTACATTTGGAACCCCCTCATGAGTGCGCACGTTAAATGTACAATTATGAAATTCACGGCCAAATTTTGGCGGATACTCTCGCGGATGGCACCAAAGAGCTCTTTTTATTGGATTATCGTATAAGCGATTCGCATGTTTTAATAAATTTTTTACAAATGTTGACTTTCCACAACGCGAAGGTCCAGCAACTTGCATTGTACTTGGAAATTTAAATCTTACGACATTAGGATTTACGGTTTCCGTAGATGAGTAAATTTCTTCATCATTAGCATCATGGTTACCATAAAGATCTTCGTTGATAATATTTGAATCTTGTTCACTGTTATTACTTAAAGAATGAGGATCATTATTATCAACATCTTCCATTTCTACAGCTTCCCCAGCATCGACCTGTTCTAAAGGTTTGTAAAGAATTACATTACTTTTTCTTTTTGTATAAGGTTGGTATCGCACATCTTCCCAATCATTTCTATGTACGTTTTTGTTTTCCTATAACAAACGTGTAGTTGCACGTATTTTGTCTTGAATGTTGTCTTTTCTTTTTCTTGACCAGCTAGTTATTGTTTGTGATACGGTGCATATCTTACGTTTTCATGAGTGTGTTTTAAATTGTATTTTTCATTATGCGTGGGTGAATCTGTTTTCTCAGATAAATAATCTTCATTTTGAAATATATTTAATTCTACTGGTTTTTCCGTGTCGTTTAAATGGAAATTTTGGGTACATTTTTACCATTATATTTTGGTTTTCTTAAATGTAGTTCATGTCTTTGTAAATGTTTACGTGTTTTTTTCTGCTTTTAAACGTTTACATTTGGAACTTAAAGATGTTTCGTTGTTTGAACATTTAAATGCGTTTTCTTTTTTAAGACGTTTAAATAAATTTAATTCATTTCCATCTTCAACTTTGAAGCAAATATAATGATGGTGGCGATCAAAGGTTACCACAGCACCACGTTGTCGGGTTGGTTTGAAGCAAATATAATTGGTGAACGATGACAAATACGATTGGCGAGCAATGAGGTTTCTCTCAGGGTATCCGTGGATGGGTGTGAGAAGGAGATTTTCGCAACACTGATGCAGAATCAGTGAGATGCTGTGTGTAGTGTGAACAAGTGAGGATATAAAACAACATAATTTAAAAGTATAATTACCTGGTGATATATTGTAAATCTATTTAATATACTAATATATAGGAGTAAATATGTTGCAAACACGTAAAAATAATCCTATTGAATTCCTGTTACATTTGCGGTGAATACACAATAGGTTAAACAAGACAGAAAATTACACTCTCATAGAAAAGGCTTATGAATTATATTTTGATTTTAAACTTGGTGATCAAAACCTCAGCGGGGCTCCCCATGTAGTTTGCATAAATTGTGCCAGCCGGTTAGGAGGGGGCTAAAGAATAAACTTAAAAGTTTCTATGCCTTTTGGAATTCCCATGCTATGGAGAGAACCAATGAACCATATTGATGATTGCTATTTTTGTATGACTAAAATAACAGGTCTTAAGGGTAGAGTCAAAAAGAAACTTGAATAACCAAACATTCCATCAGCTATTAGACATGTTGCTCATAGTGATATCTATTCCTCTTCCTCTTGAACTTGGCTATTAGAAGATGAGTCTGAAGAAAGTGATAAGCCACTAGTTCTGTCAAGCTCAGGAATGATGAGATGCCTATTCCTCTTCCTCTTGAACCTGGATATTAGAAGATGAGTCTGAAGAAAGTGATAACCCACTAGTTCTGTCAAGCTTGGGATCAAACTTTGAAGACCATGATCCCAACATGCTTCATGAGGTAACTCAAGGTCCGAGATTTAAATCTTTCCAAAGCTCAGGCAGAACTTTTAGGTTCTAGGCTAAAGGAGTGGCGATGTTCTTCACAAAGATACATCAATATCATTTTTTCAAAAATTATAAGATATTGGAATTGTAGGAAGAGACTTTGAGTTAGTTTTGACAGTCATTAGTGCTCTTGGTAAAATTCACAACTAACAAATGGAGACTCTTCATAGATGCTTAAAAATGAAGTTTAAAAGCTATGCTTTTACATAATGGTAATACACAACATCAGTACTCACTGGCCATATAGTAAAAATGGACCTCAAATTCAAGAACTAATGCAAGATCAGCAGTTTGAAAGTAAATTGAATCATTGAAACTTGAAGCATATCATTCAAGACCTTTTGTAAACAGTTCTTAGGTGTAATATTACAGCAAAAAATTACAAACAACGGAAAAATTAATAGGAGCCAATAGAAATCTAGATTGCAACATGTCTCTCAAAATGCACTTCCTGCATTCCTATTTGGATTTCTTCACTACAAATCTAGGACAAGTTACTGACGAACATGGAGAAAGATTCCAGCAAGGTATTTGTGAAATGGAGAAGAGGTGTCAAGGAAGTTGGAAACCCAATATGATTACTGCTGTAAACTCATTTAGAGAAACCACAAGAAATTACAGATAAAGCAATTGGCAGAAATTCAACTGACAGCAGCAGAGGATGGACTTGAAAGTGAACTGGCAATGTTTTCAGGTATGTTAATTGGTTACATTTACAAAATTATATAATTTTATTATGAAGTACTTTTCTAAATGTTACGGTAACTTTACATATTGTGACTTTGTGGGTTTGTAAAATTAAAAGTCGAGTTTGCAGAAATTCAAAATACTCTTTATTTCATTAGAAAGTCACTTGTATAACTTTGATCTCAACAGAATGACATAAGACACATCAATACAGACTCTCGTGGCTCCTGCACACGTAAATAAACAAAGAATTTGCTTTCAAATCACCACATGTTTATCAGTTCTCAACTGGCAACTCGATACAGTTTAAATGTCCACACACAATAAACAGCCTGCTGACTAACTGCCGTCTACACTGCACAATTGCAACTCGTCTCTCAGCTCCTGCCGAACTACTTCCTTAGTCACCTGTAGTGTTATTTATACACGGCCGCTGGTTCTGGAAGTTTCACGACACCAACCGAAGCTTCACGGTCTTTCACGATGCGACGGAACTGACCCGACATTACTCTGGCTCTTTCTCTCCGCACCCCGTCTCTTCTCGGCAAGTCATTAGCTCTGCGCGGGCTGGTCGTTGGGTCTGGCTTGGCGCTATCTGTCTCTCACTCCCCGCTTCTCTTTCTCACGGCGTTCGCTTACGTGAATTGCCTCGTGACACTACTCCCTCCTCAAGGCTGGTCGTCCCGAACAGCACCATCGTAGCACGCCAGAAAATCCAGCTGTACCGCCAACATCTTTCCTCGGGGCACCTTCTGGATGCGGTAGATCACGTCGTTAATTCTTTTACCACCCGTTACGGTCCTTGCCACGGTTGTTGAAGCTTAGGGCAGCGTCCGTTGGTCCGGGTAGGGCGGTACAACCAGACCTCGCTAATGACCTTGCAGTTGAGTGCCCTCAACACCACCCACAACCAGACCGGGTCACCCCGCTGGAATCCTTGGCTGTTGGCTTGCCTGTCGTATCAGGTCTTCATGCGGTCGCTCGCCATCTGGATGTTCTGACGAGCCATCTGATGCATGTCATGGATATGGTTCACCAGGTTCCCAACATACTCGGTTTCTGGCTGTTTCGCTTCTGGGGACTACCAAAAGCCAGATCACCAGCGAGGCGTAACTCTCGGCCGAACATTAAGCTTGCCGGCGTCATCCCAGTGGTGTCGTGTGTTGACGAGCGGTAGGCCAGCAAGAATAGTGGCGCCTTGACGTCCCAGTCTCGCTGATGGCTGGCCACGACCTTCCTAAGATGTTCGTCTACGGTCTTGATGTACCTCTCGAAAATGCCGTCCAACTACGGGTGTAGAGGTGTTGTGTGGGTCTTGTTCACTCCAAGTCTTTCCAGTGTCTCCTTCATTAGGTTAGGCTCAAAGTTGGTTCCCTGATCACTGTGGAGCTCTAACGGCACCCCAAAACGGCAGAACAGTTGCTCCACGAGACAGTCTGTGATTTTCTTCGCCTGCTGGTTCGGGATGGCATACACCTCCGGCCACTTGGTGAAGTAGTCCACGACCACCATCAGGTACTTATTGCCACGGTCGGACAACGGGAATGGTCCAGCTAAGTCGACAGCGATGTGTTCGAATGGCGCTCCGACGTTGTACTGCTGCATGCGACCCCGGTTCCTAGTTTGGGGCCTGCGACTCGCCGCGCACACATGGCATTGACGGCACCATATCTCAGCATCTGCTCGGAGCCTCAGCCAGTAGTAGCAATGTCGGAGTTTGTCGATCGTTCGGTTTGCTCCCAAGTGTCCTCTTGAAGTACCGGCGTGTACTTGCTCCAAGACCTCCGGGAACTTCCTTAGGGGAAGTACCAACTGCTTCCTCTGTGTCTTTCCATCAGGTGATTCCCATACCCGGAACAGCCATCCCGTCTTGACGTTGTGCTCAGCGGGGGGGCTTTTTAAGAAATCAGATATTGCCCTATGGAAAGAGCCCCGGAGTTTCCATCGCTCCCGGGTAGAAGGAGGCCCGGGTCCTTGGTCCTACGGGTCCAGGACTAATGGGAGTAGAACCTCTGCGCTTAACCCGGAACAGCACGCCCTCTTTGAACATCAATGAGTCCCATTGGGCCCAATACGACTTGTATGTGGCGCTCCTCGGTGCGATGTCCTGCCAGGTTGGTCTTGTCCCTGCCTCGACTTCCTTCAAGAGTGGCCCCAAGTCTGCGTCCGCCAGCTGCTCCCTCCTCAGGCCTGCGCTATCCCAGCCATCCGCAGGCACAGCTGTGACCACTCTGACAGCTGCATCACGCTCCTTCTCTTCCACTCCTGTGCATTGGCTGCACTCTACTGGGTAGGGTCTTCGAGACATGGCGTCTGCGTTGCCACGGCTCTTCCATCTACAATGTTCAGAGGTGAAGTCGTACTCCTGCAGCCTCTGGACCCAACGGGTTGTCTGGCCTTCCAGGTTACTAAAGCTGAGTAGCCAGGTTAGGGCGGATGACCAGTCCTCGGGTGGAATGGCTGACCGTACAGGTACTTGTGGAAGTGCTCCAAGGTCCTTACTACCGCCAATAACTCTCGCCGGGTGACGCAGTAGTTCTTCTCTGCCTTGGACAGAGTTTTGCTGTAGTAAGCTATCAACCGCTTGTGGCCGTCCTGGACTTGGGATAGGACGCCTCCATTGCAATGGTCGATGGCGTCGATGTCCACAATGAAGGCACCGCCTGGTTGTGGAAATCCCAAAATATGAGCACTGCAAACTGTCTGCTTCAGGTGCTGGAAAGCGGCTTCGGCGTCCTCCGTCTACGCATAAGGCCAGTGTTCTTCTGTTAGGTGAGTGAGGTGCTTGGCGATGTATGAAAAGCCCTTTATGAAGCGGCGGTATTAACTGTACAGCACTAGGAAACTGCGCAATTCTCAGCTTCAAACTCTCATGGCCTGTGGCCACTCCGGTTGGTGAGACTATGTGGCCCAAGTAGTTGACTTCCTTGCGGAAAAGCTGACACTTCTTCGCGTTTGACTTCAGGTTGGTCGCCTGCAGTCTCTGTAGCACCGTACTCAGGTTTTCGAGATGGTCTTGGAATGTCTTACCGATGATGTCGTTCAGGTATAGCAGGCAGGCGTCATAATTCAATCCTCTCATCACTGACTCCATGAGGCGTTGGAAGGTAGCTGGTGCTTGCAGAGACCAAAGGGCATAACTATGAACTGTCAGAGCCTTTGGTCTGTCGAGAATGCGGCCTTCTGCTTGTCTCTCAGGTCTAGAGCCACCTGCCAGTAACCCGACTTCAGATCCAGGATCGAAAATAACTGCACACCAGCCAGCGTGTTAAGGGTGTCGTCAATCCGGGGTAAGAGGAAACAGTCGTTCCTGGTGACAGTGTTCAGCTTCCTGTACTCCAGGCAGAAGCGTAGCTCGCCGTTCTTCGTCACCAAGACTACAGGGGAACACCAAGGGCTGTCAGACTCTTCAATCACTCCCATAGATTTCATGTCTTCCAGCATGTCCCGTGCCGCTGCTTGTTTCGCTAAGGGAACGCGTCTAGGTGTTTGCCGAATAGGCCGGGCGTCTCCTTTGTCGATGCGGTGGAAACGCGCTGGTATCATCCCAGAAGCTTTCGAACCTTTTTCGGCTGTTCTGCGGTCAGGTGGTCCGCCGCCCTCTCCAGTAATCCTTCCAGCCGGGGTCCCAGGTGTTGCATCGGCACCGGCTCCTGGATGTTGTCGATTTGCGTTACGCTAACCACGGGCTCGCACGTTCCCAACTCCATTCCGGCCCGGACGCCGTGATCGGTGTCTGCTAGGTTGAGCAGTCTCAGCGGCACCTGTTCTCGGCACGGCTACAGTGTCCTGGCTACAGAGAGCTCGTGCACAGGCGTCTTCTGGTCCAGCATCATGTTATTCGTCCGCTGACTTTCCAGTCGCGCCGTCACCACCACCTTGCTTCTTGCAGAGGCAACCACGTCCTCCCGCAAGATGACCCTGTATATTCCAAGGCGCTCTTTCGGTTGCCGGAGTATCACCTGTTCTCCATTGAGCCGCAGGACCTTCCTGCCTGCATCGATCGTCGCCTGTTGTCTCCTGAGGGCGTCCAGTCCCAGTATCACTTCCTCAGCCACCTTCGCGACGAACACCTACTGACGCACGGCACTCCGTCAAAGGTCAACTGTAGCAGGGCCTCCTCCACAGGCAAGGTGTCGCCCGATGCCGTCATAAGCTGGCATGGTCGGCTCGGCTTCCTCGTCGTCAAACCCTTGGCCACATCAGGTCTGATGATGGTCACGGCCGCCCCGGTGTCTACGAGCACGCGGTACGGTTTCCCCTCCACCCAACCGTCCGCGATGAGGCTGTCATCCAACGGCCGGCTGACGGCGCGCAGTGTCACTCGAGGGGATGGTGGTGATGGCGCCGACGTGGACGGTGTTGTAATCACCGAGCATTAGGCGCTGACGAATCTCCGTGTCTCGTACCCCGTCAACGAATGTGTAGGCAGCTTCCCGGGATACGAACTCTGGTGGTAGGTCGACTAGGGCCTTGCTAGCTAGTTGCTCAACTGCCAGGGCGAACTCCTGCAGCGTCTCCCCTGGCTGCTGTGACCTTGCCTTTAGCTGGCTGCAGTATGCTGCGGCTAAGCGGTGGTTTCCAAAATGATTCTCCAGGGCCTCCCAGATGTCCTTGGGCGCCGCCGTTATCTGTACTGCGTTGAGGACTTCCGTGGCCCGTCCCTGAAGGCTGGCTATTAACTGCGTGGCCTCTTCCTCTGGTGACCATTTGTTGTGCTTGGCCACTGCGTCGAACTGGCTGCGGAAGACTTCGAAAGTTGTCGCGCCGTCGTGTTTAGGCGGTTTGACGCGCGCAGATGTTGTGTCGCGTCCCGGCGCGTCGGCTTTGAAGTCCTTTAACTTCCTGCCGACGACTTCCTCCACCATGGCGTTCAGGGACTTTGTGTTGCTGTCGGCCTTTCCCTCCGGGTTGTTTACGTGGTTTGCAAGGTCTTCGACGTCTTCCACCATTGCGTTCAGTGACTTGGCGTTATTGTCCGCCTTCTCCTTTAAATCGTTAATGCGCTCGTCCACTTGACCCATCCGCTTGCCCAGCTCCGCGACGTCATCCCTTACGCCGGCCAACTGTTCCTCAAATTTGGCGGCGAGAACCTCGTTCGCCACCTTCATTTCCGTGGCCAGGCTGTCGTTTGCTGCTCTCATTTCTGTGGTTAATTCGGCCTTCATTGCAGTCATTGTCGTAGCCAAGTTGTTGTTTGCAGCTTCCGTCTTCGCAGCGAGGTTGTCATTCGCCGTCTTCATTTCCGAGGTCAGTTCGACCTTCATTTGCATCATCTTCTCCAAAATCTTTTCCAATGCCGATTCCATGGCCGTTATCCCACTTCCTGACACCAGTTGTGACTTCGTGGGTTCGTGAAATTAAAAGTGCAATTGTACAAACTCAAAATGTTCTTTATTTACACCGAATTACAGTTGGAACACTTGCCGATTACACAGAATTACGTAGCGCACACAATTACAATTCGCCAGTTCGTCTGTCACAGGTCCACTCTACACTCACAATTACGTACAACTCCTCTGATACACGTACACAGTCTTCCAGTCCATTCACTCACTCGGCACTCCTCACGGTTGCTCGCCAAGCACTGAACTCACTCGCCAACTGCAGCCCCATTTTATAGGAATATCGCTGTTTCTGGAAGTCTCGCGGTTCAGTGAATCATCCTGAAGGTTACAGACGTCAAGGAGGGGGAAAGAGATGGCTAACGATGTTTTTCCAACCATTTCCCTCGTTAGCGCTACAAGACAAATGGGTAGGCGTGGTCTGAATGCCTCCTGTCGCCTACACGGCTGCTAGCTGGTCGGGCCTTCCGATAATTAGGTGTATATATATATATAAAGCTTTCAATTTGGTGGCTCTGTTATTTGTCGTAGTATATTCATATAAGCTGTTCTTCAGAACTGGGACAAAGAAATAATTAATATATTTATTTTCGAAACAAGATATAAATTTTAAACAATAATTTTATATATTAATTTTAAATACCACGCAGTTTAACATTATAGTGTCGCTAACCTATGAAAGGTAGAGGTATTTCATTCCAGATAAAACTACTACTTTGAGTATAGGAAATGTATTTAAAAAGAAGAAAGGCAGATTAAAATGGTTGAGGTGTGGTGTGCAAGAGAAAGGAGAAAACGTTATTAAAATGATCGATAAATACAAGGTTGATAGAGATTTATATAAAACCACCTACGTTTCATGGCGCAAAATTGTTTTTATTTCCCATTGAGGCTTAAATACCTGTGCGCCGAACTCGCTGGTCAGGTATACGGAAACTGAACTGTCCGGGCGCGACTAATTGATAAGAAACCCGCCTCCCTCACGTAGACCAGTCTTGCTCGCATCGGAAAACATATGTTCGCTTCTGTACAACTTTGACCTCAGCAGAATGACATAAGACATACCAATACAGTCTCTCGGGGCTTCTGCACACGTAAATAAACAAAAGAGGTCGCTTTCAAATCACTACATGTTTATCAGTTCTCAACTCGCAACTCGATACAGTTTAAATGTCCACACACACAATAAACAGCCTGCTGACTAACTGCCGTCTGCACTGCACAATTGCAACTCGTCTCTCAGCTCCTGCCGAACTGCTTCCTTTTTTTTAACAAGAAAGAGGACAGGAGGAGAGAAAGAAAAGGCAACAATAGAAGTTAAGGATGATTTAGGGGAGAAGCTCAGGTAGATATTGGAGTCCCGCGAAAGCACCTCCGTTAGTGGCGGTTGATGCTAAAACCGCGTAGGTAAGATTGCGCAGGACAGGTTGGATTTCCTGGCTCATGGCCATGACTCAAGGCCCTGACCACAGCCAGTGAAGTAGGGTGGGATGAGAAGGTTGAAAGAAAAGAAGGGATGAAGAGGGGTTTAAAGATCATTTATTGTAGTTGTTGTGCACCGGGTTGCTTTGGAGAGCATTGACGCCTAGTGGCGTCGGGGTCGGTGAGATGTATTCTTTGCAAAGTCCATCTGGGAGTCATTGAAGTGCTGTTGGAGTAGTTCAGTGTCGAATGATGAGTTGGCAATGGCGAGTTGAATGTCGTACTGCTTCTGATGGATTTTATCCACAGTCTGGAGAATGTTATCCTGTATGGTGTGGCTGGCTTCTAATTTCTTCAGAAGCTTCTGTTTAGCAGAAGTGGCCTTGATGATTTGGGTGACTTGGTCCAATAGTTATGTGGTCTGTTGAGTGACTACAGTGATGGTGTCCTGTGTGGGTATGTTGGTGACGATCTGAACCACGGTAGATTGGTGGTGTGTATTTAGTGCTGTGAACACTGAGTTGAAGCTCGTGGTTGTAACCTCTTCCAAACTCATGAGGCGAGGGCCCAGATTCAACACTTCTGAGTGGAGATCCTGGAGATCCTCTCGCAAGGGGTTGGAGTTGTTGGCGACTGCTGCGGCGGTGAGCTTCTTCTCTATGGTGTCCAGTCTTTCGTTGAGGCATTTTACCTCAGCTAGTAATGTCTGCATCAGTTCCTGTACTGCGGTATTGACGGCCGGGGCAATGATAGCCGAAGTGTGGCTCTCCCGGCCAGTGTTGCAGGAGTCACTAGGAAAGTACGGGCACTGCGACTGGCCCGTGAAGTGGCCGAAGCCACTGTAGGTTGCGCAGTACCGGCGGGGGCGGCGGAGATCGTGTTGTCGGCAGTCTCTGGTGAGTGATGGAGCACCGTAGTAATGGCAGCGAGGCGGTGCTGAGCAGAGTGCTGCTGAAGCATCGCCGACATGGAGGAGGTCGCTCAGTCCTGCCGGGCTCGATTCGTAGGCTCTGCCCTAATAAGGGCAGGCCACTCCTCAAAACTGCTTCCTTAGTCGCCTGTAGTGTTATTTATACACGGCCCGCTAGTTCTGGATGTTTCCCGACACCTCCCGAAACATCATGGTCTTTCACGATGCGACGGAACTGTCCGGGCAATTCTCTGACTCTTTATCTCCGCACCCCGTCTCTTCTCGGCAAGTCATTAGCGCTGTGCGGGCCGGTCTGTGGGTGTTGCTTGGCGCTATCTGTCTCTTTCACTCCCGGCTTCTCTCTCTCTCTCTCTCTCTCTCTCTCTCTCTCTCTCTCTCTCTCTCTCTCTCTCTCTCTCTCTCTCACGGCGTTCGCTTACGCGAATTGCCTCGTGACAATATAATTTATAAATTTCTAGAAGAGTAAGTACACGATTTAAGAACTGAGGGTGTTAGGGGGTAAAATGCCATATTCGAACTCAGAACGTCAAAATACATAAGAAATTATGTTTTGTGAAACACAATTTTGTGAAGGTCAGTTGTGTTTTGCAGTGTTATGCTTGCCTTATTCCAATGTTGGTATTTATAAATAGCTTAATATTTGTCTGTCTTAGTTAATAATCCTTGTGTTGCTACCTTATTAGAATTTAGAAATATTTAAATATTTGTATATTTCAGATTATTTTGTCGCCTTACTCAGATATTGGAATTTATAAATTATCAAATATTTAACTATGTCTGGGGGAATTTAGTAAATGACGTCCAAATCAATAAAACACTTGTAGTTAGTTTTTTTTTCAATTTTTGAGGTACCAGTTTCAGGAGTCATTGCTTTGATTTTCAACCTTAGAGGTCCAACTGTTGGTTTTAGTTGCTTGCAGCCTTTTCTCTGCTGGTGGAACAATGAAATTCTTTATTAAGTTGTCGACAGATGGAATTTCAGAATTTATTAACCTGTCTTTGTATTTCAATATTAACTTATTCTCCCATGTTATTAGTTTATTACGGCTCATATCATTTAGAATTTGGGTCAGATTTATGGTTTTCATTCCAAAAGTGAAATGCTGATACTGATGTCTTTCTGCTTGAATTTGATGTTTCTAACATGCTCTCTGGCTCTGGTTTATAGGTTTCTTTTAAATAATTCAAAATAGTAGACCACAACAAAAAATAATTGCTTCAGAATAGATAACAAATGAAAGGAAACCTAACTTCATTAACCACATAATAAAATCACTTAAAAACAAACCAGTCATATACTTACACTAAAACAGATAAGGGGAATAAACTAGTAATTTTGGGAAAGCAGAAGATAAAAAGAGCATGGAATACCTATTACAGGATGATAAAGTACATAAAATTGGAAACCAACCCATTAAATTACTGCACTGACTCCACAAATAAAACTAAAAGGAAAAAAATTAAAGAAAAGGAACTACACAAAATTAAAGTAAAACATTACCAAGAATCTACGGTTCACCAAAAATTACTAAAACCGAGAAGCCATGAGACTTATTACTATTTGGTCAAATGGTTATTAAACAATTTGTCTCCTAAAGTTTGAAAGTGCAAATTTAAAACACTCTTTAGACCCAGTAAAGAAAATAAAGGACACATGACAAATTGGTCGTATTCTTTATCATATCCCTAATCTCAAGCATATCAACAGATAAACAAAAATGGCTAACTGCAATAGAAATAGAACCAGTAGAAGTAGAACAATACATTATATTAACACACTTATGTATTGAACAAAATTTCTTAAGCTTTAATGGTAAATATTACGTGCAGAAATTGAGATCTGTGGGCAATTCACTTTCACCATTTTGACAAATTTATTTATAAATTCATTTGAAACACACACAAAAAAGGCTTTCCCATAGATCTTCAAGTTTGCTATCGATATATTGATGACATCCTTTCAGTAGTTCCAAATAAACATTTAGACAATATTTTAAAGCTATTCAACCTATAGGGAAAAAAAGGCTTCAAATTCACATTAGAAAAGCAGTCACTGGACAGCTCTCTTTTTTGGACCTAAATGTCATCAGGAATGAAAAATGAAATAAAATTTGAAATTTATGGGAAACCTATCCAGTTTGAAAATTACATAAAAAGTCACAGTTATAGCCCGATTACACATAAACACACAATAATAAACGGTCTTACATACAGACTAGTTAACACACCCATGGATAAAGAGAATACTACAAGGAACAAAACCCATTCTCCACTTAGCAGAAGCAAATGAATTCAACAAAAGTATAGTGTTCAAGAAGATTAAAAAACCTAAGCTAAACAAAACTATTAAGGAGGCAAGCATATCTACCATGGAAAAAAGTAAACAGCACGTTCAAAAAGATCTTCAGGGAGCAAAATATCTATTGGCACCAACAAATACCCATTAATAAAAGTGTTAAATTAAAAAACAAAAGAGGAAATCCCACCAGTCAATACATTGGAATATACCAAATCAATTATAAGGATTGTGAAAAGGACAAACCTAAAAACCAGAGCCAAAGAACATTTTAGAAATGTAAAATTGAAACAGGAAGACAAGTCAGCAGTAGCATTTCACTTCTGGAATGAAAATATAATCTTGACCCAAATCTGAAATGATTAAAAGGCATAATAAGCCATAACAAATTCATAACATGGGATAACATCTTAGTATGAAAATACAAAGAATGATTAATGAATTTTGAAATCTCAACAGTTCACAATTTAATAAATTTCATTGTTACACCACTAGAGAGAAAATTGCAAACAACTACAACCAATGATAGTCGGACCTTCGAGGTTGAACATGGAGGCAAGAGCTACCAAAACTAATTCCTCAAAAATTAAGAAGTGTGAATAAAAAGACACTACAAATATTTCATCTCAGATTATTATACTTCCTTTATACTGATATTGGTATTTTAAAACGTCTTAAATATTTAACCATTTCAGTTTCCCTTGCCTTAGATTGATTTCAAGATTATTAGATTCCAAATATTTGTCTATTTCTGATTATGCTTGTCCATATACTTCATTTTCAATATCCGAAATAGTTGCCCAGTTAAGATTATCATTTCCTGTGTGCTTCTCCCCCACCCCCACCTCCAGTGTTTTTAATGTATGCCCTCCAACGTTAAGTAGTATCGGACGATGAATGAAATGCGTGGAATAATGCTCAAATGAGCCCAGGGTCCATAGAGCTTAGAGATACCTGACATTTGTCTTTCAGGATAAGGGAAAACCCCGACAAAAACCTTTTCAGGTAACGACCGAGATTCGAACTCGGAACCTCTTAAACGTGAGGCAGACACGCTACCACTTGCGCTACAGAGGCGGGCCCTCCTTTCTGTCTGTGTTGGACTGTCTGCAATTGCATTTCATTTCTTCGCCCCCCCCCCCCCCCCTTAACAGAAGAAAAACGAGCTTAAAGCGTTACCAAATTGAGAAATGTGTTGTATAAATAATAATTTAGAATTCCGGGGGGAGTGGTTTTATTCCCTCAGAATTAAACGTTTTTAAGATAAAGAAAATTCCTTTCTTAGAATTATGTACATTAATTTGTTCAGCTTAATTTGGCATCCTTTGAGACTAAAATACAAATGCTGTATTTGAATTCCCTTCACATGCTTATTTGCTCACACAAGTGTTCAAGCATGCGTAGGGTCCTTGAGAGACATATCATGTTACCTGATGAGCCCTGAGATTAATACATTAAATATAAAATGCTTTTTGTGTAAGGCTGCTCCTTTAAGCCTTTTAGAAATCTGCTTAACACACCGTGGTTTCTGCTTTGTGATACTGAGTGAAGAAATTAGAGTTTATTTAGAGTTATGAAGTATACTTCAGCAGTTTATCCACATAATCATTACGTCATTGCTTCTCTCTCTCTCTCTCTCTCTCTCTCTCTCTCTCTCTCTCTCTCTCTCTCTCTCTCTCTCTCTCTCTCTCTCTCTCTCTCTCTCTCGCTGGTCTTGCCATTAAAGTTCTTCCGGTTGCTGGGAAGACGAACACATTCCAAACATCATGCAAAATGATGCATGTCTCTCTTCGCTTCGCGTTCCCAGCCTTGAGATGAGTTTTCTTTGCAGCTTTTACAGAGCAGAACTTCACTTTCTGGACAAACACAGTGTTTGTGTTAACAACTAACGGAGCTTGGGGGTACATAAAAGGTCCTTAGAAAATGTAAGATATCAAATGGTTTCTTTCTTTCTTTCTTTCTCTCTTTCTTTCTTTCTTTCTTTCTTTCTTTCTTTCTTTCTTTCTTTCTTTCTTTCTTTCTTTCTTTCTTTCTTTCTTTCTCTCTTTCTCTCTTTCTCTCTTTCTCTCTTTCTCTCTTTCTCTCTTTCTTTCTCTCTCTCTTTCTCTCTTTCTCTCTCTGTCTCTCTTTCTTTCTTTCTCTCTTTCTTTCTTTCTCTCTTTCTTTCTTTCTCTCTTTCTTTCTTTCTCTCTCTCTCTCTCTTTCTTTCTTTCTTTCTAATTTCATGCGTTGCACTCACATGCCTTTCTCTACTCACTATTTTACAAACTACTCTTATAATAGCTTTACTTCTAATTTCATGTAAATCGAAATAAACATTTTCAGAAATAGTCTTATTCAGCATTACCTTGTAGGTTCAACAGAGTAGCGGGCTTATGCGATAGCTAATTGTTTTAAGAATTGGTCGCCATGTGATACCTTTGAAGTTCATTCTTCGCATGGCCAAGAGAAAGCAAATAAAAAAGGAATGCTTTCCCATCTGAGGAAAGTGTAAGTACTGGGAAATTCAATTCAATAATCATCAATATTTTGGAAATGGTAAACTGTACAAAAAACTGACATAAATTGTGTACTTTGATGACACCCACAGTACGTGTAGATTTTATCTCTTACAGTTTACCAACACAAAATTCATTCAAAGAGGACTTCAGAGGCTATTTCCAGTAAAATTCAAGATATGCAGTTCATTTGTCATGAAAATGCTTTATACCTATGGGTATAGTAATTTAGACAAAATCTTTAGAGCTACTTTTGAGAAAATTAAGACTTTCCAAAACTTTCTGTGCAAAAGGTAATTTGTGATGTAGCATCTTTGGAAGGTGCTGGATTTAAATATCAAAATTCGTATTTAACTGACTTTTCTATTTATATTATCCACATACAAATTAATTTTTATATTCAGGGGACCTCAAAACTTGTATTTTTACTGAAATCTCGGTATCGAATTTTTAATGGGAAGCAGTTCTCTATCCTTGTACAAACTACTCTTGCAAATCCTATTCCTCTAGCTCAGTTTAATAACATTTGTAAAACTTATATTATTGCTAATTTTCTTGTATATGCAAGGGAAACACAGAGGGCTTTAAGCACAGCTGTTCGCCAAGTGATAGCTTGGTAATTCCATTCTCTTTAATTGTCCAAGAGAAGAACAGGACAAAAGGAATATCTCGGAAATAGTTCACTCCACAAAAAAGTGTTGACATAAATTGTGAGATTTAACACCAACTGTATATTTTTAAAAAGTTCTAATTTTTCCTAAAGTAAGGTTTTTTTTCATGGCTTCATATTAAACACTTAAAATCACAGAGTCTTCATAGAATATTCACAGACATTTTAAAATGTGTTTTGTTCTCCTTATTACGTCAAACTTGTATTTAAAGCAATCGTTGGTGCCAGTTTTGAGAAAATAAATCAGAGGTTTTTCCCTTAAATATAGCTTAAAGAAACCGGAAGGTTGGCTTTCTAGACCAGGGTTCGCTAATAGCGTAGCTCTTCAATTTCCTCACGATGCTGAGTGGGCACCGATCCTGGGTGGGATGCATATACACATCCTAATTACTGTGTGACAGTTTGGACTGGGAAAGCTGAAAACATGTGCATTTGAAGCGAACGTGGGAAATCTACTTTCTCCCAAAATCGGAGACGCAGCACAAAGTGTATTTAAAAATAATCACCTGGCAATTACAATTTAAGGATTTTGAGAAGGATGGCATATTACTTTCCAACAAGAAGCTAAGCTAGAGCAATGTGTAACGTAATCACTTTTGCTGACCGCGCGGTGTTTATGCTCGCCTTCCGAGTATAAGGATGATAGGTTCGTTTAAAATACGCAAGTGTTGTCACATGACTCACACAATACATATCACTGCAGTT